>VWZX01005763.1:1756396-1957259 GCA_013399015.1 Galbula dea | reverse complement strand
GGAAAATAAAAGAAAGTGGCAATTAAATTGGCACTTGACAGAGAAAGCAAATGTCTATTTTGTATGGAGAGGCAGCAGAGGCCAGAGGGTCCAGGCCTGTTTGGAAATTCCTCATGACTTTAGAGATGCAGATGACTTCCATCACTATTCTTAGTGTGATGTACTGTTAGCACTTGATGCTCATCTGAGAGCAACACATAAATGCTTACTGGAAATTCACCATATGGTGTAGGATAATCCAGCTCAAACAAAAAAGTGACTAGCTCTCTGTTAAAATTTATTCCTAACTGTAATTTAAGAGAAGAGTTTAGCATCCTTTCTTCCACAAGCGAGGGAGATAAATCCATCAGTGCTACTGCTACTGCCAGACCCAAGTTAAAAGCAGCCTGGAGTAGTTCTAGAGAGGAGTGGGTCTCCTCTGAATTCAGAGGTCACAGCACTGGAAACTCCTTGAGAGATGGGGAGAGGAAACAGAGACTTCCCATGGAGTCCCAAACGCATCTGCTAATGGAAACAGGGGACAGGATTCCAAAGTGGAGCAGATGGCATCCCAGGATTATCAGCAGCAGCTGTCAGAGCAGTGATTATACACTGAAACTGCACAGCTAATGGACTGGAGAATCTGAGTAGGCTGAAGAAGATGACTAGGGAGAGGGAACATTAGGAGAAGATTCAGAGCTTACATTTTCCTAATAATTATGGAGGTATCCTACAACTTTCAGTGCAAAAAGATGCATTTAGATTTGCTCTTGAGGACCAGACTACTATATGCATTATACACTTCAATGTTTTCCAGTTCACACACACACAGGCTTCCTAGGCCAATCCAGTCCTCTGCAGTGCCTCATTTGTCAAAGATTTAACAATTTTGTCAGGGGAAACAATTAGCTTTTTCAACATTCCTCTTAATACACATTGACAGATCTAGAAGGTAGGAGAACTTTCAGTCTGAAAATATTAACCTTTTCAACAATGGCAAAATTCCAAGTAAATCTGCTTTTCTACACTCATGTAGCATTTCTTTGTCTTCAGAGCCATAAAGTGCAGGATTTTCAGCACAAGAATGTTTATAGATGAAAGGGGGGAAAATGCACATAAGCTTTCCTTCTCTGACTTGCACTTCTTAAATTATTCTGCACATGCATTAAAGTGTTACAGACTTTCCTGATCTTCCTAAATTTAAAGCATAAAAAAAATACATCAGGAAGTATGTTTTTCAGTTTTAGGGACCACACTTCCAGCTAATCTGGTGCAGCAACACAACAGTGAGTTGTGAGGGCACCTCTGATTTACACTGCCTGAAGACCTAGCAGGTTATTTTTTATGTTTATAGAAGTACTCAGATATTTTTAGATGAATCTTCTTTGTTAATATTCTCTGCATAATTTACATGTCTTTATTCTCTTTGGGGCAGAACAAACTTCTGAACTGGGGGAGCAGAGGCAAACAGAATCACCCAGCAGCCCATGCAAAGAACCAGAGTCAGGCAGCCTGGCTGGTGTCAGGGTGGGAAATGGCACTGCCCAGAATGCTGGGAGAACCTCTAGGTTTCCAATTTGCACATACAAATTTCCTTATGGGTCCTAAAGAGGTAGTCTGGCAGTTCAAGATGATTAGGAAGGATGAGCTTACTGGTACTTGTGCTGCATAAGTGGATGACATTCAAGCAGACTACTGGGGCAATTCCATTTCTTGTTTGGCTAATGGTCCCACAGTTCTTGCTTTCCAAGTACCCCACTGTTTGTCAGTGTAACTGGGACAGCTTCCTGAACATTGCAGCTCATCTGAAACTCAAGACATGACCAGCACTATGGCACTACAACTTTCCCAACTCACAGTGGCAGCACCAATCTTGCACTTTCTCATTTTCCCACAGCGCTAATTAAGGATTAATCACTACTGCATGTAAGAAGCTCTCCCTAACACCACAGGTTTTCACTTGCCCATCACTGGCTTCCCACTGTGTTAGAAGGAACTGCCACTCAGATACTCATGCAGTCTCAGGGCCTGTGCTCCAGGACCAACCCTGATCCTTTAATCTCTTTTTGCCTCTGATTAAAGTTGCACAACAGGTAAAGGGGAGTCAGATTGACATCAATGGGGCTTACAGCACTGTGCTGCACTGTGTGCCAGTATTTTAAATCTCTTCAAATACTTCATTTTGTGAATATGCTATTTCTATTTTTCCCAACACACAACTGAAAGAGATGATAGAAGGTTGCAAGGAACAGTCACTACTGACATTTCCCCATGTCTCCTTGCAGGGTGCCCATGCCTCTCTGCATGGTTACACACAAACATGCAAGACATGAGTGCTTGATGCCACATGTTCTGTTTACAGCCCCAAAGATCAAGACAAACACAATGCAGCCTTATTTAAGGACATTAGCTCACAATCCATATTAAACTCAAATACCAGTAAGCAGGTAGGGTTCATCTTAAGGCCAATTTCCAACTTAAGGTACTTCTAATGATGGCAGTGAATTATACATGGCCATCAGAAAAACAATTCCCTTCAAAAGGCTGTATGCAAAATTCAGTGGAAATTGATGTTTATTTAAAGTGGAATTAAATATGAAACTGGGCAAAATTCACTATTCCAACAACAAAAACTCCTTTTCTTCCTGGGGACACCTCAGAACTGCCTTTCATTTTGATATCATGTACTAGCAACTTCAAAATGTGTACTTAGAAAATTCTGTAGCTAGCCCTGGATTAAGCTAAATGACCAAAGCTGTCTAAACTCTCCATAGGCATCTGTATTTTGATTGTTAGTAACACTAACACTTAGATGTTGTACTAGTCAAAAACAAGTAGCATTTCAATGTTAAATACTTCTTTCCTTTGATCATTAGACAGTCAAAGGCACTTTTGCCAGAAGTAACAGGAAGGAGAGCAACACTCAGAGTATATTCACATTCATTCTTCTGAGAGCTGATGGTGTGTATCTCAGCTTTCATCAAACTGAGTGTGGTTCCCTACCTCCAGTAATACCACAGCCCTGCTAGATTGGGGCAGCTGGACACCATCTACTCATGACTACCCTGAAGAGCCTATTTGCTAACTTGGCCTTGTGCTAGTCTTATGCTGTATCTAAACTTAACTCTTGGTATTTGCTCCATCACTTAGCTGCACACAGGTGGATTCTAGTAGAGACCAGTGTCCTGTAGGTGAGCCAATAAGGATAACCACTGAAGAGCTGCACATACCTGAAGCAGAGATCCTGACAATGGTCTAGCTACTGCATGAAGCTGTGTGCCATTGTCTTGCACATGAGAACAGGACTGAAACCTATTTCAGCATGTACATAACATTGTCTTCTGCTCCACTTACCTCCTTTCTCCCAAAACCCCTCCACAAAACTTGCCATTTGCCACAGCTATGGCTTGCACCACATTGTCAGGAAAAAATCCAAACAACAAACCCCACAAACATTCAGTTCAAGCTGCCAGTGTAACAGACACTGATGGTGGGTTGAACTCCCACTGACTGTAATGGCTCATGCGTATAATAGTCCTATACATCAGTCAATGATTTAATGGCATGCAAGTTCACAGCAATTATTGTCAGCCTTTTTAATCAAAGCTTTAGCAAGATAACTTCAAATGCTATCTGGCCAGGGCATGGGGTGGTGTGTGTGGGAAATTCCAGTCACTCCCAAGCTCAAGTTCAGCCAGCTCTGCTTGAGCTCCCTGCTGTAACACCAGAAACTTCCCAGTCTGCACTCTCCTGCTAGTGCCAGCAGCAGTCCTGACCCTATGCTTCTGGTGAAATGAGAGCAGTTCTAACTGCTGTGTTTTCAAATCCTGCTCTGTTGTGTTTGGTGGCATCACACTAGTACTGTCTAGAAAATGAAGCTTTTCTCTGCTATTTGATCAGACATTAAGTTTTGAGCATCCCTGAATGGACAAGGCCAAACAACAAGCATGCAGAAGTCAGAACAGAGCATTTCAAATGCTTTATCTTATGATTTCAGCTCTTTTGGAGTAAGCCAACCACATTTCAGATTATTCCAGAGGAAAAGGCACAAGTAAAAAGTATTCTACTGTGGGAAGATTTTTCCCTTCATGCAGCCTTTACCAGTTTATAACACAATGTCTCTTCACAGAAGCACCAACATAGACTGAATTAATGCGGAGGACAAATGGGCTGTTAACAAAACTCTCTCAAAAGGCAATCAAGTTTTCCTACCCCATCTCCTAACCTCCCCACACACAACATTTTAAAGGACTATATGGTAAAAACCAGAAAGGAGAAAAAGAGTCTACTGACAACAAAAAACAGTGGGTTTTTTTTAAATCCTTTTTTTCCCCCTCCCCTAAAAAGGGGCCTGTTCCTCCATGGGATCCATTGTATTTCAGAAACTTGTTACACAACTGCAATATCTGTAGTCACATTTCCCCTCTCCTTTCTGTATTCCATTTTATACCAGAAAGAGATTGAGATTTCAAAACTCTAAATCATGTTGGGAAAGAAACTGGTGACAGCCCAGAAGCGAGGGGAGACGAGAGCCCTGTGCCTGGGACTGGGGATGGTTGCCTGCTCCATGATGATCTACTTCTTCATCGGGGTCACCATCGTGCCCTTCTACACTAAAAGGTAATGACAGCTATTTGTTCATGAATACAAAGCTATTTCTTTTCTTGTCAGCATTAAATAGCACTAAAAGAGTGCCATAATATATAACATTGTAGAATAAACAAACAATTTGCTCTCAAAGAGCTCCTAAGAATTTAAGGCAGAGGAAAATAGAAGAAAAAAGTGAGCCAGGAAGTTATCAGGCATTTACAGGTAAGCACAAACCAAGAGAGAATGATCATTTTTATGGCTGGAAGGAGGACAGACTAAAAACAAGGGTTGAGGGTTTCCTAATCAATAAAAAAGTTGAGCAACAGCATTCATGGTAAACTTGTTCAGCTGAGAATCTCTGTTCTACTGGCAAATCAACCACCATGAGAACCTATCAGCTTCAATAGCCCAGTCTGCCATAGCAAATGTTGCAGAATACAAGGAATGTTGAAGAAGTTACTATCACCCACATTTTATCTCATTTGGCAAGTTCTGCCCTCTGCACACAAAATCAATTTGCAAAAATGCAAAGTAACAAGATGAGGAGTGCAGCTCAGTTTTTCATGCTTGAAGATTTTGGCAGAGAAAGCAGGTACATCCACCTCATTCATCTTGAAAAGAGCACCTTTAAGCTCAAAAAGGTTTGAAAATTATTATCTTTAAAACAGAGTAATTCACATTTATATTATTTTCCAACCATGTGATTACAATTCAAAAGACATTTGCATGCAAAAATATTAGTTTCTTAGGAACTAGAGTGAGATTATTTCTTAACTTTTTGCCACTGAAGCATACTGCTGCAAGGAACAGCTTACTATCTTATCAGCAAAAAACCTAACTCTTGAGAAAGAGGGATAAGTAGCACAACAAAATGAACTTCTGCCAGACAAAATCCTGTTACTTATTCATGCAAAAGGTCCCTGTAATACAGAAAAGACTGGGTGAAACCACAGGAACTGATCTGAGTTCTGAGAATTATTGAAAGAAATTAGTCAAAATATTTCTGAGACATCAAGTGTGCTGCACTTCAAATATTTACAGCCAGACACTAAAACCTATAGCAGTTTTTATTTCCTGAATAACACTTGAAACTGATTAGAGATGAGGTTAGAATTTAACTTCAAACCACAGAATGCATAAAACACAAGAGCAACAACAACAAAGGTGCTTTCCTACAGCCCTTCTCCAGGTGCAGCCATTGATTGGAGGAGGGCAAGGTTTTAGCAGCCATGACCTCCACCCATGCCATCACTTACAGCTGGCACTCAGATGCTTCTCCAGCAGGCAACTCATAACAAATGCTGCTAACACATTTAAAAGCAATACCTTTTGTTTTGTTTTTGTAGTGTTTGGACAACAGAAACCACGTGCAAGGTACTCAAAGCCAACATCAAGGACCAAGTTCTCTGCCCAAAAAGCGAAGGCTCAGAGGATGAGGATATCTTTCCTTATCCCTGCCTCCAGGTGTGGGTTAACCTGACAGCCTCAGGACAAGAGGTTATGCTGTATCAGACTGAAGATACACTGGAGAGAAATCCTAAGGTACTTGCACCACAGGCTGACTAATGACTCTGCTGCTAACCATTTTGAGGAGAAGGGGTTACTATTTTTAAAGCAAGCAGCAGAGTAAGAGTAGTTGTTGGGCATCATTCACATGTTTATGTCTGTGCTTAGACCAAGGCATTTTCAAAACATTCCAGAAATTACAGTTTGGGGTTTTCTTTTAAACACTACATGAAACATTAAAGTAACAAGTATTAATTACACCAATTAAACATGGTGTTTAACATTGATGAATATTACAATACATAAGCCTCCAACTTGAAAAGCAACAGTAAGAAATAGCTTACAAATTGTGCTTTGCTCAGTTGCTTGTTTCATTATCACAGGAGAGATCTGGAGTTCAAAACTATCCAAAGTAAGAGGACAAATCCCAATTTTACTTCTATTTTAGGTGTGTGGTATGAGCAGAATGATTAAAGGAAGCAGAGAAAGGGGAAATCAAGGTGCTTTTGGGAACATCATGCACCTTTTAGACAGAAAGAACAAATCAGTAATTTTGAAAGATGATGGCTCAGGAAGCTCATTTGTCTTTGGTTTGCTCTGCAATTGTTTCTGGCCAGCATGGCAGAAGAAACCTGGACCCATGGAGAAGGGAGTGGTAGTGTAGGAAGCACCCACATAACTGGGTATTGCAGTAGAGGTCCTTGGCCAGTCACTTTGGGGACCTCTTCCCCAGAGGAAGGCAGACAGAACGTGACAGAAACAAGAGTGCATAGCATTCTTTTGGCTTTAGTGTGTAAAAGATTAGGGAAGGGGGAAAAGTACAGTGTTATCCTTCTGTTCCTGTCAGGGTTTCTGCTTGGGAATCAAATCAAGAGGAAGTTTTGCTAGCTAATGCCTATCTTTATAGTGAATATCTGAGGGAAAGCTACAGAAAATGAAGTAGCAAAGCAGAAATTATCTGCTGCAGATTTCAACAAGAGTCTTGCTTACTGCAAAAGGAGGTAACTTGCTGATTTTCTGCCTACTCTTTGCATTTCTGCAAGTACAAGCCTTTAGGTCAGAAACCATCTTTCTGCCTTGGCTAGTTTCCAGCTTAAGACACCTAAGCATTATTCTGTATGCAAAATAATATTGCAGGAAAAAATATACAATAAGATCATAAAGAATGAGTGCTTCAAAGTCTAACAGTCTTTCCACTGAAAACTACAAGTATAATACTTTGGTCTTAGGAGGACAAGTGGGAAGCCTCCAACAGCCCTGCTTTCCTCTTAATTTTCTGCTAGTTACAACCAGAGGTGCACAGCAAAGCAACTTCCTTTTCCTGCACACTGAGAAGCCGCTTGTGAATTTCTGCACAGCTAATGCATTTCTGCTGTGGCAGTGCCCAGAAGCTCTGTTAGGAATCCAAGCTTGGCAGTGCAATAATACAGTGTCAATCCCAACTGCAGTTTTATTTTGAGCACAGATACATTAGTGGTTTCCAACACTGTTACTCCAACCTGTAAATCTGCAGACTGGGGGCATATCCGAACTGAGAGAAACAGGGAAGCATGGCAAGTGGGTATAGAAGCCGAGATGATCTCCAGAGACACTAATCAAAGCACAGAAGTTTTGTCAGCATGTTTGATTCACTCTGCCCTAACTACAGCCCCTGTGTTAGGGTATTCACTCTACTGAGTCCCCTTGATTTTGTGTTCCAGTGCTCGTACGTCCCAGGCAAGTCGGAGAACTCGAAAGAAGTCAAAGCACGAATAGAAACAATTGCAAACAACTTCAAAAAATACCAGACTTTCCCGTGCTACTATGACCCAGGAGGAACACAGACCAATGTCATTTTGAGCAGACTTTATCCCCTAAAAGGCCTCCTCTTTGCTTTCCTTTGGCCTACACTTATGTTCACTGGTGGATGTCTGATTATTTTTCTGGTAAAAATTAGTCAGTATCTTTCTGTTCTTTCTGCTGGGCAGTAGAAAAATAAATGTCTAGCATAGATGGTTCCAAAATATTAAAGTGCCTTTGTTCTGCCTGCCTTTATCTGCATTTTGTGACTTTTTTTTAATCCAGGGACAAGCATCCAGAAAACTTTTCATTGTGGTCAGCAAATCTTAATGAGACTGAAATAGTACAAAGTAGCAGTTGTTGACATCAGTAACACTTGTTCAACCTGCAAAATCTAGATAGTTACCTATTAAAAACCCACATGAGGAAAAAGGACCTTCTCTAGTGCTTAGGATTCAGATAGTGTAAAGGGGGCTGGTAAAAGAAAAAAATAGAAAATAAAAAATGAAAAATTAAAATAGGAACAGAACTATTTCCAGGAAGAAACTATTGGTACCTTCACACAAATTCACTTTTGTTAAGTGCATCTGAAGCTGTGTCTAATCTTTCCTGTTTGGGAAAGTGACAGTGCAGCTAGCACAGCTATAAGCATTTCAGGTGACCAAAAGCACTGGCCAATGGAGTGGGGAGGGGAAGAAGTCTTGTTTTGTTAGTTCACCAGAAGCTGAGGCAGGAGGTTGGTAACTGCTTAAACATAGTAATCTGACAAGGAGGATACCAGCTGAAGCTAATGGGAGCCAAGGAGGTGAACAAGCTAGCAGCATGCAGAGAGAAAGGATTACTGAACAGGCTCTCAGAGAGCTTGACTACAAACCTTGCTTTTCAACAGTTTAGAGTGTCTGCAGTTTGCACACTAGAGCTTGCTCATGACTACCTTACACTCAGTCCAGCAAACAAGCAGCCCTGCCACCTTGTCCCCCTCTCAGCTCAGCAGAGACTTGGGTGTTGCTGTGTCTTCCAGCGGTAGCCCCTGTTGCCCCACTCACTCGTGGGTCAGTAACTTGCCTCTGAAAAGCAGAAGGTTCTTGACCTTGCTGAGCTCAGAACTCAGCAAGAAGCATGAAGACCAGGAGCTCCTGCTTCCAACTTCAACCTTGGCTTCTCAAGCCCACCTCCTAAAGCCACATCCTCCTCACTTCCCTGCTCATAGTTATCCCTGATAGCAGTAGATGAATATATATCTGGAGTGCAAGCTGTATCTCTGGATTTAGCTCTACCAGAAATAAAGCAATTCAACTGTTACATGAAAAGTTCTCTCTCTCTCACACATACACATGGTAAGTACATGAAGAAAAACCTTCCACAAATTTTATTCTCCAATAAAAAGCATTTCCTATTTGAACAGGAAATATTCTAAGTGAAAGCAGACAATGCAATAAACAACCACACACAGCTCAGGAACCTCCATTGTTTTGGACACCACACTCAGCTTCCTCTGCTGCTCAACTCAAACAAGGGATTTAAATGCAAAAAGCCAAACATTCAAATGTAGAAAACAAACTCACAAAATGTATAGGCACCACAAAAGTCTGGTTTTGTTTTCAAATAATGCTTTGTCCATGTATACATTGCTGATCATTTTCTACATTAATAGAGAGGGTTTAATGGTCAAGTCATAGATATTCTTTTTCCTTCACACTTGCACTTTCTGTTGAAGTCAAAATCGTTTTAACAGTGTGCCAGGTTGTTGAATTACTCTTGAGTTTTTGTAAACATTCTTTCTTTTTCCATCCAAAAAAGCTGTAATTCACTAGAGAAAGAAGTTTTAATAACACTATGCTTCTTACAGCAGTACACAAAGAAGCTCTGCAGCCTTCAGGGGGTTTTGCTTGGGTTTTTTTTAATACTATTGGATTATACCATCAAGTCTATAACAGATCTGATAAATAAAATGCTCTTTTTCTAAGAACCAGCAAAACACTTCCTATGAGAAGTGCTCCAATACAAGCAGGGACCACTGGAGCAATAGATGTGCACAACTCACTTTCTCAGGGCAGAGTAGATCATCAAGGTATATGTTACAGCATTAAAACTCCTGCCAGGCAAAGAGAAGTGTCAGTACAGCTGGAGATTAAATTCATACTTGAATTCTGTTTGGCTACACATCTCTCACCAGCACTGATGCTTAGAGCACAGTAATAATGCTTGACTCAACTGGAACATGCAAGGAACACAGGAAGAATGGGGGTAGACTGTAAACCCTGATGAATACTTCAGTTGTGCAGACCCTTTATATGTCTATATGAATAATATTGTTTTGCTGAAAGTATTAAAAGTTCTATTTTTCAAGTGCTGGGCACAGACTCTTGGGGTACTTTTGCTTTTGATGCCAAATGAGGCTTGGACATGGTGATTCTACTGTTGGAAAATGGAAAAGAACAAAAACTCCAGCACTATTCTTGAGGGAACTAGGATTTCTCCTAGGCAAAAACAGATGATGAACCCTAAACAAAAACAAAACCACAACCAAACAACAAAACCAACAGCTGCAAATGGTTGTAAAAATAAGCTCATCCTATAAGCTTATCCTATAAATGGGAATCTATTTTTCTGGACAAGCTAGATTCAGCTTTCACTAGCTTTTAATAAGACCACCTTTCTCCAGCTCTGATGAGATAACAATGGCAGTGGAAGAGGAACCTATGTGACACTGATTTGCTAAGAGGCCACATGTGAGTTACCAGCATGTTCTCAATGTACATAAACAATAGCAGGTACCTTCTGGCTACCTCTGACAATTTTGATTTAAGTAGCCTGCTAACTGGTGCTATTTTTATTACAAGGCAGCAACAGGGCAGTTAACAGAGAAGATTCTGCTCCTCAGAGATTCCTCACTCATTGCATAAACTCACTGCACTTGACAACAAAATACCTTCCAACTGAGTAACTCAAACTTTGTTCCTAGGTTTGAGGGCTTGAAGTTTTTTGGTCAGTTTGGTAGGAGTTTTGGGGAGTATGTGGTGCCTTTGGGGGGTTGTTTGGTTGGTTGATGGTTTTGTTTGATTTTGGTTTTTAGTAAGGAAAAACTAACAGACTGAAGCTCCCCCCCAAAGTGTTTGTAAACAGTAACAATGCTAAGAATGCATGTAGAGGGTTTTGGTGGAGGTGTTTAGTTCTCCTGGAGGAAAGTTTCTTTTAGTGTCCTGCTAGAAGACTGAAGTGTCAGCTTTGATGACTATATTATATTAGGAAGTTGCAATAGTAAATATTTTTCTCCTTGTTGACTTGTTCTCCACACTCTCAAGAGCATTAACAGAAAGGAAAGTGAAGAGCAGATGGAGGCATCTACACTCAAAGTCCATGTAAAACAGCCAGTAAATACAGATTAAAGAGAGGGTCTATTTATTATTATGCTCCCCTAGAAGAAACAGCAATGAACAACAAAAAAAATCCTTTCAAAACTGAAGGACTGACAAGCTGTTCTTCCAAAGCTTCCTAAAAATATCTATCTGGCTCTTAGGTAAGTACAAGTAGTCTCATTACAGTCTGCACTTCTTTCCCTAGAAGTGTCAGATGAGGTATGCACAGAAATTAAGCTGTCATGGATAAAAACAGTCTCACACTGCTTTACCCACACCTGCACAGGTATGTTTCCTTCTCTCTCTGATAACATACCTCTCTATCTACAATAAATGCAACAATCTGACGTTAGCTTGGCTAGATACATGTTACTGTAATTGCCTTATCCAAGAATACCAACTTTTTGAAGATGTACTTTCTACTTCTTACCTCTTAAAATGCCAGGCAGACTTTCAGAAAGGCTTAGCACACTGAACAAGTTTAGTATTCAGCACAAAGCACCTGAAAAAACTTCAATTAAAAGATAACCCAAGATCAATATTACAGATAGGGTTATTTGTAAGGCTCTGTCTCTTCTAAATACTTCTAAAGGACTTGTACAATACTTGAAATAAGACAATCTGAATGAAGTAAATATAGGCTGTTTACTCCAATGAAACTCAAAGCCATTCTAATATAAACTCTGACTAGTCTTTAAACCATAAGAATGTAATTATTTAATTAGCAATGCAATCATGTAAAGTCTAATGACACAGTCCAATGTGAGGTGTCTCCAAAAAAAGCTCAGACAGAGGCTGAGCAAAAGAATCATGTTTGCTGTATCCATGGGTTTATACTTTGCTAAAGCACTGGATAATGTTCTCTCTGCTACAACATTTCAAAACATTGGACATGCCAACTTGTAAAGCAAATAAAGAAATCTTGACCTCCTTTGGGGATTGCTGTTGATAATTATGTGACCCCCAAGTGAACAGGGTCTGTCAGTACTCTGAAACCACAGGACCAGACTTTAAGCTTAGTCTATAGAAAATAATTACCACTTCTTGGTTCATGAAATTCTTGCAGTGAACAAATGCTTCCAATTAATTATTCTTATGCTATATAGATTGACAGAAAGATAATGACTAGACAGGCCTTGACATGGAATTACCCTGTGATTTGTGGGGAGAAAATGTCCACAACCATGGCTGAAACTTCCATGCCCAGAATAACATAAACCTGGTCCCTACTACAGTCCTAAAAACACACAGCCAGGACCAAAGAGATAAACAGCATAAGCAAACTGTCCAGCCTGGCTAGAGTTTTACCACCACAGTTTTTACCCTTACTGCATTTTTTTTTTAACTTGCTACCTAGAGGTATTGTTCTATAAGTAAATAATATAAATAAATTCTTGACACCTTTCTTAAAGATAATGTTGGTTTTGATATGAATCATAGAATATTAGGAGTTGGAAGAGACCTTGAAAGATCATCTAGTCCAACCCCCCTGCCACAGCAGGATTCCCTAGACCAGGTCACACCTGAAGCCAGTGAGAGAAGTAAGGGAACCAACACCTTTTTATCCATATCCACCAAGGGCTGGAAACCAGGGAATTAGAACAGCAAACCCTAGATATGTGGCTAACCAAGGGAGTCTTGAACTCCTAAAGGTGAGGGACCTGGGGTAATTCACTGCTGACAGAGATCACGATTTGTTTCTCCAGCTCTGAGTCTATCACATTTTACCTTGGACTTGACATCAAAAAAGAGTTAGCCCTTTAAAGGGATATTTGTATGATTGTTTGGACAGGTTTGGTTTCAGTTTTTAAGCCTTCTGCAAATGCACATTGTCACAGAGACTGTGACAACAGAAATGAAACCTGTACAGGAAATTGTGTATCAAGCAATTCATTCAGAACACAGCTATGACAGAGCTGCATACAGACAGACATTATCAGAGGCTTTCAAGCAGCTGATAAAAGTTTTATTCTGTCTTTCCACAGATAAAAATTTGAAAAGTCTCCATTGTTCCTTTTATAGTTACTTATGTTCCCCTCTATAGCCACCAAAATGCCTCTTCATGCCTCACTAGTGGTTCTTCATGCCTCACTAGTGGACAGGAAATAATTCATTGCCTCCTTAACTGCTTTCAGAAGAGCAATGAAATAACACCAATGACTAGAACTTTTAACAGTGTTGAAATATGGTGTAATAAATCAGATTACCTGAACTTGAGTTACACATCATTTACTCTTCAACAGCAGCATGTTAATGTGGAAACTCAACACACTATAAGGAAATTCAAGTACATCCTTACACTTCAAAAAATGGATTTGGGGTTCTTTATGGTCAGGTAAAAGTACTGTCTAGTGGTTAATTCTTGCCCAAACTCCATACAAACAGTGACATAGATTGGAAGAATCAAGCCATCCAGACAGGACTGAGGTGAAGTAAATTTTTGGCTCAGTTGTGAGCCATCTCCATAAGCTGCTCAGTGTTGTGGTTCAGCCTGCAGCATTCTGAGCACCAGCCCAGGAGAAGTCATCCTTTGTACAACACAGGGATGAGAAATAAGAGTGTCAACTGTGCTGTTACTGCTGACCTCAGCAGAAGCATCAAATATTTAACTGACTCACAGCTGACTCCTTGACTCTGGGCCAGGGCTGCTGAGTGTCACCTCATTTTTACCAGAGGTCAGGGAAGCACTGAATGCAGATGATCAAATCCCAGTCTTTGTAACATTTACCTCCAGAAGGCAAGTACTAAATTGGGTTCAGAAAACAACAGAACAATTTGGTCTTTTTAATAACTAAAAACATCAGTTGCTTTTCAAGGGCATTTAAACATGCAATATACAGCTAGCAACTGAAAAAACCCTGCAAATAAGAGGGAGACTGCAGAAACAGATTACACTGAACTGGTGAGGCAAACCAAAGCTGAGAGCAGGATTTAAGGCAATAGAGTCAAGCAAGTGTTGGGATAATATCACACTATTAGTCTCATAAGAGGATAAAACAGAGGCTTCAGCAGCAGATATTACTACAGTTTAAATGAAGAAATGCACAGAAAGTTAGCAACATGCTTGAGTTATGGACTGTTTTGAACAAGCCAAAATATTATCACAGTGTCATAGTATATTAGGAGTTGGAGAGGACCTCAAAAGATCCTCTAGTCCAACCCCCCTGCCAGAGCAGGATTCCCTAAGACTAGGTCACAACAAAGCTTCCCTGACTGGGAATTGAACCTGGGTGCCATCAGTGAGAGTGCTGAATCCTAACCATTAGACACCTCCTCTGAATTTGTTTCAGAATGGCAGTTAGCAAGTTTGCTTCAAGCTATTAAAAAAATCCTAAATATCTCAGTTAGTACTGAAGAATAGTTATAATGCATTTAATGTCAGCAAATACACATCTGCATGACAAAACTCTTGTATTGGTTTTTTTTCCCTCCACCCTCAAATATTCTTTACACAACACTGTACCTAAGAGCCAGACACTTTCAAAAGCATCAAAGTAGTTTGCCTTGAGTAAAGAGCACATGAGCACTGTGGAGGTTCTGGAAATCCTAGAGAGAAATACAAGAACCATGGCCCTGAGCATAAAGGTCATACAGCACATTCACCACTACACTCCAGTCTCTCACAGGTGAAAAAGTGTACTGCACAACTCTTGTCAAAATGAAGGAGTCCAAAAAGCAAATAAGGGACTGAAAAGCCTTTAAAAAGCCAACAGAAAAACCCTCCAACCCACCAAAAAAAAGTCCTCTACTCTTGGTATTTGTAGGTGAGTGTTTTGGGAAGGGTAATTTCAGAGAGTTTAAAGCAAGTTGGGGCTTCCTGATAAAGGTGGTTGTTTTGTTTTTGAAGACAGAGAGAAAAAAGAACATTTCAGGCAAGCTGAGTCATAAACATATACATACATATATATATATCTTGTCACATAATAGACTTCTCCAGTCACATGTTGTGAAAGAAATCTGCAGACCACCAGGATAACTGACACAGCCATGAGCCAGAGTGATTGCAGACTGTCAGCTGGATACCCTGCTCACAAGAGGATCCAGACTCCAGATTGCACTATCTAAACATGTGATTGTCAGCATGGGACATCTAATCACTGAAGCTCTCAGTCCCCTGTCACTTAAAAAATTTCCTATTAAAGGAGGATCTCCTGCAGTCTCACAGCCTCTTTCAAAGTTGGATGAATGGATCAATACAGGAAGCCTGATGCCCAGCTGGTTCTTCACTGGAAAGCAGGATTTTGAACAGTTATAAATAAAAATCTACAGTAGCTGCTTTGGAACAAGATTAACAACAAGTTTGTTCCATTATTTTATATTCTGGAAATCAGCACTGTTTAAGTTCATTTTTGCACAGAATTTATCTATGTGGAAAGGCAGCAAATCACCCATTCAGCTGACATTTAAAGCTTCTCAGATGATGCTAAGAGCAAGTATTTTATACAGCTTTAAAATACCAAGACACCACAGGAAGGTAGTATTACAAAAAAAAAAAGAAAATTAAAGCCTCAAACTGATGACACTTCACAATCTCAAATCATAGCAATGTACAGGAATATACTCATGCCTATTAAGATTTAAAAAAAATCACTTTCCAGAGGATAAAAATGAAGTCAAAACAAGAAGAATCAGCAGATGAAGTATAATTCTTTTGCTCCCATCTTCTCAACTCTAACAACTTCCATGTCACAAGCAGACACTTGCACCTGATTGCAGTAGTCAGAAATATGAATTCAGAAATTTAGAATTTATCTGACTGTGAAAAATAAAGGAACAAATCCCAGCTCTAACAATATATACTTTTCTCAGCATTCCAGAGGTAAGTGACTACAAGGCACACAATTAATTCCATGAGACAATTTCCATGTCTCACTGTTGCTGAAAGAAACAGCCCATACAAAAGACCAGCAGCATTTGACAGCCTACAGCTGTGTACTTCCTAGTAGCTGGAGATTCAAGCAAAACTGGAACCCATCTAAGTTGCCACTGAAGTGCTACTGTGCTTTCTCCCAGGTCCTATCCAAGGGACACTATATCATAACACTATCTAGAAGGAAGTTTGCAACAGAGTGAGGACAACTCAAACCCACAAACAGATTTACTTGGCTGGCAGTGGCACAGGTCAGGGGAAAACACAAAAGCAAACCAAAAAAAAGAACAAAAAAACCACCAAAACAAAACAAAGATCCTTGCACCACAAGAAAAAGCAAAACACCCCTATCAAAACCAAAACCTCTTAGAACCAAAGCCATAAACCCACCAGACACCTCACCAGATACTCCATAAAAATCACTGAGAAGCTGGGGACAAGGAAAGGTTAGGAAAAGGATGAAAAATGACAGTAAAATTATCATTAGTAAACTAATTAGATAAAAGGACCTTGAAAACCTAGTTGTAAGAGCTCAGCCATCACCCACAGAAGGAAAAAAGGCCTCTAACCTCCCTCTTGGCATGCTAATTGTTGTATGATACTGAATATCAACACTTACTCTATAAAGCTGTACAGAGCTGTCATGCTCCTAATCACAGTTCCTGTCAATTTACCTCACCAGCTGTAAGGAAGCAGAGTCCCCAGCTGCATACACCTCATCAGAGCAATATCTCACCAGGTTTAGCTGACAGCAGATCTAGGTGACATATTTAAATGGATATTTTTAAATGGATTTTTCACAGCAACTTTATGAAGCTTCTTTACTTTGCTTATAAGAGGTCAGGTACAGTAGTTTCAAAACAAAACCCAATGAAGCAGCACTGCATCTCCTAACCCCAGCATTCCCACTAGGGAAGTTTTGCTAATGAGAGCACAAGTTGGGGGTTTGCTAATGAGAGCAAAAGACTGGCTGGAGAGGAGTATTGCTTATTGGGCATGCAGAGAATGACAGAGAGGAATAACATCAAAACTGGCTCATCTCCAAAACAGTTAGGCTTTTTTCCATCATTTATTCTACTTTCTTTCCACTCAAGAAAGTCAGGCTGGTTGGCCTGTACCTTCTATTTTCCTCACACCATGTTTCACATACAGCAATTACTCTTCCTAAGTTTCCTCTCTTCTCAGAAATAAATTTTAACAGCTAAAAGATTGCAGAGATTTAGCCCTCAGAAGGGATTTTCATCAGGCAATGTGAACTCAATCATGCCTAACTTATCTAAATATTTTTTAGCCCTGGTCCCCATCTGTGCTTCTCTTTCCTTGTGGCAATTGTGTGAAGCTAAGAGTCACATAAACTTCTGAAGGCTAAAGGAAGAACGAGCCATTACTTCAGCCCTGAGCCACTCAGCACTCATGTTCCTTACCTTTTGTCTTTATCATTTCCAGTGTATTTTTACAATCTTTTATTGCCATCTCTGAATCCCTTGCCAGTTGTAATAACTCATTTTGCACCTTGGCCTTTCTGCTCTTATCCCAACATGCTTCTGCTATTTCATCTGTATTAGTTTCTTACAGTGCTTATCACCCCCTACAATCAAGATCATTGCCTGCCCTTTCCAGCAGTGACCAGTTTTCTTAATAATATCTTCCCAGAAGACTGTGTGCCAGCTTCCCAAGGCTGCTGAAATCTCTTTTGAGGCCTATTATTCTCATTCTGTTACTGCTGTTGCACTCTGAACCCCTGTCATTTAACAAATGCCTTCACCCAACCCTGCCACCCTCCTTCAGTCCATCCAGAAAACATGCAGTTTGGTACAGAAAAAAAACATTGTAAAATGTGATTTATTAGCAAATTCTTCTAACTTTAGCACAGGAAGTTCTGTGTAAACAACAAGAATAAATTTTTTTCCCAGTTGAGGTGGCAGAGCACTGGCACAGACTGCCCAGAGAGCTTGGGGGGGTCTCCTTCTCTGGAGAGATTCAAAACCTGCTTGGATGTTCCTGTGTGACCTGGTCTAAGGAATCCTGCTGTGGCAGAGGGGTTGGACTAGATGATCTTTCAAGTCCCTTCCAACCCCTAATGTTCTGTGATTCTGTGATAATATGAAATCCAATATAAAGAGTTATTTATTACCCTTAATATGTTATGGCCAGTAAACCTGTTGACATTTGATGAAAACAAAACACAAGGATCAAAATAAAGCACATATTTCAAAGAGATCAAAGACACCTGCAAACACCAGACTCTGGAAAAACAAAATGTAAGGGCTAAACAACACAAACTGAGGTTTAGCAATGGTTTTGGATTCATAAAAAGGAAAAATAACATCTTCCTTAACTGATGACACAGGAATACTCTGCTGGCTGATCCAAGTGACTCGAGATCCAGCTAGTGGGCAACCAAGTCTGAAACTTTTGACTCCCTTATCTGTATCTGTAGTGACACATGTAACATTCAGTGTTTGAATATGGTAAAATAGTGTTTGAGTGTTACCAGTTGCAACCCTTCTACATAACAACATACTCACACAGTTTACAGTCCACACACATCAACCTCCCCAGCCTCTCTGCACCCCCCTTCTCATGCAACTGCAAACACAAGGAAAAAGACAACATTTTTGGCAGGAGTTACAAGTGGGCTGTAAAACACATTTGGTGAAAGTGATATTAATTTAGACTCTGCAGTTCCATTAAAACTGTGGACACAGTTGAAGAGATAAGCAGAGCTAATGCTGAGTTTCCATCAGAGATTGAAGAGCATAGCCTGTATTTCAATACTTTTTAATCATGAACATAGTGAGATTTTCATTTTTTCTTCTGTTTATGTGCAGCTTTGGCAGAAACAAATGGGAGTCTCAGGTTCCCTAGGCAGGCAGGAGTGGGGCTATCTATTTTTGCACTTATATTCTTCTTTATACTGCAATTTATCTTTCTCTTTTGTGAGTTTGCTTTTGCACAGATTTGTTCTGTTCCACACATTTCCTCCCTCCAGTGACTTCCCTCCTGCAGAACTCATTTCACAAGGAAATTCAGGCTATGAGTTCCAAAGGAAGATATCTACAAACTGCATGCAAAGAAAACAGGTGCACAATGGGTGTATGCAAAAGAAAAACAGCAGTGTGAGAAGTTTGTATTTAACATGATCATTCGTTGGGGAACTTGCTAGAAATTTATCATTTAACACTTCAAAATTATACCAAACCTACTCCAGTTTTGCCTCTCTAATCTTTTATTCCTCATTTAAAAAGAAAGCTTTAACAACCAACAAGTTTGACTTAGAAAACAGTAGTTCAAATTAAATTTGGCAAAACTCTGTTGAAGTGAATTCAGAAAATAAGAAAGAGTAGTTTATAATTTTATAGCTTTTAAGAAGAAGAGACTCACCTCACTTTAATTCACTTTAAAACACAGCACTAGTCAATCCAGTGAAACACTCCTCTAACACCACACTCAGTAGGAAGAGGAGACAATTACATGCATCAGACACCAGCAAAGCAGCCTCTTGCCATATGATTAGCAGTATTTTTCTGTTGTAACCCAGGTCATTTCCTTGCTCTCTCTCCACCTACAGACAAACCCAACAACTATTGTACCTGCTCCATCTATGATGAGACTAATCAACCCAAACAACCAAAAAGCACTTTTCAAGGAAGCAAACCTTGATGCCTGTCATTAATCATGACTGTTTCCACATTAAATTTCTACATCCATTTCTAATCTTCTCTACATTTCTGCTCCAGTGTCATTTGAAATATGGTATTGCTGCATGGCTTTAAATTTTTAGTGTAATATATCTTCTGATAGGCATTTATGGAAAAAGACCCCCAAAACAAAGGGAACACTATCAGGGCAAAGTGCCAATACACACACACACCCCACCCCCCCCACACACCCCCCCCCAAAAAAAAACCCCACAAACAAAAATATCCCCACAAAAACAAAGCATCCAAAACTTTGTTTTTTTCTAAGCAAACAGCTGATATGCTTTACATCTGGGAAGAGAAGTTGTGATAAACCTCTTCCTTCTTAATGCAAGCCATAACACTTCTATTTCCTGGTCTTACATCCCATAAAACACTGATATACTATATCCTACTTGTCCTGTGCTCAAGAAAACAAAGCTATCCTGAGAACAATCAACTACTTTAACCATTCTGTAACCTGTATTTCTTAAACCCTGTGTGACAGCTATGCTTAATCATCTGGCACTCTTGAGAAACAAAGGATCTTGGCCTCAGAGTCAGCTCCTACCTAATTTTGAGAACAGAGTCAATAAGGGCACTAACTATTTATTGGCCAGGCTGCTGAAACACCCCCAACCCTGAAACAGTTCTGAAAATGCTTGAGTCTGTCAACAGGTTGCAAGTTATCTGTCCCAAAATACCTGCTCCCTGGAGAGCTCTGACAGCTAAGTCAGTGTTACAGCTAACATGATCTAATAACCTTTTCTGACAGGAAAGAGACATCTCTCCCTCCTTCCTGTATGTGCAACGTTCCCTTTAGTCCAGGCAATGTCTTTCATCTTTGCATTGGGACCTGGCCCACAGAAAAGCAGCATTTTCTTGATGAGGTTAGTTTTAGACCAGTCTAGCTCTTAATTTAGTAGAAGGGTGCCATGGCACTCAACAGACTTAACATAAGTGAAAGGTTAGCCTTTGGCATGGACTTGAAATATCTACTGCCACTAAAAATCAGCTTAATGTTTTCCACAGAAGTGTGGGGATTTCTGCGTTCATGCAGAACCTCACCTCTCACCCTAAGGTTAATTAGGGCAACAGGACCTGCTGCTCTCTCCTTCCCAATATGCACCTATTGCCAAAACCTCAATTAGCTTAAATTAGCAGAAGACATTATGTATTATTAATCAAACAGACGACTAGGAAAAGACAATCAATCAAGTCCTGTGAAAGACTGGAGCAAAGAATTCATTCAGACATTAGTCAGCTCCCTTCACTGAAGGCTGCATCCAAGCAGAACATTATCTGTTGGATAAGCACACAATGCTTTACAAAGCCCAGTAATAAAAAAGCAGCCATTAGCCTTCATTTCTCAAGTCAGCTCTTGCTGGCTGGCATTTCTCACAGTTTACTTCTTAATTCATGCCAAAAAGCAGCATGTAATAAGCCATCCTGACATGTATTTATTGGGTGTTCTTCACAGCACAAGTGCTGTTAGATTGTTTCCTACACACCAAACTTTTCACCATCAATATTTCCAAAGTGCAAACTTGGTCTTTCAGCTCTAAAACCTCCATGTTTGTACAATATGGACTGTGTACATTGCAATATAGTCTTGCTGTGATATAGAGTAAATTGGCAGCAAGGCAATTGCTGCATGCTGCAGCATAGGACCTGTATTCTCTCAGAATTTGAAGATTTTTAAAACAGAACCATTTGGAAATATGGTTTTTTAAAAGATATGATGAATATAAATAATTGCATACAGCACCAAATAAAGAACAAAGTGTGTTAAGAGGTGGACTGGAATAATTTCTTTGGCATATCTTGCAGTGTTTGCTATTTGCATAATAGGAAAGCAACAGTATTTTTATATAGAACACTGCATTGCTGCTTTTTGGTACTTGCTGGACAGTGGAGGAATAGCAATGAGCATCCATCAACAAGCACAGCTCCATCCTGCCCAGATCTCAGGTCTGGAAGAAGAGTCCTTTCACTTGGATCCTTCAGTGATTCAGTCAGATATACATAAAGTACCAGTTAAAAAAAAAAAAGAAAAGAAGATTTCCTGTGAAAAGACAGATTCTCAACACCTCAAGCTACAGCAAAAGGTCCTGGCCAGTGTCTGGAGCATTGAGGAGGTAGTACACTTCTCTCTTCCATCTCCTGGTTAGCATGCTACGGAAAGCCGGACAACAGGCATGCTGCCACCATACCTCCCAAGCACTGCAGGTGCCAGGCCAGGAGAAGGGGCTGGCAGGTCTTTTATCAGTGTGCACTGCTGAGAGTAACCTAGCCAGTAATGCTGTCTTAACAGCACCTCCCAGCATGGCTACACAAGCAGCAGATAGGTTTTCATTAATATCTCTGAGGATTCTAAGGTGTTTACAAGAGACTTGCATTGACAGCATTTCATTTTGGAGGAGAGAGGACAGTACACTCTAAAAGTTTATTTCCAGGTTTAATGAATTCAAAAAAGTGTCATTAAACTTAGTTCCTTGATTTCATTAGCTCTTCAAATCTTCCTGTTGCAACAGAGCCTAGGAACCCCATGCAGAGACCAAGAGGTCTCCCACTGGAAAGATTAGCATAACAAGCTTTTTTTTCCCCCCTTTATTTGTTACTACACCAAATAAGTGATTTCTCATACATAGCTTGAATGTTGAAAGTTCTTTTATTACTTGAACCCTCAATCTGCTCAGAATTTTGCCTCTGTTCAAGGATGTGACTAACAGGACCAAGTGGTCTTAAGGACCGGCACACTCCTCTCCCACAGTCTCCATAGACATGTGCAGCGCTGCAGGCATGAACCTCCAGTGCAGCAGTTTGAAACACCAACATTAGCTGGTCAAACTAGCCCTAAAATTACTTTGATCTGAAAATGGAATGCTGCAGCAGCTGATACCTCTGTACACACAATGACAGTTCTTAGGGGAGGATCACAGTTGCACCATAGTCAGTGGATTTTAGCTCAACTGACCTAGTATACTATTAAATGAATCCACTAAGTCTCCTGCAAGCTTCTTCATATGTAATTCATTCTGCACCTGTAATAGAATTACTTCAGCAGTTAAACTGCTTCAGATGTGCAGCCAATGCTACATAGCTAGGCTCTTTGCAGCCTTTTGGGGTTTTGTATTTTTTAAAATACATTTTTGAGCTGACTCAAATATAAATGTGATGTCTTGCATGAAGGCTTATCAGCAGCATTTGTGACAGTCTCTTAGATTTCAATCCCTCAACAAATTTCTGAATTACAGTGGAAGCAAACCTAGCATCATCATCTGTGATGGATCAAATCATTACCATATTTCACACATTTAAAGGAAGGGAAACAAAAGCTTTCACTTCCCAACCTTAGTAAATTATGACAGATGAAAAGAGCTGCAACCCTTGTTTCTATTATTATCATTATGAAATTTTGCCCTCAAATACAGATTATGCTCAACTCAAAGAAATAGCACTTCCTGGGAAGAAACCATCAGGGAAATGGGCTGAAATTTGAACTCATTCAGAATCTGGTAGGTGAGAGCAGCAGTGAAGCAGGAATTTAGTGATTTAGCAGTCACAACTAAAAGTTAAAAAAACCCCAAAAAACAACAAAACCAACCAAACAAACAAAACCCACAACAAAAGGGAGTTGATAATATGCAAACATGGTGCTTTTTCATGGTCTAATAGAAAACACATGAAAAGATAAAACACAACTGTGAGGTTAACCACAAAACCAGAACTTTTAGAAGGACTACAACTCTGCAATCAGGTGAGAGACAGCACTAAGTTCTCCTTCAATGCCAAATCAACCTCTCCCTCACAAGGTACAGTTTGTGGGTAGAGGATTCCTGTTTAGTGAACTAAGTTGGCAACAATTTGATATATGAACAAATAGATCTCTCAGGTGTCTAAGCACCCACCCAAGAACCATGCTGTACTCTTGTACCCTGCGTGATTCGCAGGAGAGCAGTTTGGGGTAGGTGGGAAATAGGGGTCACTCAGCTTGCACTTCTTTTACTGATGCAAGAGAATGTTGGTTCATAATCTACAGCAAACAAATTAAACCCAATCAATACTCACTACAATTAAGCATTGTATTTTCCCTGCCAAGTGCCATGAGACAGGTTTTTGTACAAAGCCTTCTTACCAAATGAAGGCTGTGCAGGGGCATGGTAGCGCTCATAGAACATCATTAAAAGAAATGTCTTCAGCTGTCAGTTTTCTTGGCTTTTTCACATCATATTACTGGAAACTCAACAAGAAGCAATGGCAAAAATTCATGAATTAAAGAATTCAGAAAGGAAACACACACACAGGTTGATAGGAACTTTAAGTTACAGACAAGAGATGAGGCTTTGTCATTTCAAACTCAAGGATGATGAATAATGGATAAGTTAAATTATTGTTCACGCTTTACTTGAAAGATTACAACCAAGACATATTTGTACACAGAAGACTTAAGAATGGCTGAAATTTATACTCCCTTTCCAGTTATGACAGGATCTTCCCCATTAACATGTAGGCTCTAGCACTTCAGGTTTCCATTTCCTTAGCCTCCTCCTTCAACATCTCAAAACTGAAATATCCATTTTATAATTGGAATAGCATGAACATCTCAAGTAATTGTAACATTGATATTGAAAATGAAATCATGTTTTACAAGCTGAAGAACTCAAGGATATGACACAGTATTTTCAGTGATATAACACTACAGCAAAGTAGATAAAACAGTCACTTGTAATGATTCTGCTGAAACCAGGACCAAACCCCAAGAAGTGTTTTTTGGGATTCCATTCCATGCTGTTACTGCTTTCATTAAAAATAAAAAGCCAACTTTTAATTCCTGTGCAGAAAACAGAAAGGAGAAGGCCACATTACTACACTTCCATACACAAAAACCAGTTAAGAGGGAAAAAAAAAGTTTTATACTAAGGACTTCAGACGGGAGAGTAAAAGTAGCTCCCCTTACTCGTTTTGTAGTTCACTAGGAATACTGAAGCACCTGGAAACAATGGATCTGTTTGCCTATAGAAACTGCAGCCCCTTTCTGAACATGGAGCAACCAACTTCTTTCCAGAGCATAAAGATCCTATCTAAAAGCTGCTTCATGGAATTCTATTTGGCTGGGGCAGGTTTGGGGATGTTTGGTGTCGATTTCACTCTTGTTAAGAAACATAGGGAGCCCTTTCATCTCCATAGTGCATTGTTGAATATTAGTGTAACACTGTAGCAGGGAAAAGATGCATGTTAGTGAAGCAGGGCAAAGATGCACGTTAGTGAAGCCTAGTCAGTATTTTGCTGTTTAATTATATAAAACAAAAAGGACCTCTGCAGAATCTTATTTTGAATAAAGCTGCTTCGTATGAAAGACAGAGGCTGCTCATACCATCAGCTGCCTTTCCCAATAAGACCTAAATTAAGGGCAATGTCCACGACCATAAGAGGCAGTCAGGAGCAGCCAGAGCCTCTTTTGGCTCAGCTGTACTCCTCTGTTACGTTGGCACCCTGCTCTGCAACCCCCTACCTGCTGCAGGAGCTTGGATTTTTCAGGCTTCCCTTAGGCTGGAGAATGTTCCTGCCTGCTGCATAGCATTTGTCTTCTTTCCTCCAGAAGTCTGATGCCAGAAGGTGTGTCCTCTGTGCAACCCAGTATGGTTAAGGGACAGGGGGGCAGAAAGAGTTGAGTGCACAGCACACTCACCTTTTAAAACAAGCTCTTACCAAATCCACATTTTTTTAATTACAGCTCTCTCCCAAATACCTCAAGACAGTAGCTTCTAATTCTACCTCAATGATGTGAGAAACTTATCAGTGTTCTTGGCTCCCAGTCCCAGAGTGGCTGCAGCCAAAGCAGCTCAGATTATACATACAACATTGCATTTTACTCTCTAGTTTGTTGAAGCTACAGTTTTAAAACCAGCTTGTTATTCAGAACAGGTTCAGTTACTTGGATAAATCAATGGGAATTGTTCTAAGAGGTCTAAGGCTGCTAACAACAGCCAACATTTGCAAGGGAGGAAGCACTTTTTACTGGTCTCAATTATATTACTGCAGTACTGGAATTCAATTTAGCTTAATTCTCTGCATTTACAGATCTGTATTGATGCCAAACACCATGAAATAAAAGGGTTTTTAATGTAAGCTGGCTTATGAGATGTTATAGAGCCACATGCCTTTCCAATTTCTGAGCCACAACTCCATATATTATTATTTTTTCTTTTTTTTTTTTTACTTCTTTATACTTACAGCATCAAGTTCAGAATTCAGGGCACAGGACCTGAGATCTTGGACAGTTGCTTCCATTTGACCTCTTGAAACAGATATTACAAGTAAACACAGGGTTTGCTTCTTTGTTTGCACAAGGAGGCATTCCTATGGCAACCTTAACAAGTTCAGTTCCTAAAGAGGAGTAGATCAGCTTGCAAGTGCTCTTTGTGTGAACAGCACTAGTAGTTTAGTTTGCTTTGAATTTATCTGACTGCCAGCTAGCCAGTGCTTTATACATGCACTAAAACAGGTATTTGTTGCCAAGAGGTTACTGTCAACATTTGTCAGAGCATGCTAATGTAATACATATTTAACCTCTAACAAATATCATTTTATAAAGTAAGGTGGGAGATGAAAACATGGACCACATTACAGCTCAGCTGCAGCCTTACCAAGGGATATCAAGGGGAACAGACAAGATGCTCACTGCAGAAGCACCTACAGACAAAGGCAAGAAAACCCATGGAGAGCTTGATTTACACAACACCAATAACAGCATCTCACAGTTCCAGGTGTTAAAGTTCCAGTCCAATTTGGTAAAGAAAAGTTTAAGAATTAACCTAAAAATTCTGACAGATACTTACAGAAATAAAGTCATTAATAGGAAGACTTAACCAGAACAGCATCCCATAACCTCCTTTAGAAATTCATCTTCTTCTGATTCCCAAGTGACTTCCAAGTCAAGTAAGCAAATAGTTAGCTTGAAGCAAGAGTAGTAGACCCCTCCAGAAGGCCACCATACAGAATGGTGTTTATTTGTGAAGGATAGATATCTAAAGTGAACTTAAGAAGTGTGAGAAATACCTAAGAACTAGACTGTCTAGAGGCAATGGATGTTCTACCTTAAACAGGGTGTCAGCAGTGGACCTTTGGAAAGTAGTCACTTTTAGAGGGGATACAACATTTTGGAAACTGAAATAACAGAGGGTTTTCCTTACTCTTTCAACCTGAACTGCACATTGGGAACCTCTGGGATGACAAGGGTTCTCCAACTGGAAGAACAACCAGAGTTTAGTCAGTTATAGAGGGGTTTATTGCATTTACTTTCAGAACTAACATGTTTCATCTTAGCTTTAGCCCATAGAGGGCCATGTGACAAAAGTTGAGAAATAATAGATGCAGAAAGGAGTTCAGTACTTCAGCACACTGGAAGGAAACACTTCAGTTTACAGCAAAACAGGATTTATTGCATACATCAGAAAGTGGTGGTAAAGTGGCAGGCAAAATCACTTCTGGCCTCTTCACCACTTCATACAGCTTAATGCACCCCAGGCAGAAGGCAAAGAATAGAGATTTGGTTAAAGTCTTCAACTCTGCCACGTGTGGTCCTTGAAAACAGCATTGGTGAAGTTCATGAGCAAGGACAAAGGGAATCCAATACCTAAATGGGCTTTGCACAACAGGAAAATTTTCTGTGTGCTACCCTGCAGATTTTCTCCCTGTCCATGAGCTGGGTACCTCCTGCTTTAGTCTCACAAGCAACAAGAAGGGCTCCATATCCAATGTTCATTTCATACTACTGCTAGGAGAGCCACATGCCAAAATATTCCATGTTCATTTCTTAAAGGATAAAAAATGTTTATAGTAGTTTGTTCTCCATTAAAGAAAGCACTTATAGGCCTTGTAAGCACTCTGTAATATTTACAGTGTTCCTTGAAATGTACCAGAATTTTTTCCATCCCAAACTATAGAACAAAGGCTTTATTAAAAATAAAACAACAGAACTCCTAAATACAAATCAAAGAATGTCATGCCCAGCACAAACAGTGCTCACTGCATCCTTTTCTGCAGCTTCTCACTGGGCTCTGGGACAATTTTCAGCTAATTAGGAACATTTAAACCAATCCAAATAGTCAAGCATTTACTATAAGGAATGTGCTTGAATTTTATCATCTTAAATGATAAAATTTTGAAGTGCAATTCACCAGTTTACTACTTCTTAGGAAACACTATTTCAGACAGCAGCATGCAACAACTCTAGAGAGTATGTTATGTTTTTGAAACAGAATGCTAAGTTTTATTTAATTTTCTTCAGTGACAGCATTCACTGGATTCCTGATGTGGCATAAGTGCATAAATGTGTGTGTGTGGTTTTAAAAATCTGCTTTAGACCTCTTGACATGGAGAGGGTCAGAAATTTCAGTCAAAGGGAAGCTTGAAAGAAGCAGAATCATACCCACAAAATCTAGAAATCCTCTGAAATATCTTACTCTCTCTTCCTAAGATAAGCTGTTTAAGAAACAGTCTGAAGTTAAGATATGTGAAATTCTTTACATAAAGGGAGAGACCAGTTTTTCAAACACTGCCTCACATCTGTCCTTTGGGACCTATAAGAGTGGACAAAGGGTATTAAAATACTTTTCAAATGTAAACCCAAGATTCTTGTCCTTGGGAGACCTATATATCCTTAGCAAGTATATTATGCTTTTCCTAGGATGGCATTTACAAAGCCTCACCTGGAGATGGCAAATTAATTTTGCCAAGAGTAGTGTTTCTTTTGTAGCAGGACATCAAGTACCAAAATAATAAGGTCAGATCTTGAAATGCTGCACAGGATTACACCCCTTCCCATGTGCTGGATATCAGAGCACAGGCTTCTAATTTTGAGCCTGACAGATCAATGCTCCAGTATTGGTGTTACTCCCAAACAGAAGGAAAGTGCACCTTCAGTAAGCACCTACAAGTCTATGGATCCATACTATCAGGTTTTTATTGCTGGAACCAACTTTATAATGCAATATCATCCAGCCTGAAGTGCAGCTGTCATGAAGGACAACACCAGAAAACACATCACCCAAGAGTAACTTTATAATTACCAACAAATCAGCACTTACTGTAGCTCTCAAGTAAATTCTAAGGACTAGTCTGTGTTCAGGTTACTCCCCTTAGCACAGAAACATATTAACTATTGTCATTCTCAAATAAATTAGTTTTATAATAACAGTCTTTAACTAGCTGAAAGTTGATTTTCCCTGAGCTGGAAGAGATAGTTGTGAGCATTCTAGAAATATCAGGCTTTGCTTCTAGGCCTCTGTGTTTCTGCAGCTATTGACCAGTCATTCTACAAAATTTCCCACATTTATTACATATGTAAAACACTGCAAGTACCCAGACCATTCTCTTGGGAAGCAGATCAAAACCACAAAGACACACTGCATGTCAAATTCATTGTTGGACTAACTCCTCTGAAGGTAACAAGCTCACTTCCAGGGCAAGTTGTTTGCAAGTCACAGTCATTTTAAAAAGGTAAAACACTCACAGAGAGGTTCTGGGCAGCAAAGCTCATGAGAGATTCTAAGACAACTTGGTCAAAATATTTGGCCTGAAAATTGGTTATAATTTGAGTGGTGGGGGATTGTAGCTTACTGTAGTTGCCACAGATCATACTTCAGCCTCTGAAATTGAGTAGTCATTGCTTGCAAAGCAAGTTATTTCTGCATAATGGTAAAAGGATAGCCTTACAAAGTCATCTTTCTTCTGCTTCTGAGTGTTTATAAAGGGATTTATCCTCCAACTTGTAAAATTCAATAGGATTTAGAAAGCCAGGGTCGAAACAAACAAATCCTTAAATGAACATTCTCAAGTCATCTTCACAGCTTTATGCCTAAACAAGGCACTTTTAGGATATCAACTCTAAACAAACAAAAAAGACACAAGAACAACATTTGCTTAAGAATTTTTTCTGTAGGAGTAGATCCAGAGCCTCAGACTTGCAAGTGAAGATTACTATGAAACAACAGATTTAACCTGAGGTTATCCAAGCTGCAGATTATGTGCCAAAACCAAACCATAACTGAAGCCTTCAAGTTAATGATGCCCCCCAGCCCCACTTTGCATATGTTGCATCCCAATTTTCACACCTACAATATAGACACCTGCTTTTGTCACACACACAGTGCACAGCAAAGACAGGTGAGCATGGAGAGGGACTAAATCAACTGAGCTCCTACAACAGCATTTTACAAATGCTAAAAGAGGCTCTGTAAGACTGGCAGCAAACTGTCTCTGGAAAAACAGAGAGACAGAAGTTTTGAGCAGGCTCCTGCTCTCCATAGCCCATCCTTACCATGCAGAATTACTTCCTCCAGATGTGCATTATCAGATCTGCATTACCCCTTACAGTCTGATTTGCTCTGCTCTGTCTGAAGCAATTCTTGGTTTAAACAGCATTTCCTTGCTTGTGCTATTCACTGCATGAGAGTTAAACACAATAATATCTAATAAGCCTTTAAGGCTTATTTCCCTTCTACCACTTCCTAAAAAAACCCACAACAAACCCAGAGACTGTTAAAAGTAATCTTAGCTCTGTGCTCCCTTTTTTATGCTTTTATAAAGTTTATTTGCACACTGTAGATTGCAAATAAGTTTGTCTAATACTGTCATTTCTTCCTTTTATAAAGACAAATGCACAGCTTATTTACTACCACAGCTGCCTTCACAAGATGACTCTCTTACCTCTCCATGAAATACTGCAAATGTGTTCAGTCTCTAATGGTGATTTTGCAGAAGTAATGTTCATAATGCCAACGTTTCTCCTGGGTTTTTTTTCCTATATTTATGAGGAGACAGAAATCTCACAAGAGGCAGAATTATTTCTAAGATGAACACAGGGCACAGCAAGAGGTATTACCCCATAAATTCAAATGCCAGCCCTTGATGCAAGCAGCACTACTTTCAGTTTCTGGGGTGATTAACATCTCTACAATTGCATGAATGAGACCTCTGGAAAATTGAAAGGCCTCTGGTTATCACAACTCACCATGCTGCCAGTAGCAATCACTGCAGCTTCCCAAGTTACCGCATACGCAGTATCGATTACACTTCTACGATGCTTTCACTCCAAGTTTCAAACTGCTTCTCATAAAACAAGGAATAAAATTCCTTCCAAGGCATCAACACAAACACAAATCAACAACTAGGGAGCTTACAAACATCTTCATTTCAGAGCCAGGTCAAAAACTCCCTGACATTTATGAGTTTCCCTAAAACACACAACCTAGAGAACTGCTACTCTCGATATGCATAGGGTGTGACAAGCATGGGATTAAAATAAATAAATAATCAATCACAGCAATCAGACTTCAAGTAGGGAATTGAGAAGTCTATTTCACTTCTTATGCCTCTGTCAGTTTCAAGCACACTTAGCTCCTCCCTGGTTTTATGTTTGGAAATGTTTTTTCATTTTTGTTGGCCTCCTCAGACTGAATCCAGATGGCTCTTACTCTGTTTTTATCAACACTCAGCTGCAGTTTTACTACTTCAAGTTGGTGGGACAAGAGCCATATTTTATACTATTAGGCTAAGCATTTTGATGAGGAACATCTCATGCTTATTCCTCTAAACTAACATGTTTATCTCAACTTTTTACTCCTAGTTTATTCCAGGAACTCCATGCAACTGCTAGAATGTTCATGGACTCTCAGTGGCTGCTGAAGATGAAAATCATCATTACTGTTACTATGCAGTAGTAATAATGCTTTTTTATGTAGATTTAGCCTTCTAAATGCCTCATAGTCAGAGTTAGGAAAAGCAGTTTCAGTGTAAGATGAGTAAAACACTACATTCCCTTCACAACAGACATGTTTGTTTATTACATCCTCCACTACCCAGTTTAAACATGACTCTTGATGAAACACAGAAACAAACATCTGATCTTTTAGCTACAGGAATTCACACATGCAAAAGAGAACACCATCATATCATACAACATAAGGGAAGCACTACAAAACTGCATATCTGAAAGACAAGTTGACCTAAAAGCTGAAGGTGCCACTGAAATTTTCAAAGGCAGGCAACTTCAACCCTTGCTCTTTATTGGATTTTTAAATGCTAGGAACAATTTTCAAATTGCAGTCTATTAGAACTGTAGTAACTTTTGCTAGATGCAATTATATAAATTGCATAATAAGGTTTTACTTTTTACACTCCCCAAACTCTATTTTGGCTTTACAAGATGAGCACCTCAGCAAGCCTGTGGTAGCAATTTCCCTCTCACTCTGTAACATGAGGCTACTGCACCAGGTCTCCCATTTATGAAAGCAAACATTAATCACTCTTATTCTAAACCTCAGACTACTTTACTTCTAGTTATCAGCACTAAATGTACTACACTCACATGCCAGATGTTGTGAAACAGGCATTACAAAGAATTAAACTAGAAGTTAAAGACAGCTGAGAAGGGCAAGTCAAATTATGTGAGCATGCTGTTGGTTTTTACTACAGCTGAACAAATGTGGAAGAAGTTGGCCATGAATATTCATTCCAACTACATCATGAGTTTAAATGCTGTCATAGTTAAACCCTCCCCATACCTGCTTCCCATTACATTGCCATTTATGAGCTTTAGTGATGATGTTAAAACAACAAAAACAAAGGTGTAAGAACCAGAAGCACACAAATACCAGCATAAAGAAAAGTCAGGATGGAAGTTCATTAACATCCCTAGGAATGGGATTCCTGCTCAGGAAACCAGTTAGCTTTAACCAGGCTCCAGCAGTGAGCAGAAACACCACTGCTCATTTGGTGGCTAGCATCAATGTGCTCAACATCTGAAAACACTGTGGACTAGGAATAATTCATAAAAATACTTATTGAAGATAGCCAAAACCAAACAGAGCTGACTTGCACCTCTAGTCTGGCTTCTGAGCACAGAAAAGACAATGTAAACTTACTGTAACCCTTTAGTACTGTGCTAGTGGAGGCAAAAATATACTGTGGCATGTCCATTTCACATCATTTTAAATGACAAAACCTACATGGCAAATTAGCACATCAGTAAGGGCATCAATATAGCTACAACATGGGCATTAACCCCTTTGCCAGCAGCATGCTTCCTGGCTAGCACAAGAACACCACACACAATAGGATAGCAAATTCATAAGTTGTTCCAGACTATAACATGATTACTTTATTGCATTTTAAAAAGTTGGTTTTTGTTAGATAATCTGCCTATTAACCCATCCATTCTGAAAAAAGCCCCAATAATCTATACATATTTTCTCTGGAGAAATGGTCTATTACTGTAGTCTTGAATATAGACTTGGACAGTTAAACTGATGTGCTTTTTATTTTCCCAACCTATTCAGAGTGGAAATATCAGAATTATTATACCTAACATTATTAATTTAGATGCCAGAAGAGAACCTGTTTTGCCCACTGATAATGATATCCACATCTGACTACACCCAAAATCCCACAATGTTCCTGGCTATGAACCAAGCCATGAAGGAATTTCTAGCAGACATGCAGCCATATGTTTGCAGAGAAATGAGTTTCTAGAAGCAGAGGTTTCTGAAGAGTGTTAAAAGGAAGACTAGAGTATTACTACTTCCTCTCACTCTCTCTTCTTCAAATCCATCTTGCTCCTGGTGAAAGACAGAAGTGGAATACATGTACACATATTCAGTTTGCTCAAGGGGTAAAACCTTTCTGGAAAAAAAGACTTATTTGCAGTTCATTTTTCATAAACACCCCAACATATGCAACATGTCAAACAGAGGTGTGTTTTGCTTAGTGGCTCCAAGATTGATCACTATGGAGAAACTAGGTGTGCTGGGTTTTTAATAAGCAAAACAAAACCCACAGACACCATGCCATGTTCCTACCAGCCATGCAATGAAACTGGAAAGCTAAGATGCACAGTGAAGACAATCATTCTGCCCCTCAGAGAGGCAACCCCTCTCTAACATCAGCATTTTATGTACAGGAATTCTCACCTTTCAGGACCATTTGGAAAACATGGAAAAGCTTTAACCTTGCTCTGTAAAAGCATGTTATTCACCTGGCTTCTGTAACCACTTTCCTTATTAAAGAACCTTTAAAATGCTCAGAAAAGCTTTATAAAGAGAGCTGATACATGAGAGCTTTGACAAGAGCCCTTGGAATCAGAGAGTGCCTGCACAGCAGCAGGAAAATCAAAGTATCTTTTCCTATGTCACACAGGTGCAGGAACCCTGGTGTCACTGAAGCAACTGCAATGAACCTTCCTGTGTCTTTAGGGCACCTCCAACATTTACCATGCCCTTGCATTTTCAAAGGCTGGAGTCATGAAGACAAACCTAATACAGTGCTGATCTGCTCCGAGGGAATGAGATTAACTTCCAGTCAGAGGATACAGAGCCTGTGTATGATTAGAAGGGACCATGTGCTTTCCTTACCCCCTCACATCACATCTCAGAAGACTAACTGTAATTTGGATTCACAAAGCAGCAGCAAAACAGACCATCTAGCTGTAAAACACTCAGAATACTTTTCTTTCATGCTGGGGGAGGCTGTGAAGAGAGCAAGATGTTTAAAGACTTCATCACTGCAGTGGAACAGATAATTAGGCAATTAAAACTATGAAAAGTGGACAAATTACCAGTTCCAGATGAACTGCATTGCAGAACAGAGATGGAAGAAGCAAGAAAACAGAAATAAGAGCCTTTGGCAAGCATTTTAATAACACCACTAAAAAAGAGGGGCAGCTCAGGAGCAAAGGTGAAAGGGTAGTTAATTTCCAGAAGCCTATCTGCTTTTGCAAAGGAACATTTAAAGGAGCTGGTCCCTAAAATAATCTTGCTTTCTTGGGTTGATAATTAGAATACATTAATAGAAATCCAAGAGTTCTCATTCCAACTTCATTTTTTGTCACTTAGCAAGGCCCTCCTGTACTAGGTTTTTAAGGATATTAGCAACACCTTCACACACAGAGGCTTGTTGTTTAATCATTCCTCTCCATAGGAAACCTCCAACAAAGTCATTCTTCCAACCCTTGCTTGCTTGCAGGGGGTGAAGGATGAACCATCTCACATATCACAGCAGAGATAATATGAAAGAACACCCAAACCTCACACAACTCCTTCCCTCCTCCACCTCCTTTCAGGTACCCTTGGTGAAGGTGCTGCTGCTCACTCACTGCCCATCACCACACTAACTCATTTCCAGAAGCCTTTTCTGGGCTCTTCCTGCAGCTGCTGAACCACCATCCAAGCCAAGGAGGAGACTAAGGGAGTTATTCTCCTCCCACCAGCTCTAAAGGGACGTGCTTCTCCAGGCAAGTTCTCCTGAATGCATACATCTCACTACACAAAGCTCTTGGTGGGAGATGCCTTCTGTGGCACAGCACAGAGACCTCTGACCTGTTTGTTACTAAGATTTTCTAAATCAGAGCGCACCAAGAGTGAAGCTGGCAAAATCTAATAGTCTAGAGGCACCAGATAGGAACTTCTTGGCTTACAACCTCAACTTTGTGCAGCTTCTAAATCAGGACATATGGAACAGGCTGGTGACCACAGGATGGTACTAGCCATGCCTGTTCCCTTACTATTGACTGCACAAAGAGGCTGCTGTCTCATCAGTCTCTTACAACAGGAAGGACTTTATAGCTGCAACCCAGAGAGTCTCATTTTATTATTTTCAATAATCCAGGGGAAAGAAAAATGCTATTATTAAGACAAGCAGAAGCCATACAGCCTCTGCCTTGAGCTATAAGGATTACATCTCACTGAACTGTGGAGTATCTCCAACTGCCATCACCCTCAGAAAGATGGAAGTGTAAGAGAATCAATCTTGTGCCTCCCAAAGGCTTTTCCTTGCAAAAAGTGTTTAAAGTAAAAATAAAAATAAAACAACCAACACATTACACAGTATGAAGGAAATAAGGCAGGAGTGGAATGAAGAATACAGGGCATATTGCTTGAATATTCAACAGCATGTGTATGCTGCAAGTTAAAAAGCCCATAATGAAAACTGATATACAACAGTTTCTATTTCTTGGATTTACATACACAAATTTTAATACAAGAAATGCTAAAAAATTAAAGAATCTCTGGAATGTGCAGACTTTAACACTGGGTTTTGTTTGTTTTTAATTCAACACTCCTGAGCAGGATTTCTAATCATTTTCTTTCTAGTTATCAGTTTCATAGGTAATGATATGGAAACATTTATTATAATTATAGCAAGTCTTCAATAATCTCTGCAACAAACTCATCATATGGTTTATTCCTTCCTCAGTCAGATTCTTCCAGTTCAAAACACAAGCAGCTGAGTAGGAAAACAAAGTTTATCCAAGTTTTAAAGTCTTTGAATCCTAGGAAGCCATCCTTATCTTATCCAAGCAGCTTGAAATGAGGCATTGCCACAGGAAAGATGTGGCTAAAACTGCATGATACCATTGCACTGGCTGCAGAGACAATGACAGCATAATGCTGGCATCTTTCAGAAGAAAGGGGGGATGGGGGGAGCAAGCCTTCAACATTTTATACTATTTCTATTTTGATATATCCCTTTGCCAAAGTAAGGCTAGCAGTAAAGGCACAGAGGCTGCTTGAAAACTCCCTGTCAGAAGAACTGCTCTAGATAAGCAGATGGGAAAACTGACCACAACACAGGTTCCCCCTTGTCTTAAAGGGAGCTCAAGCAAACAACACAAAGTTTATTGCCAAAATCACTTGTGAATATAGCAACATACACCCTATGTTCCATTATCTCCTGGGGAAAAAAAACCCAACAAAGTACACCAAATACACCATAATGATATGCCATAGAGGATGGGGTCTTGTAGACCACTGCTTTCTCTTCTCTGTCATAACAAGAAATAATTTCTTTCACTGTATTTTCTACTGTCAATTTCTTTTAGTTTTTAAAGAGATGTCTTGGCATTATTCATGAATTATAACCAATGTCTGACAGCTCTTTTCTGAGACAGACTTTTACAAGTTTTTAATCTTTCCTCTGCTGCTGTTTGCCAGCCTGCAGATGATGGGAGGAAAGAAAAGAAGTGGAAAAAATTATTCAATATGAAAAGATGTAATTTTAAACCAAGCTTGATTAAAAAAAAAAAAAAAGCCCACACACAAAGAAACCCCACACCCCAACAACATGTCCAGTATTCTTAATGCAAAACAGGCATTTTCTTGTGCAGGTTTCTACTGAAACCCAGTAAAGTTAATATGAAAATTCTGCCTCAGAACTATATTTCTTTTCCAGAGAGATAGACTGAATAAATTCCCCCATTCCTACAGAATGAAGCTGCACTTAACAGTTGTTGGCACTTTCACATTGGCCATTTTAATGACATCTCAGTCTGCTGTAGTTTATCCTAAGAAGCAACTTAAACATTGCATTTATTCAGGAGCACACATGCTCAAAACAGCCAATACAGCCTCACACCTCTGAGGATTCTAAACTGATCTGAAAAGTGAGTGCTTCTTTTTTGCTCCTTGACTGGAACACATTAAAAAAATACTTCAGACTTTGTATTAAAAGAATGAACACCAACCAACACATCATAAGAGAGACTCTTCAGCCTTACACAAACCCTTCTGCTAATAAATTAGTCTGAACTGTATTACCAGTTCTAAAAATCATATCCCTTCCAACCAAACACACAGAAAAAGCTTGGAGAAGTCTGACCCTCACCTAGATGTTGTCCACATTTCAACAAGCAAACAGCCAAGCATAGCATTATGCATTGTCAGGAGTTCCCAAACAGAGCACCAATACTCCTTTAATCAGCTGCTATAGGTGGTGCTCAGAAGTATCATTATGAAAGGGATGACCAACACAAATAACATAACACCTTCCCTTAGTACAGCATCACAGGAACTACCAGATTCACAAAGGAGAGAGGACAGCAGAAGTAAGTTTGGTGCTGTTCCACCTGCTCGTGGTAAGGCACAGGGTGGAGGTGACAAGCAAAACTTGGATCAATACAAAGTATCCACATACACGCAATAAGCAGAGACCTAGATTTTTGAACCAAGGTACACACATGCCTCAAAGAAGCAGAAACACTAAAGCAGAAAACGTCATAGAGAAGTACTGAATACTGACACTTATGAAGCCTTTAAGTTATGGAAGCTGCACATCAATTGGTTTCAAAACCACGTTTCCTAACGCAGTGAAGTAACCCGTTCGAGGTGGGAGCTGGGGCAGATTAACCAATACAGTTTACAAACTACACAAGTTCGAAACAATTACATAAGGCTTTACAGCATAGCTCCAACCGTCTCTGCACGCAGCAACTTCATTCAAGCAGCCAATTCCCAGAATTAAACCAGAAAACCTCCGAAGAGACAACAATAAACTCAATCACAAGCCTGCATAAACTGCATAAAGGCTACAAAGCTCCCCTCGCAAAGCTAACGGCACCGAAAACCACTCTGAACCAATATGTTTTCTCTTACCTTTGCTGAGAGTCCCCGTGATGAGCTTGAAAATGGTCTGGGCAAATTTGACAATCCCATGCTTGCATCTCTTCGAACAGCCGCTCATTGTTCAAACAAGCAGAAAGGCTCTTCTTACACAGTCCAGGAATAACAAAAAAACCCAAAACAGCAAAGCAAGTCCTTTACAAAGTTGAGACGACAGTTTGTGCAACGCACGGAACTCTGCCCTCACGCACCGAGGTTTGCTCCCTGAAGCTCTTAGGAAAGCTTGCAGCGGAGTGTTTTGCCTGCCCTGGTTGTTAAGGGCATAGCTCTCCCCTCCAGCCTCTCGGTTTGGTGGCACACGCACGCCGCGATGCCCTGCTAGAAGTTGCTAAGCACAGGCAACACCTCAGGGAGACAGGGGAGAAGGAGGAAGAGGAGGGTTTGCTTGAGCAGGCTTTGCAGGCTGCCTCGCCGGGCACTGCCAATGCAGTAGTTAATGCTGGAGGTACAGGATGGTGACTGCTGCAAACAGCAGAAGCTGCTGCTTGAAGACCGTTTTCTTGTCTCTCGTTTCCAGCTGATTTCAATTAACTCGTCAATTTTACTCTCGTCGGGCCCAAGGGGGCCAGCAAATAACAGGGTTTTTTTTTTTCCTTCTACCGGCACTGTACTTGCACTTTGCAAAACCTGCTAGAAGTAGGAAAGCAAGGCTGCGCCCAGAAAAAGTCTCTTTTCTTTTGATTTTAGATGCTGCTTAGCTGGTTATTTGCTCACCGCTTGGGGATGTGCCAGTCAGCCTCCAAAAGCCCGCGGGGCTCCTGCTCTCCCCTCTGCGGCGCACAGAGCTGCTTCAGATCGGTACTTTTTGTACACTACCTCAACATTTTGCTCCTCCTGTGCTCACAAGGCTCCCTCTTACTGTACTACGAGTCTATCCCCTAGCAACAGCCGTAGCTCTGCCTTCTCCAGTTCAGTCAATTATTTCTGCGTGCCTAGAATATTTCTGAACAAAAAGACCTGATGCGCCCAGCAGCAAAGCAAATGTGCCTCAGAGCTTCTGACCCCCACCTGAGCACTGGGTAAGACGAGGCAGCTTTGGACTTTAATTCACGCCGAAGTGCTCTCAGGTGTTTTTAAACAACCCCCAAAAATGCAGTATTTGCTTATCCCGGGGTGGGTTAAAGAGATTACTTCAGGCTTCTGCTCACGGTGCCGCTCGTTCGATAGCTTGATCAGCCCTGTCTGGAACAGCCACCTGGAGCCCGCCCTCACCTCTCGGCAGCAGCAGCTGAGCCCTCTGCTTTGACGGAGAAACCGACAAACAGCCTCTCACTTCAGGGAGCAGCGGTAATCCACTTCACTGTGAGGGCTCTAAACTGCTTTAGAGTATAACTTACACCCCCCTCAGGCAAAATTCAGGGGCTTGCCAAGTGATCGTTCACCGTGCTGTGAGACCGACGGCTGTCTGTCCTTACCGCCGGGAAGAACCTTCCGTGCTCTCCTCCTCCCCTCTCAAGGGCATTCTCGGCTGCCCGCACCTTTCCCACGGCGGTCCCGGTCAGCTCCTTCTCACGCAGGGAGATGTGGAGCACTGGCCCTAGAGCCTTCACACCACCTCATTTTACCTCAGAAGGTAGTACTTTGGCAGGTAAAAAGCCACACAGGGACAAAATTACTTCAGTCATAGCCACCATGAAGCTCGTGCCTGGGCTGTCACCCCCCGAGGTAAGCCATCAGGCACAGAGCATTTTGTTGCCCGCAAACTTCCACCAAGTTGCCTCTAGCCTTAAACGCCTAACACTCTATTTCAGGTCTTTTCAGATTTCATAGTCCCCAGCTTTGGAAAACTCCCCCCAAAACCCAAAGGAAATGTTCTGTAAAACCATGCAGGAGTGCCTGAGGATGGTTGACCCTGGCTGGCAGGGGTGGCAGGATGCTGCTGCTAGCCTCATATTGACATCACCTGCGGCTGTGGATCTATCTTGGGGTTATGGTCCCACATAGCCTTTCAGGTAAATTTTTCATAAGTTTCTTCAAAGCCTGGTCTTCACCTTTATTATGTTCCTTGGCCAAAGCCAGGCAGCTGAGCACTCAGACACCGCCCCCGTTGATTCATGGCCACCCCTCCTCAGGGCACTGTGAGCAGAGGAGAGAAGCAGGGTCCCCTGCTGCCACCAAATCTTCCCACCTGGATTTCAATTTGGGTATTTCAGCAAGTATTCTCAGGTCTTGTGCTTCTTGCCACTATAACCTCCACATAGCCCAGAGCCTTTATTATAGAGGATATGACTTCCACTAACAATCACAGAACTACTAAGTTTGGAAAAAACTTCTAAGATAATCAAGTCCAATTAGTGACCCAGCACCACCATGTCCCTAAACAAAGTGCCACATCTACACATTATTTTTTTTAACACCTCCAGAGATGGTGACTCCACCACTCCCCTGGGCAGCCTATGCCCCTGCCTATCAACTCCTTCAGTGAAGAAATCATTCCCAATATCCAACCCAAACCTCCCCTGGTGCAATTTGAAGCCATTGTTGGATGGAGTGTGGGAAAAGAAGGGAGCAGGTGTTGAAAAAGCCAAAGAACCACTTTCTGGAGCATTCTTGGCTTGATAACCTCAGCTGACTACACAAAATGAATGGTAGATTTGTGGAAAGCAGAGTGCCAAGTAACTTCATGAAGCTATCTCCAAGCCTGTCCTTTATTCCCAGAGATCCAATTCAAACTTGGAAATGTGATTCTTCAAAAGAAAAAGTAAGTTGTAATAAGGCAGTAAGATGTCAATAGGGAAATCAAGGAATCAGCAGGTTGTTAATTAGTATGTCTCTATCAAAGTTTGCAGCATGTTTAATTGCATTTATATACATCATGATATAAGGGGGAAGAGAATGTAGGACAATGGACATAAGAGCTAGGAGCTATATTAAAGCAAGTAATGGAAACTGAGAGGTCTTGCATAGCAGGGAGAAGAAAACTATCACGTCCTTGATAGCACTTTAAGTCTCCCAGGCACTCCAGTTTCACCCAGATTTCTTCTTTGATATCCCTTTGCCTCTTTTGGCTCATATGTCATGGTTTAACCCCAGCTGGCAACCAAGCTCCACAGAGCCACTTGCTCATTCCCTCCACAGCAGGACAGGGGAGAACTAGAAAAGTAAAAAAAACTATGAAAACTCTTGGGTTGTTTACAAGGTAAAACAAAAGCTGTGCACACAAGCAAAGCAAAACAAGGAATTCATTCCCCACTTCCCACTGGCAGGCAGGCATTCAGCCGTCTCCAGGAGAGCAAGGTTCCATGGAGGGGTGTGATGGTTACCTGGGGAGACAAACAGCACCTCTCCAAATGTCCTCCCTTTCTTTCTCCCCCCCCCCCCCCCAAATATGCTGAGCATGACATTATATGGTATGTGGTCATTTGGGGTCACCTGGCCTGGCTGTATCCCCTTCCAGCTTGTGCACCCTCAGCCTAGACCCTGGCAGGGTGAGAATCAGGAAAGGTCTTGACTCTGTGTGAGCACTGCTCAGCAGGAACAGAAACATTGCTGTGATAGCAACACTGCTTTCAGCACAAGTCCAAAACATAGCCCATCATACTAGCTACTATGAAGCAGGTTCTACCCCAGCCAAAACCAGCACACCCATACACCACAGAGAAAAATGGCTCAACATAAGTACATTAAGAGGAGTGGCTCATCTTAACCACAGGGTTACTTAAAATTTGCTCCAAATTCAGTCTTGTGGTGGAGACTGGCAGAGCAGTAGCTCAGGGAAAGAGTTAACTAGGCTTCTAGCAAAGTTTTTAGCAGCTAAAAGGCTCTCTAAGTATAGCCCCCAACCCTGAGAATGCTGAAAAATATTTGGGGATAAGGATACTGATCCTGAAGGGCCTCAAATTACTCCCTGCTCTTCCCTGTGGGAAAGTACAAAGCCAGTTTATTCTGTTTGCAGGCCAGTGTAGACAGTATTGAGTAAATGACTGAGTATGTCTCTGAGAAACAAAGGTGTTATGTCCCTGTTTGAGCTTTTTTTATAATGGTCTCAGACAGTAAGATGAGTATAGACAGAAAATATTGCTGTATATTACTATATATTAAGTTTCTGGATATTGCTAGAAGTCTAAGAAGGTCAGCTAAAGGTATAAAGGCATACAAAAGCAAGGTTACTTGAAGAGAAGGTTGTGATGTAAGGGAAAGTATTTTTCTCTGAAGGCTTTGATATAATAAATTCCAAACTAATACAGAATATGCTCTATAATTTATTTTGCATGTATTTCCAGCATGTTTAATAAGGGACTACAGTAATTACACAGCATTCAGAAATGTAACTGATTCACTCACACCCATGCTTACTTTAATTTTCTGCATGTAAAATCTAAGATCACTATATTACAAGTTAACTGTCATCCCAAAGAGACATAAAAGTGCATTGTAGGAAATTGTACTTTCCTAATTTGCCATTCAGGATCACAGTGTGGGTGGGTGAGAAGTAAAAATATTAGCCAAGGATGTAAGCTAAGTTCAACCTGGGGTTCAGCCAGTACAGTTTCCACTGGCATCAAAGACAGCTTAGCCTATTTGCATCAGGAGAAAGTTTAATCCCTTAACTTCAAACTACACAGCAAATGCTCAAGAATAATCTCTGGAACAGGTATGACAGACTGTGAGCTTGGATGCCTAGTTTTATTACAGCCCTCCCCAGCACAAAAGGGATGAATCTCCCTATTTTCCAGTTGGCACTTTAGGTTTAGAAAGAGCAATGCCAGAGCTGACTGCTCCCACTGGTGCCAGGAGGTTACTCAGTTCATCCCAGACTGCCATCATGTTGTGGATGCCAAAAAGGCAAAGGGGGTGATTGTTGGGGTCCATCATACATCCTGGGTACTGTCAGAGAATACACTCCAGTATTTAAGGGGTTTATATTCCTTTCCTTAAGTTTCTGTTACTTGGTATTATTGGACACAACAGTCAACTAGTTGGGCATCTGTTCTGGTCCATTCTTCTGTCTGACTGCAGAAAGACTTTGGCATAGAAGGCAGGAATTTCTCACCCAAAGAAGGATAATCCAAGTCACTCCTTTTCCCTGTGCTTTGGGGAAGCATGTCATCACAGAAGCTATCTTCTTTCAAATTCCTTCCCACAAGTTTTTCCACGTTGGTCTGATGCACTGTTACATTCATTAAGAACAAATAGGATTTTTCCTGTTACATTGAAAATTGGTTTCAGTCTCCACATTATTTATCTTGTGCCTGGTGGTCCCTGCTCTCCTGACTGTCAGAGATGGAGATGTGGCTGGAGCACACCAGATTCCTGCCTGCCCTGTGCACCCAGCTCTCCTTCCCAGGGAAGAGAGGTGTGGGAATAGATGGTGTGCACCAAGGAGGCCTCACTCAGACACAGACATGCAGAGGTGCTGGGGGTTCTCTTGGGCCCAGAAAGTGCTGTCACAGACACACTTGATCATCTTCATTGCACTCCCAAAGGCACAGCTGTCTCAGGATGCACCATAAATGGAGCTTTAATGATCTGTTTGGAAGCAAATCTAGCAAGTACAGGCAATTGTTCCTACTAGCTGTGTCCTAGATTACCTCAAGTACAGAGGTAATTAACACATCAAGAAACAGTTTTGTTGGCACTTAAGAAAAATATAGCTTCAAGGAATAGCTTTGAAAATTGATCTGCTTAAAATGAAGAATTGACACCTTACCTGAACACATGTAGCCAGTGTGGCTAGAACTCTCAGCATACCATAGCCCATGCCATTATTACTTGCAATAATACCACCAATAGTTTTGAGCATTTTCCATGTATAGAAATCCAACCACACTGGAATCCCAAGGCAGTTTCTACTAATACCTGGTTTTCAAACGTGATCAAGTGGCATACAACCAGATGGTCTCACTTGCCTATGACCACCAGGAGTAAAGCAGCAGCAACTTTAGAATCAACATCATCTAGCACTTCAGCAACAGCATTCCAGCCCTGATACCATCTTCTCCACTGTTTTCTGGCATTCCTGCCAGGCAGATAATGAACACACTGCTTTTTCATTCACTCTGTCATTCCAGTTAGTATTATCAAAGCATCAGGAACATTGCATGGAGATTTCCTCATCATTATCAAACTAGGTTATTTATGGCACAGTGGTTATCTCTAGACTGAGGCAGCATTCCTCATTGGAGCAGAATGTATAGAGATAGCAATACATCAGTATTCTCCACAAACTGTCCACTCAAACTGGATCATCTGTTTATTTAATATCCCATCTGCAAGCATGACTAATTGTTTGTTTCTCTAGGGTGAGGAAGGGTGCTTCAGAAAAACCACACACACTCAAATAGGGTTTTTGAAACACAGTGAGAAACAGAATCAAGGTTTGGGTACAAACCCTTTTGCCTGAAGTACAGGCATACATGTACAGAGTGCACACAGAATTCAAACGTCAGTTTGACTTTCTTTTTTCCAGGATCAGCCTAGTGCATTGGACTTGGAAGTTACTCAAAGCAGGTGGTTCATCTCTGCCTGAAGAACACCACATTGACTCTGGAGCTTTATGCAGATAGAGCTTTTCCCCACAGAGAAGGCTGAGGCCAATGCCTGGATCCTTCTTTCCAAGCTGAGCACAGTAGTTACCATGCAAGCTTTCTGCAGAGAAATTGGCTGAAGAGCCAGCACTCATATCCCAGCACCTTCTCTTGAGGTAGTTTGTCACTTTGCTAAAATATTTGTAATGTCATCATTCAGACTAGGATGAGACTGAATCCTTTTTTCAGACCTAAATAAATTTGAATACATGCAAGGTCTAAAGCAAAAGGTTGCTATACCACACACAGAGCTTCTGTCAAAAAAATCCCAAACAAATCTAGACAACACTGTTCAGTTTCACATCTCTTGGCTTTGAGAGTCCAGTGACATGTCTAAGCTTTCATTATGTCTGCCCTTATCACATATGTGTCAGTAGAAAATTAAAAGCAGGAGAAGCAGAGCCACACACAGGCTCTGAAGAAGTATCCCACAGAGAAATGCATTCTGCTTAGTAGATAGAAACTTGATGGCTTAACATGAAATGCACACTCGCTGCCATGCTCTCAGCAGTGAGGTAGTGTCAATATTTTAATGAGGTCCTGCTTAACTTCCACCTTAGCCCTGTAATCTCACAGTAGTTGTGCTATGCATAGGGGTTAGACACATTCTTCTGTGTTTCAAACTCAATTACAGTTTGCTTAACCATAACTAATGCACAGAGACGCCTCTCAGCAAATACAAAGCTTCTCAGAGCACAAACAGCACATACTGACCATTGACAGCTCTCAAAGCTGAAAGTGGGGAAGGGGGTGTAATGATCTTGCCCTTGTGTACAGGTTAGTGGCAGGTGAAGGCAGCTTCCCCAGAAAGATATCTGCCATCCAGAAAAAGTGGTCTAGTCCAAAGGCAAGAGATTTACTTCTCCTAAGTGTGTAAGCTCCATGGACAGGTCACCCCAAGAAGAGGTGATTACAGAGGACCAAAGTAGGGAGAGGAAAAAATTAAAGTGACCCCATGCTTCCCTTCACTTTGGTGACAATTTGTCTCAGGAGTCTCCAGACTTTAGACTGGGAGTGCTTATGTTGAAGCAATAGCTGCCCTTACACCCCCCAGCTCCAATGAGATGGAAGCATGCACACATTCCTTTTCATTTATAGCAGTATCAAAGCATGCATGAGCTTGAGCTGTCCCTGAGTAAAGGGGGAGGAAGGCAATGGCTGATATGTTAGTTGTGCTCCAGTGGCTTGGTAGGACAGGTCAGAAAAAAAGAAATGAAATAACACTGATAAGAACATCAATTGGATGAACAACTGTGGCAGTAAAGAGAACACAGCTCCTTCCAGAGGCACTATGTCATGGAGTTTCCAAAAAAGAAGTTTCCTCAGCATTTCCATTTCAGGGAAAATTAGAAACCTATGTCCTTCACCCCCCACTCCTCACATACCAGGTTTTCACTAACTGAGTTGGTTCACTGATGCATTCCTTGTTTTGGACCTGGTATATACCTTGACTAGACAAAGTATTTTCTTTCTCTACATTGCAGTTAATTATCTCAGATAGAACTGCATCTTTTATCTTGTCATGTAATGTATCTAACATGTACTTACCTCATACTTTTTCCTGGCATCCCACAAATCCATTTGTCTCCATGAAATGAGGTTTAATATCTTGGCAACTGATAGTCTCATGACAAAATGCCTTTAGCTTGGGGCAAGCATTATGAAGCAAGGCACCTCCAGCCAGTCTTCTTTCTAAAGTCAGGAACCTTGCACTACTTTTTTCACCCTCTTCATTCTTGAGGTGTAGGTGTGTTAATTTATGCAGTAAGCACTGAACTTCTCAGAAAGCAGCAAGAGATTATATACTTATACATTTTAATGAGCTATAACAACTTGTTCTACTTTAGAAACATAAATTCTTGTGAAAGCAAAGAGACTTACAAAATGAAGTCAAGCAGGATAGAGAAGTACAGATCATACTTCCTGACTGATCTCCTTTTACCTTCATCAGTTCTTTTTCTTTAGGCACCAAATAGGTGCTGATGCTTTTGAGCAAACAGTTAAGGCCTTCCTTAATTAAATCACAATTAAAGCGAATTAGACTCAGCTACAATTTTCAAGCTATCATTTTTTCAGTTAAATGCAGGGAATACCCATGTAAAATTAATGTTTCAGCTGACTAAAAGCAAGAAAAATAGTTGACCCAAGCATAGCTGTCACAGCTCTTAGGCCTCCTTTGTTTTCCTCTTCAGAGAACACAATCAGCCTATCTAGGCAATCTTAGAAAGTAATAGTTTCAAAGGAAAAACAATTAAGACATTTTTGAGGCTAAAAAAGTTATTTGAACTCTTAGGGAAATATTTTCTTAATTTGAAAACTGCAATATCTGTCTGATTTTGTGACTAGCTTTATGTCCCTTTCCATTACATCTTTAGCAGATGTAAGTTTAAGCACACACCCAAACATGATTTGGACAATTATGACTACATGGTAAATCTACTAGGTGGAAAGCTGCAAATGGCTTTTGAACACAACTACATTGGAAGAAGAGTGTCATAGTTGCTCTGTGAAGAAGAGCCCTGAGACTTATGAGACAGAGCAACAAATTCAGTACAGGCTGCAATAAATAATTTGATGATATAATTTGTAGATACCTGTGAGAATTTTTTTTTAGTATCCAGAACTCTTAAGTTCCACTAATAAAAATATAAATGATTATTCTATTATTGTGTTTAAAATTCAGCAGTCAGCAAAACAGTAGACATAATATCCTGGAATCAGCACATGCACTATATGGATGACTACAGGATAATTAAAACAGTCAGTAAACTACCCACAGGTAAAAGCTGTTAATTGGGGCAAATCCACAAATGTTTATAAATACTTAGATTAAGTCTAAAATAAAGAAAATCCAATCATTTTAATTAAAAGGGTGGATTCACAACAAATAACATTCAAACTGGCTTTACCCATGATCCTTTTGAAGTATCTGTTCTTCTCAACTACAGTGCTTTATGGAAATACACCAAGGGAAGAAGTCCTGGCTCAGCTAACAAGAAACCATCTATTGTCTTGAGCAAATGCAGGGGTTTGTTCCTGATATTGAAACAGTAAGAGAGAGTCTGCTGATTTCTACTTATTGCAGCTCATTTTTCTGCACACCTGGTACAAAAGGCAGTACCTAACCATCAATAGCTTTTGTTCACAAACCCTCTAGAGCAGGTACCCTTTGCTCCTTTCTGACTAATCCATGGTAATGCCTTGTTTAGTCTTTCATTGGTTATTTGTTTTACTTTATTTACTCTGCTTTTTAAAATCTCAATTTTTTTTAGGCCAATGAATTTGATCACTAAATCTCAGAATACTTTGGAAACAATAAGAAAGTGCCAAAGAAAAGTTATGTTCCCTAGCTGCCAGATGAACTAGTCAGTCACTTGATACCAGTGACTGAGAACCAGCATCCCTTTCCAAACAGCCCAGCTGGATCATGGACTGGGGATAATTTTTCTCCACTTTTCTTCTACTGCTTTATTTTACAAGTGCACTTTCAGGCACCTGGGGAGATTTTCAAAGCTTTGGAAATAGACAATAACTGCTTACTTCCATCAGTTCCTACCTAATCTTCCAAATAGTTCTCCAGCTATTGCAGCTAAAACACATTCAGAGGAGGGAGGGGAATGCTTACCTAGTTTTCTGAGGATCCTCAGCAACAAGGTTCTGAGTTATCAAGCAACATGCTCCTTATCAGTACTTCTACCTAAAAGCAGCCTACCTTCACACTAGACATCTGCAAGGCCCTGCATGGTCTTTAAAGGAATAGACATCAGCCCATGAATGAATGTAGCATAATGTGAACTTCACACACTTGTCCAAAGGCAACTAGGTCACAATTCATGGGAGTCAGGAATTGGAACAAGACAGGTTTTTGGCTTAGGGCCTTGTGAATCAGAGCAGTATGCTGGGGAAAACTGTCAGAGTTCTGAACATTGCTGTTCACTGTGTGGAATTTTAGTTGTTTTGTTCTGTCTCAAAGCTAATCAAATTAAATCCATCTGAAATGAAGTACAAACTGCATTGCACATGCTTGTCAGCACTATTCTGAATTATACTAGCCAGAGAGAATTTACCTAGATGAGGTGGGGGTCCAGAAGTAAGTGCATCTCTCACTGTATCTGAGATTTATTCATGATTTTATAGAAACTCTACATTAGCTCATGAAAATTTGGAGAAACAGGGAGAACTTCTTGTTTGGTTTTTCATTTCCAAGCCTTTACCACATCCTAGAAGTGTATGTGGGAAGCAAGAAAAACTTCCCTGGAGATTACTTATATTTACCAGCTTATGGCAGATACACTTTGATCATCCTCAGTTCTTCACAGATCACATTAGAGGCACTTACTTGCTGACAAACAGGACTGTCTACCAGATTAGTTTTGCTGCAGGGCCAGACCAAGATATAGTAAGTGATTGGAAGGAAAGAGGGTAACCAAAAGGGGCATACTTCAGCAAGGACAGAAATCTGTACCTGGGGCAGCTACAGCAGTCAGGTCTCCTAGCTCTCAGTCCTGTAACTTCTGCAGAAGGTTGCCTCATCTCACAAGCAACAATGTCTTTTCCAATCCCATATTTATCTTATTTGCAAGGCTTTCTGAGGCTGGTAAATTGAATCTTAGCTGTAATGATCCTGCTAGTTAATTAGCAGCTAAGAGGAAGTGATGGTCCAAGGTTACTTTTCCACACATCCAAAGTAACTGTTGCTGGAGCAATAAAACACATCCTCTTGTGCTTTAGTATTTTGTCAATAGGCACTGCAACTCACCTATACAAATCCAGGGAAACAATGTTTTCTTCTGCATTATTCTCCCCTTTAGACAAACTCAGTCTTTCAGAAGGTGTTTATTGCTATTATATGCTCTTCCCCCTGAGTGTTACACCATCAATTCCAGTGTCCTACAGTACCACTTCTGGCTGTACATGTGCCACCTGGGTGGTCCATGCTAGAACAAGGCTAAGAAGGCAACCATTCAACAGGCAGCTCTAAGTTCTGAAAGGTAAGAAACACTTTCAATTCAAGTTTTAGTCAAATTTCAGTTTACCATGTTACTGGTATTAAAAACAAAAGCAGAGATTATTGCATCTTGCTAATTTTAAACACACTTTAAAACACCTTCCCCTCCTCTTGCATTCACCCACAGGCTTTTCCTAACTCTAAACCTTCCCATCTTGCCACTGTGTAATGGGAATTATGCTGGCTCTATCAAGACAAACAACAGCAAGCCTGCTAATAGGAATAGGCTGACCTATTTCAACCATCATTCTCCATCATTTTTGGCTATGGAACCCAGGAATTCAAAAGCTTTCCCCATCCCCCTGAGTGAAGCATTTAAGATCTGTAGGAACTATAGCAGTTTCAGCAGTTAAAAGGAAATGAAAATTGATCTTCCAGGCTTACTGTTTGTATGTGGTTATGTGAGCATCACATTCACCAGTAATGAGAAGTTCCTCCTGACTTTCTGCATAGCACAAACTACAGAACTTGGTTCCCTCACTGAGTCAAGCTCTTTCTAGATGAGTAACAGAAAACCCACCTAACCCATTTGTAAACTGTTCTAGAAGTGAGCTCCTACCCACTCCAAAACTGCTGGGTGAACTGCTTCTGTAAGCATTGCTGTTGGCTGCTTTAAAGTCAATTATAATATGCTACACAGGAAAAGCAATGGGTGATATGTTTTGGGGTTTATTCTATTTTTGTCACTTCTATTTTTAAAATCAATTAAAGCTGTTGAGATTCATCAAAGAGGCAATGAGATGACAGACTGTGTAGCAGCAGGAGAAGTCTGATAGAATATCAACCTCTCCTGCAGCTATGCAATCATCTTAAAGACAGACTAAAAGAAGAGCCACAGGAGCCAGAAAGAACTTCACTGATGCAATGTGAAAAGAACTCAGGAAGTTTTAGACACTGTAAAAAGGACAGTTTGAAGGGAGGAAGGATCATTTTCTCTATTTCTGTTTCTAATATGGCCTCAGTAAGCCAAGTTCTTTTACTGTCCTCAGACATCTGCACTACTATCTTACTAGTTTTATGGATATTTATTTATTTATTTATTACACTGTTCTCCTATGATTTTCCTCATCCATTACAAATCCTCTTATGTGCCTTTCCATGCTTTAGGAGTCTACTCTGAAACCTTGGTGGTGGTCAGGCAGCTGTTCAACAAAATGATCTGTTTTCCCAGTTTGGCTGGGAGTTTCCCAGTCAATGAAGAGCATTTAAGTGTATTTTCTCTTTCAGCTTCTTAGGTCTTCTAAAACTGTACACAGCTAGCCCTTAGGCCACTGTGTCAGTATTGTCACTGCTACAGATCAGTGCAGATGCATTCCCAGATCAACAGAGAAGTCAAAAATAACAACAATATTGTTTTTATTACCCCTTGCTCTTACACCTGATAGGATTAAGGGAAGGTTGATGCTTTACAGAGCCATTAAGCCCATGAAAGAAAAAGCAATAGTGCTTTAAAAAAATTCAACACCAACAGGTAAAGCATGCAAAGCACTGAACTTCAGAATTCAAAGCCAAATGAAAAACACACCAAAAAAATCCCACCACTCAAAAGATACTCAAGAGATTTGTTTTGTTCTGATTAGCCAAAATCCCTACCATAATATTTTTGAGTGACTATACAATGACATATCAAAGGATTTGCCTTGGTCTTAATGACTCCTCATATCTGTACTGAGCCTGAGGCATCATACACTCAGAAAGGTACCTGAAGGGCTTACTATAAATTATATAGCAACTCTGATCTGTGTGTCAAGGCAGCCAGACATTGCTATCTTTATGTAAAAAGATGTAGGAAATACATTAAAATGTCAATACTTCCACCACAAAGCCAAATTAGTTTGGATCAATAGGAATTTGTGGTCCTGGTCTTACTAATTCAACAGCCAAGCTTTTAGGTCAGTTGAAGTATGCAGCTGGGTTGAAATCTGAAAGTTCTACCAAGCATGACAATATTCAGGAAGCAGGAAATTCTGGAGTAAATCCCAAACATACTTAACTGGCAAAGACAGACTTGCAATGACAAAGCAATTGGAACCAAACCAACTGCTGGAAGACTACTGACTGCAAGAAGTTTGGGCTCCACTGGCTAAGACTGACCCTGCATCTACTTGTGTAACAGCACTTTTCATTTAGATAGTAAAGAGGGGATTTTCCCAATGCATAATCAGTTTTAAAATAGTTGCCATTAACTGTACTTAATTTTCATGTTAAATATGGCTTGAAAACAGAGAAGATATTTTCATTTTAAAACTAAGTAAGACATTTAGGTATTAAGTCTGAAATGCTTTCTGAAATGGAGTTAGTGGCTCTTAAGTTGCCCCTAAAATGTACTCTCTTCTAGTAGTGAGTCATTTTAAAAAGCCAAGTTCCTGGTTAATTCCTATGGAAGAAAACTGACAGTGAGATTAATACAAGGTCTGACTGGTGTATGTCAAACATGAGTTCTTTCCCTGTACTCTTTGACTGTCCCCAAAGTGATTATAAAGTACTGTCAGATCAGAGTACTCAATGTCACACATGTGATCACTTAAACAGTGTAAGAGCAGCAACAGCAGAAAACTAAATTTCCTGCTTGGACTGGGGAGAGAAGACAAGAAAAACTGTCACTCTTTAGAGAAACTTCACAGTAAGTTTCTCAAAGAAGGGAAGGTAAAACTGACTAACATTAGCACTGTTGGCAAGATCTAGCATGCTAGTTTGCTGTTGAGCATAACAGCTGATGGCTCTATATTCAAAGAGCACTTCCAGTGAAAATCAAATGATAAAAATATCATCCTGCAAGGACAAGAGAGAGGGATGAGTATAAAGGCAGAGGAACTCAGTTTTTCATGATCCTGACATATTTTAGAGTAATGCAGCCAGTCATGATATGCTATCCTAATCTCACACATATGAAAGATTTCTCTCCCAGAAAGGAGTGATTCTAAGCAAGCCTGAGAGATGGTGTAGCATAAATACTTGTAAGAAAGGATTATATCTGTTCTGAGCTACTGGAGTAACTCTTGAGCTTTTTTCCCTGCTCAGTGTTCCCCTTTCTACAAATTCATCAAGTAAGAGGTACTCAGAAACACTTCTTGACTCTCTGTCTATGCCTAATTAACCCTGTGCATTAGCCACCTAAGTGCTTCCTTTACCCTATCCTTTACAAGCCTTTCTTGAGAGCAATTTCAGTGAGACTACTTTATTTTAATTTGCTTACATACATGCTGGTGCACAGTGAAATATTGACCTCAAGCTGCTTTGGTTTGCCAATGGCTTTTGTTTTCTTTCAGCCAACTACATTCACTAGATGGAACCTGCTTCTGGCAAGTTGATTCCAAATATTCTCTTTTATTTGACCAGCAAATGTACCTTTTGCTTCAATCCCAATGTCAAGTACACTAAAAGCCAGAGAAAACATTTTTAACTGCAAAATTGAACCATACTGCACATCAATAGCACCTCCAAGCACCACCCACGTTTTTGTACAGGTACAAAGGAAAACCTGGCAACTCTTTCCTCTGGAGCTTCTCACTTTCTGCCTCTGCAGCCTGAACCCTGGGAGAAACCCCTTCAACATACCAACCCGAGGGCTGCAGCTGCCTGCAGCTGCCCTGACTTGCAATTGGGAAAGTCCTGAAGGGAGAAAAAGTAAACTTGTTTCCAATGGAACCACAAGCAAATTCACAATTAGCTTTAAGAGCTTAAGTACTTAACTGCAGTTTTGCTACTTTGTTTATTGCAGTACAATTATAGTAGCCTAGTCTGCTTAAGTCAAAATTGTGTCATTGTGTCCCAAGATAACCATCCCAGCATGGAAAAGAAACATTTCTACCCACATAAGTCCAAGATGATTGCCACTGTCATCATTTCTGCTAAATACAGGAGTGACAGCACAAAGTGAACTGGCTGTGGTGGTGAAGTTTCTAGCTGTTTTGTAACATGTTTCAGACAGCTTCAGAAGCAAAGCTCTTTCTCTTGGTCCTCATCACAAAGAACCTTCTCCTTTTTACTTACAAAGTTATAATTTTGATATGCTTTCTTGCACCTAGCAGGTACATTGTTCTGTAAAGCTCTTAGGGTTCTGCTGGATGGAGCTCACGTACCTCCCTGTGCTTTCACACAGTGATGAAAAGCTCCTCAAGGGGTTCCAGTGCTTCTGTCCTCCCACAGAATAACCAGTGTCAGATGCAAAAAAAAGTTAAATTCTTTTTTTAATTGTCAGCTGCAGCAGGTTTAAAGGTCAGAGAAAAGAAAAAGCAGATAAATTGCCAGACAAACAAGTTTTGGACAAGTTAACTAGATTTGGGTTACTACTCCAGATCTTGAGCCCTTTAAAATGTGTAAAAGCACTCAAACATGCTGGTCTGATTCACAGGCTCATCTGTGGATTATACCTCCAGAACTACTAATTTCCTCATGCCTACCACATCATTGTTTTTTCAAAAGAGCACTGGAAAGTAGTGTTTGCAGAGACATCCCTGAGCAACACTAGTTAGAATAAGTCACTCTTTTGGCTAAGACACTCCAGTAGTGTTCAATAAATCTGCATTTCTAAGCTCTGCTACAGTCTTTCAGTATAAGGTTCTGCAGAGAAAGTAAGAGTCCCTGGGTCAACCAGTCTAAATAGAGAAGGCTGCAAGGAAATAGGGGAGGAGTGGAGAAAAGCAACCTCATTTCCTGCCATAAAAAAACCCAACAGCCCACATTTCTTTGACTGTCTCTCCTGTTATTGCAGATGGAAAGCTCTAAATCCAAGACTAACTGTCATTTATACTAGAGCTGAGACACTGTAGTCTCAATTTCAGAGAGAACTGTATGCTGGTTTGCTATGGAGTATGAAAAAGTGTTTAGAAACAGAAACAGTAAAGCATGATGATATTGCTTGCATATTCCTTATGTGCTTCCAAAGCACAGAATCACAGAATGTTAGGAGCTGGAAGGGACCTCAAAAGATCATCTAGTCCAACCTCTCTACCAGAGCAGGATTCCCTAAATGGATAGTAAGACTTTTATTCACATCAAGCTTCAGATAAGGCCTCTGTTACAGCTACATTAAGCTTATTGCTTCACCCATTGAACCAGATTATTTTTGACTCATGACATTAAGATTCACCTCCAGTTAAAAAATTATATCTGGACCAGGTTCTCTAAACAAAGTCTTCAGTTTAAAAGCCAGCAACAGCAATATTTTCAAAAAGCTTATGACCAGAATTTGCAGTTCTTGGCTCCTGCACTGGATGGCAAACTTCAGAAAGAATTTAGCATGAGACACTAGCTGTCATCACCAATTAAAGGCCCAGCAGTGACCAGAGATACCTAATATACTCAAATCCTCTATATTGAAGTCAATAGAATTTGGTGCACTTATGCACATCACCCTGACTAATACTGAAAGTTCTACAAATTAATTTTGGGGAAGTAAAGGCAGGAGGTTGTGTTGCACTGACACATTTAGTGGTCTTATATTCTACTCTAAAATGAAGCCTTCATTAAAATGGGTCAACTCTTCTGCAGTGACACTTCAACAAAGCTCTGCCCCACCATCACGTATTGCAGTTTCTGGATTTGATTTTCACTCTAGACACTTTAAGGAACAGAAGGATTCAGATCTAAACACATTTTAGGCTGAAGTAGGCAGAGAAGTCAATCTGTCAGTTAATGCAGTGTTTCACCCCAAATACATATAATGTTTCCTTCCAAGTGGTAGTTGAGAACATTCTGCATTTATATCCATCTTCATCTGATTGGCTCTTGCTGATTTATTCTGTCAGCCTCCAGTTCTGATGTCCTTGGGTAGATGTTGTGCATAGGCAACCCACTCATGTGGGAATGTGATCCTTTCTGCTTACCACCTTGAATTCAGATACAGAAAGCATCTGGCCATCTTTGGGGTGTTATAAAGCCTGTTCCCTCAGACATGAGGGGACCAGGCTGCAAAAAGAGAGGAGTGGGTAAACTTTGCAGTTCTGATACACCCAGGTGATTTCCTTAAAAATGAGCCCTGATGCACCAGGCCAGGGTTTCAACATTTTATATAATAACTCACACAGACAAAGCTCTGATTTCTTTCTGTTCCCTGCTGACTCCCAGTGCATGACTATTTTCCAAAGAAGCCTCTCAAGTGAGTTCAGCCAGCACACAGAAAATATTAGTTGTGCTTTCAGATGATTGCAGCAGGGGAGATAACTACTGCTTTCCTCTTGAGCTCTGTAGCAGTGTAATGTTAGACAAAGAACTTTCTGCCCTTTCAGAAGCAGAGTCAAATTGCACCTTCCTTTGACACCAGACCACAGGCAACTTTTAAACAACTCACAGCATATGAAACCTACTGTTATGTGCACATGCCTGCAGGGCTGTTTCCTTATCAGCATCACGGTGGGATGGCTGCTGTAACTGGAGTGTTGGAATGAAAGGATAAAGGCTCTGTAGGAGAAGCAGGCAGAGGAGGTGGAAGCTGTGTCTCCCTTTATGTCAGTGACCAGAAAGAGTGCATGGAGCTCCATGTGGGATGGATGAGGAACTGACCAGGGCAGGGACAGGTAACATTTTAGTGGGAGTCTGCTGCAGACCACCCAATCAAGAAGACCAATTGGAAGAGGCCCTTCATAGACAGATAGGAGCAGCCTTGTTTTGACAAGTCTTGATCCTCATGGGGGAATTCAACCAGCCCTGTATCAGTTGGAGGGACAACACAGCAAGGCATAAGCAATCCAAGAGGCTCCTGAAAAGTGTTGATAACTTCCTTCTGTAAGTGAGAAAGGAGCCAATGAAAGGAGCCAATGCTGGAGGTTTTTCTCAGCAACAAGGGGCTGGTGGGGAACATGAAGCTCAAGGGCAGCCTTGGCTACAGTGACCCTGAAATGGTGAAGACATTATTGCAGCCTTTCAGTACCTAGAGTGGACCTTACAGGAAAGCTGGAGAGAGACTTTTTACAAGGGCTTATAGTGGTACAAAGAAGGTAGATTTCAGTTAGATGCAAGGAAGAAGTTCTTCATGGTGGGGGTGGTGAGACACTGGAACAGGCTACCCAGAGGGTTTGTGGATGTCTCATCCCTGGCAGTGTTCAAGGCCAGGCTGGATGGGGCTTTGAACAACCTGCTCTAGCAGAAGGTGACCCAGCCCATGGGACTTGTTCCAGCTCCCCTGTTGGAACTAAGTTATCTTTAGCTACCCAATTATTTGGAATAATTTTTTCAGCCCAAACTATTCTGTGATTTTAAGTGATAATCTGCATAAAGATATAACTATCCATACTGACTGTTGTAAGCTTCAGACTATCACTCACTTCATCAGCTCTATATGCTCATGCAGAAGGGATCTGTCAAGACTGTCCAAACTCTGCTAGTTTTGTTTAACCCCTGTGTGAATTTATAATCTACCAGTGTTGTCAAAGTGACATGCCAAAGAGATCATCACAGAAGAGCACAAGAAAAACTACAAAGGCTTTTTAGTAGTTCTCTGAAGATTTATAAAATGATAATTATTTCCTTTGTTCCATTTCCCACTTGGCTCTCAGACAGAAAGGCTCAATCATATGACAGATCTGAGGGGGAGGATGTTTCAGGATGCAAAGTACATTTATCTCCAAGAATCTACTGCTCATTCTGGGACTACCATGATGTTGTAGTCAAAACTTTCAAGCACCACTAAAGAGCTAGTATGATAAATCCCAGGGAGGTTGTCTGGAAGGAACTGATCTGCAGACAATGAAACAGTTTTGGAATGCTATGTCATTTCATTACAAGTGTCTCACCTTGATTCATGTTGTCAGCAAGAAAAGGTAAAGTTAAATCTAGCAGTTGTGATGACAGCTGGTCTTCACATACTCTGCTGCACACTGCCAAATCACACTAATCACAGAATGTTAGGGGTTGGAAGGGACCTCAGTGGTAGCAGGTACTGAGGAATTCCCATGTTTAGCTTCCATTATCCAATTTTCTAATACTGCCCAGTCAGGAAGACATGATTACATTAAAGACAAACTTCCCAGAACTGAATATCAAGCAAATCAAAAGTGGGATTGTTACAATAAGAGAGAGTAAAAATAGGAATTACTAGAAAAGGGAAAAACCAAAGGCTCTCTGAAGGTTTCAGAAGCATGTACAAAGGCTATAGGACTAGATAAGGAGAGGACAGCTGAGCCTGAACTATTTTACACTAAGAACATGACAGCCCTATAAGTGGGTTCTTATGATAGCTTGGAAAGTTGTACCTAATGAATCAAAATCTGGTCTGGACAGCCAAGCATGGAAGGCAAAATTAGGTTTGCTTTACCCTGGAATTTAATACTTAGTTTTCTAACAGGAACAACAATGTAATCTGAAAAACCAAACACACTGTAGCAAGATGTTAATATTTATGTTCTTTATGCAGTTTATGTAGCTACTGGTGGGGTGATTAAAAGGTGCTTGCAGGTAGGGGTGTAACTGCTGTCTTATATTTTGGCAGTTACCTGTGAGAAGGAACTGTGTATCTTCACCAAGTGGAGTAGCAGAAACAGCAAAAGGAAGCCTAGCTATGGGAAAACACACCTACCTTAGGCAAAGGCACACAGTGCCTGGTGTATTTGGAAGGTTGAGTGCAGCTTCTGAGATCCTCAGGAAGGTAACATACTGCACAGTGTCACTCACCCCAGCAGCAAAAGGGCAACCTCCCAGAGCAAAGTGCCACTGCAGAGCATGTGTGGGAACAAGCACAGGGACATCAACTACTGCTGTTCCAGACCTGCAGTCTACAGGGAATTAAACATCCCCCCAAAATAAAGAAAACTGCATCAGGAAATGGTTCTGCAGTCAACTCTGTTTTCTAACCAAGAAAATTACTTTTGCCTATAGCTTGGATCAGCATTGTAACTGGGAGCTGCAGGGAAGCTCACTCCCTAACTTTGTAGGGATGAGAGACTAAGGAGAGTCTTCCTCCAGTACCAATTGGATAATTTGTGCCATAAACAGAAGAGGGTGCAGGGACTGGCCCCAAACCACAAACAAAATAATTTGATCTGATTTATCCACTCTAGTCTGATCCATTAGTCAGAAGTATCCAGCTACTGAAGAACCTATTACCCACAAACACCCCAGAGAAAACACACATTCACATGTATTACTGTAAGAGACATCACTGCAGGGGAAGCTGTTCATTAGATCATAGGATTGTTAGCACATCTTTAAGCACACAGCAAATCTAGGAGTGAAAGAAATACACTTTAAGCCAATCTAGCACAGTAATAGACATTCATGCTGTGAGATCTGTAAGATGTCCTCAAGAAGTTAAATGCAATTAACTATAAACCTGACAGATTTCAAAGGAGATTTCCCCCTCTTTCTGAACTGTTCAGTGTCTGGATTAGCTTGGTTACTGTGACTTCCCCTGAGCTGGAGCTGCAAAACCAACCAGCCCAATAACAAGCAAGTTCTTTTCCTATCTGAATTTAAATAAGTCCAAACTAATCCTTTAAGCACTGGTAACAGAAAAAACCCATAACACCACATCTCCCAAGACTTCTGAAGCAGAAATCAGTGAAGCTGCATCAAAAAAAAAGTAAAATTAAAACTACAAAAGCTGCTTCTTTGTAAGGTGAGCAGTAAGATCCCTTAGTGCCTATTTGCATCATTTAACCTTACTCCTCCAGGCTAAAGCTGGTTACCTCAACACCCTTGAAAGTCCATGAAGAGAACTGTACATTTCTGGAGAGTAAATGAACCCAGAAATCTTTAGATGATTGCTTTTTAGACAAGGACTAATGAGTAAAGAAACAAATAAGAGATGCCTCTCTCTCCATTTGCTGGATGCCACCTTGAAGATAAGGTAAAACAGGAGCCAGTCCATCTTGATTCATTACTAAATGTGATTATTGCAACTTTAATTCAGCCAGGGGAATCTTTATAGTTTACTGTGATGTACATACCCCAGTAAGGGTAAAGCATAGTAACACAAAACACTCATTGATGTGTTCCCTTTTAAAATTAACTTTGAGCAAATACCTACCTGCAGAGCTGAAGAACAAAGCTATATACAAGTCACCTTCCAAAAGTGCAGTCTTTGTTTGGCAGAGCTCTCACTGACTAGGGAAACCAGTGCAGATTTCAGTTGCTTTTTGTCTCTTTCCTGAAGAGATGGTGGGCAGCCATCGATTACTGCTGTCTCTGGACTGTTAACCCACAGGCTCCCCTCTAAACTGTGTAAATTTCAAGTCATCTATTCTGAAGATCTCATCACATTTTGATCCATTTTTGCCTCAGCAAGTCATTCCCTTGGCTTTCCCTTTTCCTTCATACATTTTATCCCTTGCTCTTTGAAATAATGCCTTTTTACTTGAGGACAAAACACTCTGCTCCTTTCAGCTGTCACTCCATGCTGGGATTCTTTCTTAATCATAACAGGAATTGTTTAATAAACAAATCAGTTTTGCACAGTAATCCAAAATCATCTTTTGCCTACTCTCTCTTCTGTTTCCTTCTTTACTCAGCCCTGAACTGAGAACATTTTACCTGTGACTCAGATAAGGAGAAATCATATGTAGACCACAGAATGCAGACAAGTATTACCACTGTGAGAAGGTGGTGTGGGTCTGCAATCATAACATCAAGGGAAAAGGAAATTTTTGTACCACTTATGGATAGAAGTGGCACATAACAGCCTTTGTTGCCATGGTATTAGAGGCCAGAGGCAGCCATAAATCAGTCAGATAGGCAGATTGAAATGTATTTGTTTCAGAAACCCTTGGAAAGTAATTGGAGTTTTATAGTTGACTTCAAAACTGAATCATAGCTCCAATTAGAAGCAATTCAAGTATTCACCTGTGATAACAGATTACATGCAAACTAGAAGAATGTTTTACTGGATAGCATCTATTTAGATAATGCTACTTAATTCCTGGAAAAAGAACTCTTACATTTAATCTATACTTTTGTTATATAAAAAATAGAGTTCATTTACTTTACCTTTCCCTATTCCAATAAAGCATAATTTGAACAAACTTGCCCACCACTTCTAACTGCCAAAACATAATAAATTGTTAGCAATACTTGAATGAGGAAAAGGACTATATAATTTATCTTGCTTTAAATAGAAAGAATTTCTATCATTACAGGACAAGTATGTACAGGCTCAGTCCCATTCTGAATTCAATTCACAGACCTTTCTACTGATTTCTGGAGGAAATAGGACAAAAGGTAGCATTACCCAGTCTCCAAAGTCACACCCTAGCAGAGATTGATTTTGTGATCAGCATTTTCAGTTTCAAAATAGCTGAAATTAAACTCAACACAGAGTGATAAGAGCTGCTTGGAACAAATAAGGTAGAAATGTCACTAACAGAAGTCATGATACACTGAAGGTTTAACTCATGCAAGACAGTAAAGGCAAATAGAGAATGAGCATTATATGCTTGCTTTAATTCCCATTCAGTCTTTTTTCTGGGTTCATAACAAGATAAATAATCCCAATTTTATAGCTTCCAGAATCTGCTAATAACAAGGTGTGCCCCAAAGCTGTTCAGTGGGAGGACAGAAGGGCCAAGGAAGATTCCTGATACCATAATGGTGATATGCTGCTTATTTGCATCCTCTTATTGAAATCCAGTATTCCAGAAATCCAGAAAGCCAGGAATATTCACACTTCCTACAACTTGTTATAAGGCAGAGTCTTAAATTTAGGATAGATGCAAAGACAGCCACAACATGGTGAAAAACCCTAACAGACTACAACAACTGACTTCAGTCTGCAAGACTGCTAAGCACCTCTGAAGCATTACTAGCCTTATATTCTTCTACTTCCATTCCAGATGCAAAGTAAATTTTTCCCTTTCCCTTCCTGGAAGCATAAATTTCTAATTTCCATTAGCTAAAACATACCTGCAAAGTCAAGCTTGTTACTGTCTTGCTGGGATTCCAATTAGGAGTGAGTATGACAAGAAGAGGCTCATTACTTCTTACACAAATTCATTTGATTTCAATATTTCACTTGCAAATTGCCAGTGCATTATTTTACCTTGGTGACAATAGGCTGTTGGAACAGACATAGTTATCTTACTCCTGAATAACATGTGAAGATCACTGTGTGGTTACTCCTGTATCAATCACCTAAAACTAGATACAGATGTCTCAAGTCTTCTAAAAACCTCTGGCTGTTAAAAGATGAAAATTTAGAAGCTGCTATTAGTAGAACAGCATATTTATCTCACCATAGCTCTCCTTAGAGGAGCTCTACTGCAGGTCTGCTTCCCTTCTAGCATCACAATAAACAACCCTTGCTGATGAGACACTCTTGCTAGCTATGGTTATTCTGAAGAAATGTTATAGCAATGTTATTATGCCCAAGTGTATGTGTACTAACAAGCAAAGCCTCCATGCAGGGCTGATTCTTTCACTTGTGGCATCTTGAACCATGAACCTAATTTCCAACACCTCCTCCTTCACAGGTACATTTTTACATGTTTACAGACAGATAACTGCAGTAATCAAACAGGCACTCAGGCAACAACCTTTAAGTTGTTTGATCTATTCATATAATACATAGCACAACCCTACAGAGGTTATTTCCTTTGCTACAAGAATGTCTATATTTATATAAGAGGAAAAACTTTGAGCCACTCAGTCTGCTTCCCACCAGCCAGCCAGGTAACAGGCATTGCAGTTATTTCTACTATCATAATACAAATTAGTGATCTGGAGGATCAGCATAGAAGTCAAACTACAAAACAAGTCCTGTAAAGTCATGCAGTCTCAGTCACAGGACACCATGAACAGGACAGAATTGCAGGAATACTTTGCCCATCTTAATTTGGAAAGAAACTGCAAAGCTTCACCTGTTTCCATCAGAAAACTATTCCAGCCATTTCAAAACTGGCAGAAAAAACACAGACCATGACATCAAGACCAGCTGACATGGTCACTTTTTTTGGCCCACATACTTGACAGATCAGGCAACTTTTGACAAGGTTCTTACTGCTGGTAAAGGTTTTAAATTCTTCTTTTGATGCTGGCTGGTGTTGGTAACAACTTGTGGACTTGGCTTCAGAGTCCAAGTGAAGCTTGGCATCATCTCCAGTTACAAATCAAACCCCTAAGCACTGTTAGCCACCTCCCTACAGCCTTTAGGGATTTGCCCCCCCTTCTTTTTTTAAACTCACTTTCAATTGTGCCTCCTGTCAGCATCCAGTTGAATTTTGGATGACATAATGAACAGTATTCCAAGCCCTCAAATGGAATAACAGAGCACAACTAAGCAAAGGACCTAGGCCTAGTCACCATCCCTGGTTTAAGAACCAGTTTAAGTGTTAGCAGCAGTGCCTAATCACTATAGCTGATTTCAACCTACAATAAGATTCTGCTCATCACACTAGATTTGTGAGTAATTAAAGATGGAGTGAGTATACATTTGTGTAACATCTCCATGAGTAAAAACTACAGGGTTCACATTTCAGAAATATTCAGTAACTGCTCACAGTTTGCTGTCACCATTCTGAACAATTTCAGTAAAATGCTGCTTATATAATGTTCCATAGGTTTTAATGGCTTCAGTTAATCCCTACCATAAGAGATAACATAATGAGTGACAAAAACAGTGAACAGTGAAATTACTTAGCATTTTCAATGTTTAAAGCCTGGGGAGGGGGTTGTTTAGTTGAGTTGTTTTTCTTTCCCCTTTTTGATAACACAACACCAACAAACCAAACTCACAATATAAGCACTTAGTGTTCCAGACACTAAGCATTCTGTACTTTCATATTTAATATGGATCAAACATACCAAGACAGATTTTGCTTCTCAAGTCCACAACACAATGACTTAGTGTCACTCATAAGACTTTACTCCAGCAAAGAACAAGCCACTAAAGGAGTTTTTACATACTTAAGTACATTTTAAGAGTGCATTCAGGTTCTATTATTTGAGTTCTTTAGATTCTTATCTCTGCTTCAAAGGTCAGATTATTTTAATGAAAATTTAAGCAGTCTAAACACTAAAGGTTTTCAGGAGAAAAATTAGCATTGTAAAGTTCAAAATAAAATTGCAAAACCCCTGACCACACAGTTTGCACCACTCCAGGATACCAACCTCTACACTGGAAGAGTTCAATTATCACTTACAGTATTAAAAGAATACAGGAGAATGGGAAATATACTTCCTGCATAAGATTTATGAAAGTTTCCAAGTTAGGAGCACAAATCCTGCTGATTTACATTTGAAATCACAGTGGGTTCTTCTACATGCAAAAACTGAACTCCTGATACAACATGACCAGCCATAATTCAGGGTATTCATAAATGAATTAGTCACAGCATCTATTTGCAGCAAATACATATTTATATGTTAGTGTTCCTAAAATAATGAGTGGTAATGGAGTGTTCTGTACATGTCCTTTCTGCTGATTATCAGCCAGAGCCACCAGGATCCCAGGCATCTCTGTGAGTGACTGTTTCAGTGAGGAAACTCAGCAGGATCTGGGGAACTGAAGACCTAGCAGGTTCAGTCCTGGAACTTCAGTCCTCCCATGCTGAGGGGACATAGGTAGAACTGTTTCACAAAGGACTGATCAAAGGCAAGACATTTATCTGATTTCATCCAGGTTTAATCTCCTGCTCTTATCACTGGATTACCCAGGCTTTGTTGGAGTAGGCTTATTGCAGGCTTGAATGACAGTTACTGAGGTGAGCAAGTTCAGCATTCCCACTGCAAACCTGAGAACATTGCTTTGAAATGCTTAGTTTTTAGAGAAACTAAAATGTTTGCTCAAAGAAAGCAGACACCAAACCAAGCTTAAATTCAGTTTATGTCACATACAAATGCATCCTTGCAGAACTGGGCTTAGTTTTAAGTGCTATATGTTAGTGTTCCTAAAATAATGAGTAGTAATGATATTTCAGAGGGTGGTTTCATCTGGGGCCCTGCTACCAGCTAGCATATATTATCAATCTTAAGTGCTTCTCAGCCTCCAGCAGTCACAAGTTTGGTGCTCACTGATCCTTTATTGAACTTGCTACTTGACAATAGTATTTCAACTCTGTGATTGAGCCCAACCATACAGCAGACCACAGTAAGCCTGTAAAGCCATTCTTCTTTCTCAGAAATGAGGAAGCAGCACAGAAAGGGAAAAGGCTCCCAAAGGTTATCATCCTCCTGAACTCATGGAAGAACTAAGCAGTGACCAACTCCCAGCAATCCACGGACTTCCAGTGCAGTCAATGGTCTATTACTAGAGCTATGCACCTCAACTTACTGCTGAAATTATACCAAACCAGCCCTGCCCAACCTCAGCTATCACTGGCACTCAAAAATCATCTAAACAGAGCCTCAACCTCCAGGCATCTTTAACAAACCAGTGCCTGCCACCACTGATCTCTTCAGAGCTGAAGAACTCCCCACTTCATGTACCTGGCTGTGAAACTTTGGGACCAAACCACTCTCCTCACTTTCCATGTAGATTAAGAATCCCATTTATCTCACAAAGGACACATTCAGATGAGTGCATACAGACATTTCCAAAGGTAGCTGATGCAAAGCATTAGCCCTACCATTTCTTTTAAGGAGCCAAAAAAAATGTGTAGTTTCCACTGGCATTGAACTAGTGCCTAGAACTCAAAGGTGCCCTCATCACAGGGACAATTGCATTCCAAAGAGGATAGTAAACTAGCTTATTTGACTATACTTGCAAGGAGACCTAACCTTTACACAAAGCAAGTGGATGATGAACAACATTATTATGCTTGTTGCAAAAGTGACCATGTGTTATGCTAATAAGAAAAATGTTCAGCTCCATGAAAATAACCTTCCCCCTGAGGTGATTCCATTAAAGTTTAATGTTTGCTCTATACTTTCCCTTGAACACAGATCATTTGTTCACAACACTGTGGTCCAGAGAATCATCTGTATTTACCCTTTAATGTCAAGGCCTTGCTAACAGTGCACTCCATCCTCATTAGCAGGCTTACCACATTAAGTTGCTGTTCTTAAGCTTTCAACACTGGGAAATCTAACTCAATTTCTTACCATATTTTCCTGTTCCAAATTGTTCTTTTGTGAAGGGTGAAGTTAAATTTAGATGAATGATGTGTCACCTGTGACTCCTTTTAAACTGCTCATCAGAAGCCACCTGGGAGCAGGTTCCAAAGACTTCTGAAGAGAGTCTGTCCTACTGCATTCAATCTAACAAAAGCTGTTGGGTTCAAGTCATCTTCCTTGACATTGAATTCATGTCCATTCAAAACAAGTCATTCACAGATCACAACAGAGGTAAAAACAGACTAGAACTTGAATGAGGGAATAGAATGTTTCTCCTTCAAGCCAAAGACAGTCATTGCTAATAAAAACCTGACTAAATCATCTTTACTAGTTGCTCTGGGCATACTAGTACCTCCACACAACTCAAACCAGCCACACTTCCCTGTGGTCTCAGAAATCTGTTGCCAGGTGCTGTAGTGGTAAATGGATGGACACACAAGAGATGCATTCTCACTAAGGATAAGTAATAGCAAAATGGCTTACTAAATATGCACCTGATGATATCAAAACACAAGAAATACTTGGCTTAATAACTAGCATCTCTGTAATGTAGAATTGTTCAGCTTTATGCCAGGTGATGACTAATTCTGGAGACAGTTAATCCACTGGACTGGAATCCAGACTACATGGATTAACACTGCTGCTCTGCTTTATGCTTTCTGTGTGACCTTAGTGACATGCTGAGCTGTGCAGGTTCTCATGCCATGCTCATCTTCTAACATCCAAGCACCTTCCAGCTCATCCACACCTGCACATATGTTACCAAAAGATAAAGGCTGAAGGCACAGATCTTGCACCCACACAGGAAGATGGTGTCAATGGTGACAGTGATCACACCCAGAAAATCCAATTGCACTGGAAAAGTTTCCAATCCCTCATTTGTCAAGTATGAATTAGCCTCCTTTCTCTCCTGACTTTACCTAGTGATACCTATTACAAGGGGTATACAGAATATAGCATTGTGTGCCTAGTTTCACCACACTTTGCACCAGGCAGCTAGCAGTGAGGCATGCAAATGTCTCTCCAGGCAGCACCAGAACAGAAATGCTTCAAAGACACACCATTCAGGAAAATGTAACATGTCTAAGCAGGCTGAATACCTAAATATTATCTTAGGATCTTCAGAATTTTCTCTAACTCCTGAAGAAGTTATAGATCCTGAAGAATCTTTCCATAGGTTATCTGGGGCAAGAACTGTGCCTTTAGGAAACAGCTGCTACAGTAAGGCCCATATCTCAGTTGCAGCCAAGCAGTACTAGAAGAGAAAGCTGTGAGAGAGATATTTAAAGTTACCATTGTGGTCTAGATGGTAATTGACACTATTTTTTTTCCTGCTACACTTTAGATGTGTGTTCTTTCTACATGCAGAGCTTGCTGGGGAAAATAAGTGTAATGAAAACTATCAGTTATGCAGACACCCACATTCCCCATGCAAGATGCCTATCATCTGATCTCTGACCAGTAACTTCTTCAGCAAATTAGCTTTCTCTGTTATAAGCCTCAGAGAATGTGACTTACTGCTTTTCAGACAAAAAAAAGTCTTCAGAAGTAACTAAATACTAAATACATGCCTTATTCCCAACAATTTCCTTTGCAAAATGGTGATATGCCTGGTTGAAAGAAGAAAGCTAGAATCTTTCTGTTGAAGATCAGCCTTTAGACCTGATTTAAATTCATGAATAATTCTGGTATAATAAACACTGGGAAATGGAAATACTGTGGCTCAAGACATGAATATAGCTCTGCCTCAGAAAGCCCTATGCTCAAAACATGATTTGAATTCGTTCCCAGCTCTAGGCACAGTTTTACCTTGCTTACTACTGTTTCTTCAATAAAAATATTTACCTTAAAACATATTGTAGCCATGGTGAAACTGCTCCCCTGGGTTACAGTAGAGAAGTAGCAGCTATTAACAGCCACTTGGTCTTCCTCTCCAGAAAAATAGCAAGTATCTCCTTGTAAGCAATGCAGTCACCCAAAGCCTGTGCCCATCTAAAAACCAAAAAGATTATTTGCACCTCTTCCAGAAAATGCTGCAGTAAAATGAATTCCTACAACCACCTTTTATTCCCCTTCCCACTCAGCCTTCTCTTTATATATTCCCCACCTGGAACTGATTCTGACCCTCTGAGTAACCTCAGGTGATTTTTTTCTTCCTTTCATCACCCCTTTCTAACTACAAATACCCAAAGCCAGATGTCAAGTGGATCATACCCAGTCTCCCCACCTCAGTGCTTTTTCTACCCTGCTCCTCACAACAGTTTCTTACTACAATCTGTTCCCCTATGGATTCAGCAGAAGGAATTTGGGATGTAATATTAACTGCTAGAGCCAAAGTGGGTTTGAAAAGTACACAGAACTTTTAACAGCAAACCAAGTACACTCTAGCTCTAGCCAAAGTGCCAGCCACTTGGCTTTGGGTCAGGCCCTCTGTCTCCTCTCAGTGACCTGTAAGAAAATACTCAGCCTAACACACAGCACTTAAAGCAAAGATGAAGTATTTGAAGAGAACTGAAAAAGATCATATCCAGCTGAAGATCTGAACCTACAATGACTGCAGCTAATGCTCTCATCTTTCTTACTGCTTCTGATTCTGCAAATATTTGCCTCAGAAGAGCTCTATGTTCCCACCCCTGCAATCAGTGGCTCTCTACACTGTCCAATAATATTACATTGCCACTAAGAAGATCAAGTACAAAGCTTCTCATATTTTCTGGAAAAAAAAGTATTTTTTTATATCATGAAGACACATTTTCAGCAAATTGCATTTTTCTCAACCTCACACAGCTTTCTGCTTTGGATATGGTTTCAGGCTGGAACATATCTCACAGTAGAGACCATAAGGAGACCAGATATACCTGTCATGCTTCCTTTCTGCAAGGCAGGTGCTGGGGCTTGTCCTTCTCAACAGAAGAATCACTGAGTGTCATCAAAACCAGTAAGCATCAGCAGATCACCAGCCATAAACCTCCATATCAGACATGGCCCTGAGCTTTTCACCTCTCATGATCTAGTTTCACTTTGTGTGAGAACTGCTCCTGGGTACATTTTTCTCAGTAACCCTACAAACACTGAATGAGCAGACACAGGGTGTCCCTTGCTGCCCTCATCACCTCAAAACCTATCCTCAGCACATACCTGTTTTCCCCACCAACACCTCTGTGCTACATTTGACATACCCACCCACCAGCTCCTTTTCCACTTAACTGGCATTAACAGACACTAATCAGAAGACAATTTGGTTCACACCCACCTAAGCACTCTATTGCTTTTATTCATTTAATTTCTGCACTTCCCCAGAAGTGTCTCAATAAATCCTGAGATTTAAGAAACAGGAGCCTGATGCTAATATCCAGAGAGAACTGATTTTGATTAATATATAATACATGCTCTCCTGCAAAGTTTGTGTGATTATTCCTGCAGCTGCAGCAGGACAGATGTTGTATTATCATAGCTCTGACTGATTGATCTTGAGCACAAATGGGAACTTGAGCTCCTTTTCTTCAAATGGCTTCTCTTGCTCACCTTGTCCACACAGAACACTGACAGCCAAAGCATGCTCTGGAACTACACTGTCCATTAGCTCCTCCTCATTATCCAGAGGCAGTCTGCAACTGGCAGTTTTTTATTTGACTGAGCAGCACAAGCACTTAGCTTAGCAAGTTGTTCACATGGGATATGTGCCATGGAAGATATCCTCTCTTTCCTCCTATTTATAGATATTTACCTCCATTTCACTGTAGAAACAGTACCTGATGAAATGCCAAGCAAGTTAAAGATTTGTATACAGATCCATTTCCAGGAGCCTTAACACAATATTAATCTCTTTACAGAATCTCAAGCTGATCAATAAATATTCTGTCTTGACTGGATTAAGACAAAAACCCCAGCAATCAACCCAATAACCTCTGGGAGGCTGCATCCATACTGCAGAACACAAAGCACAAAGGTAAGTCTGTTGCTGCTGAAGTACACAAAGAGGGAAAGAGATAGTTTCTGTATATTGCTTAGCTAGAGAGGGGAAAAAATAGCCTCAAATCTACTCCAAAGTACACTTCCAGGGCATCTGCTTTGGGACAGAGAAATAAAAGAGGAGTCTCACCCTGCAGCTAAGAAGTTCTATTTACAAGTTTTAGGAAAGCTTTTAAATTTACTCTTTTCACTAGAGATATCAGTGTCTCATTTTGCATTTAGTTTGCTTCTGACCTATAAACACTCAACCTAGTCAGCAAGAACAAGGTTCTACCAGGTCACAGAAGGCATCTTGACCCCATCCAGTCTCATTTGGACTGCCCTTAAGAACAGCAGCAGCATGAAAAATGAAGTTACTTGGGAAGTTCACCAGTTAATCAAGGGACTGCAAAAAACTTCCTAGAGCTGATATAGACACATATAACCTTACATCCAAACTTTAACAGGACTTTGCACAAACATTCAAGCAGTTTGGATTAATCAGACTAGACATTGCGTAAGAAATTCAGTAAGAGTAGGTGTAACCATGGTCATTTCTATGGCCTAAGGAAGGAAAGAAGTATAGCCCTTCTTCTGACAGCCACACCAGCCAAAAGAGTGAAAGCTACAGTCAGAAATAGCTGTTACAGTTGCAGGGTTGTGACACTGGGGATATGGAGCTCCACTCTTCATCAGGAATGAGTAGCCTAGACTTGACTGCCAGCTGCAATAGCTATACAGCTTCTCAGCTGGAGTACCTAGCTGCCTAAGATGCACACTTGAGCTCTGTCACCTTGCTCCTGTAGAGCATTCATACTTCTTACACAGCAAGGAACCACATTTGTACAACTCCTTTCTTATGTCCCCTCTTGTCTACAAGAGAGCTAGGTCAGTTCCCTGACACCAGTAAGTCAGAGAATGCTAGGAAAAAGAAAAAGAATCCACCAGTCCCACACACACTTCAGAACAGCATGAGGGAACATATCCTCAAGCCCACCCTCCAGAAGCTACCAAGAGTATGAAGTCATTCATTTTCAGGATCATCCTAAATAAGAGCACTGAGCAGCCCATATCTTTAAATGGCTGTAATTAGAGCACTCTATAGAGACAGCCCTCATCCCCACTTATGTATTACATCAAGCCCCTAACTGATCCCATCAGGAATGGAAAACAGAAGCTTCTGCTGGAATGCAAAAGCTTTACTGGAAAGCAAACATCACCTTACCTGAAGAGACTCCTCTCTCCCCACTGAAATCTTCAATGACAAACACCTTAGCAGACTCCTAAGCTGAGCTTAAATACAGCCCCAGATCATAGGCAGGGGGTGGAGGCTCCAGGTGAAGCTGTTCAGGGCTGTTAGGACTCCATTAGAGCTCTCAGAACATAGGAAAACAGGATGTGGACAAATCCTCTGGAATGACCCAAGGCCATAACTTCTCTAAGTGAATACTAGGTAAAAAGCAGAGCTAAGTCTTTCATGCTAACATACAAGAGAGATCTCCCCTGGCAAAGCATGTGCTTGCAGTCTCCTGATACTTGCTCATTACTTCTACATCCAGACATGATAACATCATGAGCAAGGTTGATATATGAGTGACATAATGGTTTGGAAAATGTATTAGCTTATAAATACTGTTTGAGATCAGCAGCTCCCTGTACATAAGACTGCAAACACCATTTCAAATATGGGGCTTGCTTGCCTTATCTTGAACTATATGGTGTGGCAGCAGAAGACAGTCAAATCTGTATGACATAACCAGAGGGAAGATCCCTGGATGAAGAGCTGCTGCCATTGAAGAAGCAAACAAGCTTCTCATGTCTGAACTCCTGCAAGCCAGAGCACATAGGCCAGAAACAACATTTAAATGTGAGACTTCTGTAATCACCAGAAGTTCATCACAATCCAGTGTGGTGAGCAGGAGTGCCCAGTAGGATAGTATATGGGCACTAAGAAAGAAAAGCTTTTTGCAGAATCTAAGATCAGTGACAAACTATGCTTTTCTATAGCAAAAAATAACCCCATGTAAGAGACAAATAAGAAGGAACAGTTCTATTTCTTCACAGGCTTGGTATCATATATCAGGTTTACACAAACATCCAGGAACTTAATGTAGAATCTTCTTTATTGACCCTGAATAACTTAAGTGTAAAAATGACATAAGATGAGAAACAAGTGGGAGTTTTGCAGAATGGTTAAAAATAAACAGCTGTAGGAAACTTCCAACACTTACTGTGCTAAGTAGCAGACAGTTCAAACACTTCAGTGTCTGCCTTCAGGTTTCTTGCAGTGCCACATCCTGTTATTTATAAGACACTTGTAATAAAACTACCTGAAATTAATGTCTAAATTCTGCAATGTATTAAACTACACAGAGCATAACAGTCAAATAGTGAGAAGCACATAAAAAAATTGTTCAGCTTTCTCTGGAAAATGGAATTTAATTCTCTAAGTTCTTCCTAAACAAGAAGTAGTGCATCCCCATCAGCCAGAACAAGTGGGTGAGATTAATTACACAGTACAAATGAGAAGTGTTCCAATTTTTGTCTGGACATTCCACTTTCCCTATGATACAATCTACTGTACAGCCTGAACATTCTGGCACTGCTGTCAGAAGAAACAGCCCAGCCTTCCCTGCAGACACAGCACCAAAAGTTTTTCTTGCTATGCTACACCTCCTCTTCTGAGCAGGCATAACCACTTGCACAGGCACACAGCAAAGCCATAGCAGAGAAGAGCCACAGCTTGAAACTAAACATTTCATTGGTATTTTTTGTTACTTTAGCTAACACAGCCAAATCCCTGATCTTGCTTCCCCCTGTGGTCATAGCAATGCTTATGCTAGCACAAGCAGGAGCAGCACGAGTACAGAGCCCTAAGGATGGGAAAGCAGCACGTCTGGCAGTTGCAGCACCAGCTAATGCTGCCTGGAATCGTGTGTGAAAGCCCAGCAATCACAGGTCTTCCTTCCGAGGTTTTGGGTTTTACACCACTGCAGCCAACGAACGAAGCCCAAATCACATCCCTGAGCTGCTCTGGGCAATGGACACTCCTGTCCCTAGTGGCAATGCCTTCTGTCATCACCAAACGGCAGCAAGGGGAGATCCTGTCTGGCACTGCCTTAAGCTGCCTCTTGGATGAGAGATCTAACTGATCAGGACTGCCCCAGCTGGGCAATTACTTTTGGGCTGTGCTGGCTCTCCTTCCTAATGAGCCAGAGGATCAAAAAGAATGGTTTCTAAGTTCACTCACAGTACTACACATGATCTAAATACATGCAAAACACTTGCTTATGAGAAAAAGATCTCTCTTATTATGAACATCCTTTGTTTTGAACATGAGGTGACACTGAAGATTAGAAAATCATGGGGTGTTCAAGAATTCAGCTCCTTGCAAACTCAGAGCCAATCATAGAGAGGAATATAAATATTGAAAAGAAAATTGACACTAAAAATAAGACTATACTATGTTGGTTAGCAGCAGGTCTTTTTATTTTTTCTGCTAGACATCTGTGCTTCCAGACCATGCTGGTCTAGATGCATCTAAACTAGTGGTTCAGAAACCCTCAGCAAATCTGCAGAGGAGGAAATATTCTGGCATTCATGGGATAGTGCCTTCTCTGCCTGCAAGAAAAAAATCTGTGCTGCAAAGATGAGCATGCTAAGCATTTCTTCAGAGTGCCAGCTTCTTGCTCTGTCAGCTAGGAACACTGCAGGAATAAAGGAAAGTGCCAACAGCATCAGTGGGTTGCAAGTGTAACTAAGAAGCTGAAAGATCATTATTTTCATCAAAATGGTTTCACAAGTTACATACTTTCTGATCTGGCATGAAATTCACTCTCAAAAACATTCAGGGTTGACAAAAACGTTTTCCAGGAAGATCTGAAATGAACACATGCCACTGTGTAAGGTGTTGAATCTTTTTGCTTTCTCTCAGCATTGTAAAATCACCAATGGTTTTCATATTGATCAGTAAATTGTTCAAAGACTTAGAGAATGTGAAACATACCAGGATCAGAATCCAGTCTGGAGTTTGTGTATGGACACCATGCTCTGCAATTACAACACTCACTCTATATTCTGGCTTTAACAGCAATTGTTTTCTTCTTTATCAAGTTCTCAAGCCTTCCTTGTGATGTATGCCATCACCAAAATTGGATATTGTTAACCAGTGCAGATCTGAGCTAAGGCAGTGTAAACTCTGCAAGTTCTACAGAGTTAGGTTTGTTTAGCCAAAGGAAACTGCTTCTCTAAATAAAAAGAGTTTGAATGGAGGCCATCCCTCAGTCAGCATCCAGTTAACAAGCCACAGGCAACCTTGTGTATACTGCATAATTACAGAGTCATGGAGAATCATTAGCATGTGCTCTCCCCTTGTAAAGAAGTTAAATAACCCTAAATACTCCCCAGCAGCTACCTTCAGCACTGTGCACTAGGCAGTATTAGCCCACCCACAAACCCAGACTCAAAAGGTTTTAAAACAACAAATTTATTTCAGGGAAAGGAGAAACCACACCAAAAAAGCCATCTGTTAAATCCAGTAGTAGGTGAAACTATCATCCTTTAGAGCATACTTAGCAACACTCCTGAATCCAGCCTTTTCTTCCATCCATCCAAGTGGCTGCAGAAGTAGGCACTTTTCATTTGTTTCACCACTGATGGCCACTGCTTGCCACCTCCATCTGCACCCTGCTGATCATGTCACAAACCCCTTCCACTGTTTCAGCTCTTCAGAGGGACACCAGGGCACATAGGACCCATGACAGAAAGGTATCATTCCTAGTTGGATCCACTTTTGTCTTCTTCTCTCTCTTTCCCACATTTTAGTGCTTTCTTCAGTGATCTTTGTGTTCTTCTCCTTTGACTACAGCATTGTTAAAAATAACATGAGCCTGATCACCTTTAGGTCAGACCTAAATAGCAGGCTTTTACTCATCATCACAGCAACATTTAGTCTCCTTTTCACTTTTAAGAAACCCCAGAATGCTAAAAGCAATTGCCACTGGGTGAGGTCTGGCTGTAGAGTTGGCAGGTTCCTGCACCAGGTATGGCACATCCCAGGTCTGCAGTGATGCAGAGGAACCAGGAGTGCCAGGGATCAGGTGGGAGCTAGAGCAGGAGCTGTGACAGCAAGAGGGAGCTCTGCCGGTGGGAGAAGGCCTGGAGGGGAACCAGAGCCCTGCAGAGTCAAGGTCTTGGCACCTGCCTCCTTGGCAGCAGGCTTGTCTGGAGCAGGTGGGAGGAAACCTGTGCTCTTTGATAGAACAGGTGGAAAGGGCCTGAGCAGTTAGTCCAGACTAAATGGTATATTTCTAATTTTCTTCACCTTAAATACTGGCCAGGAGAGTTCTGCAATCTGCAACACCTAATTCTCAAGCTTGCAGCTGCTTTCTTGTTAGCAGAGCAGGTCTTGAGAACAACTGATTGCTATCAACCAAAAATCATGAAGTTTGACTTCTTTTTTCTTCCCTCATCTCCAACTTCCCTTTCCCAGACTAAGCAAAGTAATTTTTGCTGTCTTTCCTCAGTAAACATCTTTTCTAAGGCCTGCAGTGTCTCTGGACAAACTAGGCACGTTATGCCATTTATCACCCTAACAGAGTGGAACAAAACATGTACCTAAAACCCAGAACTCCTGTTAGAATAGCTCTAGCCATTTTTTTTAACAGCACCTCAACAGCTATTTGACTCTCTCTGTTTTCTGAATAGAGTTCAGCTGCACTCTAGTGGCTGTTTTCTAGGATTTCAGGCATTTTGGAATTGCCTAAACTCCCTATTTCCATCTCCTCAAAGTAACACAATTCACTAGCAATGGAAATGGTGCTGCTTCAAGTATGCACATTTACTGCCCATCTAGGAAAATCCTTGCTGAGGGTCGAGTTCAGAAAGAGTATGCAAATATTTTTGTGTGTGAAATTGGATTTGAAGCCAGTATCTCAGACACGATTTCATTCAAACCATATATTTCAGATGCAGTTAGGTTGGTTAGCATCTACCTCGAGTGCTAGTCCCAGTGAAGAGTCATATATATATAGAACCCAAGGATCAAATCTGCAGTGCCAGCAGTTCAGTGCCCAGCAGTCACCAGGCAGTGTTCTGTGTTGCTCTGCGATTTAGCCACTAGATGGGGAGGAAGACTCGCAGGTCTCCTACAAAAGAGCTTTAGTAAGTTGGAAAAGACTTAGTTTGGGATCTTGTATTAACTTAACAGACATTGCAAAGTCAAGGTTAAGACTTGGCTACAAAAGTTTAGGCAATAATGGATGAGAATATTTGAGGAGTAGAAAGTGGAGCTGAGTGATTACTAAAGCCAGCAAGGAACATATAACAATATGGGTGGGTTTTCAAGGGTATGAAAATGAAGGCATTTTCCCCATGTGTCATAGGAAGGTATATAGGTGGATAGGGAATAAGACACAAAATGCAGGCTGGCAATGGTAAACATTCCCAGGAGAAAAGGAAGAAAGTACCCAAGTCTTTTAAAATCAAAATTGAGCATAATAGAATAAAAACATGTCATAAAGATGCTTTGGGATTGAGATGAACATGAAGACAAAATGTTTATGAGGTCTGAACACTTTTTTTTGCTTGGATCTAGGAAAATTGGCTTGTAAACTGAGTCTAGAAAAATAAGCCATTCTGAAAGCTGTTCAAAGTAAGCCCCTGACTTCACCTAAAATAGGGTGCTGCAGGACAGAAAAACACCAGAAAGAGGTGAGAGAAAATGCAGAATATTGATGCTTTGAAGGCAGCAGAATGTGGAGAGTGTGAATTTCCCTCCTGCATCACAAACATGGTTAGACTCTCACATTTTCAAACATCAGTCACAGACCATCACTACCTCTGGAAGAACCCTGCCATGGGCAGCTGCTATTCAAAGAGACATTTTTCATTGAAGGCTGTATCACTGCAGGCATCAACTGAAAAAGACCTAATTCTTTAAAAAGAGGAAAATGGTCACAATGGGAAAGGTACACACCTGATAACAGCTGTAATGTCAATGTTTCTCAGCACTGGAAAATCTAGGAGCTTAAAGTGCAGTTCATGGAAGATTTTCAACAGAACTACATAACAAATTGTGTCATGGAACAGGTGTATCTTGTGCTGCCTACTTATAGTGCCTTCCCTTCTTGTAATACAAGACTGAACTACTAAGACCCAAAGCATATGATGACTCCCTGCAGACAGTTAGGATTGTCACCTCTGAAATGTATTTAGTTATCAGCCAGATTTCTGCATGTAGTCTGTCAAACTTGACATTCTTGCCCAGGAATTCTCTCTGGTGCTGTCTGTTGGCTACAGTTTATTTAACTACCCTAATGCTCTCCCTGCAGTCCTTCTGCCTTCCTCTGTAAAAATGAGACATGGTTGCCTCCTAGCCCTCCTCACTCCTATCCTAAGTGACTAGAGGCTTGCACAAGTGTGAGCAGAGGACACTGGAGGCAACAGGAGTACCTGGGAGAAAATAATATTTCTGGTGGTAACAGCAGTGACTCTGGAGAGAGAAACAGAAATAATAAGCAAGAGGGGAAAGGTAGGAAGAGTGAACAGAACAACTAACAGCATGAGGGAATAATGTGGGGTCTTTTTGTCCAGGATCAACATTTCCCTTTTGTGGAATAGGAGACTTGCCACATGGCATTTCTGGACCCCAAAACCAGCCATTTCAAAGCAACTCTCAAAACACCTCTCTGCAGCCTTGTTGGGATTGGGGCCCATGACTCATGCACAGTTATTTGTGAGTTGAACATTTTCCTTTGACGCGGTGAAATACAGAGAGAGGTTGGAAATGCAATTTGAAGTTGTTACACTAACCTAGCAGTATGTCAGAAAGTTCAGATGTAGAAAATACAAAGTGATGTTTCCTCAGCAGGCCTCACTTGGCCACCACATCCTATATCACATTACAGAAGAAATTCTAGACAAAGAGAAAAGCTCAAGTATGTGCACAGCTGAGTTTTGCAAAGTGCATGTAGCTCTAATGTACTGGCAGTGGCACAGACAGGATCCAACCAAATAATGTTAGAGAAATGGGTTAGAATTTCTGTGCTAGTTGCTCTCTAGACTAGGAGATTGATTTTAAAGGTGACTGTTCTTCTCCTATTTCAGCATCAGAATGACTGATGCTATCATTCTTCTACAACATCACCAGAATAAATCTTGACCAGGCTAATCAAATTTAGTATAAGTAAGGAATAACACAATTGAAATTAGAGCTGCTACACTGGATTTGGGATAGGAATTAGCTTAGAAGGTAATGAAATACTGTAGTAGAATAAAGAAATAGAAATTAGAGCACAGGCTTCTTCTTCCTGTCCCTGTACCTGTTTCTCTGTTGAAAGACATGATGTGTGATGGGGTGTTGAGCTGTATGTTGTGTAACATACCCTTTGGCAGTGCTGACACTGCACCATCAAAGCAACTTCTCCTTTGAGGAATCTTTGTCATGAGTTCATTTACTCCTATTTTGTCCCAAAACTTAGACTTACAACAAAGAGGTGATTATATTTCTGTGGTACTGTCAGTACAGGCCTCAGATGATTCATACAGGCAATTTCAAATAGGAACCCATAAAACATAGATCTAGCTGTGTATTTGATGAAAGCTACACTGTTCAGAACAGCTGCTACAGCAGTTTAGTTTTAGCAAGGTTTAAATACCATGCTGCCAGCACTTACCAAAATATCTCCAGACAGAGCTCCTTTAAATCAGACTGTGCATTTCAAAAGGAAAACTCTCACATACACTACTCCAGAGACTTGTAGGTATGGCCTCAAGTACATGCACTTTTATGCAATGCACTGGCAAATTACAGACCCAAGCTCAGAAGGTCTTCAAAGCCTAGAAATAGCAAGAGTGATGCATTTCAAAAGAGAAACTTTCCAGTGCTTCAGAACTATGCAGCAATTCTTACTGATATAGGAAGCTCCCACAATACCACCTTTTGTGCAGGACTGGAGGTGATGTGAACAGAGCCTAAGCATTCACACCAGCACAGCCTTAGGAGGAAGCTGCATGACAACAAAAAGGAGAACAGACCTGCTGCCTCTTGTGAAAAAACAGGCACTTTGAGAACTACTAACCATAGCCTCACCAAAGTGACCTACTGATGGCTTCAGTGCCTCAACTGGCTGTACAGGACAGATGCAGTTTATCACACGTGATACCATTATGGTTCTGTGGATTCTTTTTCAGCCACAGAAATCCTCATTAGAGGTAGCTGAGCAATGGAGCACTGAAACAATGACAATGTAATGTTTTTGAACTAGGCTTGTCCACCTTTCACTTTCACTGAGCACTTCCTTACTTGAAGGAATGCTGACTGTTACTCTATCCCTCATTCACACGTACCTCCTCATGTAGCACTCCAGCAACAACCTTTTATTGTTGTACAAACCAAAGAAAGATAATGAGACACTTCAGGTAGTGAGGTAAGTAGAAAAAGTTTCTCTTAAGTGACTGGTTTCTTCTTTGCAGGGGGCTTGCCTTGGCTGGACTTGCACAGAAGCAGTTATCAATGTCTATGCAGATAATATGCCAGATTTTTTCTCTTGTCCAGAGTCTGTAAATATATAAGTATTTATGTATGCAATTACAAGCAAATAGGGTCCACAGGAGCTTACTTAAATGTAACAGGCAGAACATTTTCAGCACTCTGCTGTGCTTCCTTGTTTACTTATTTATACTGAGACAAAGGAAGTGGTAAGGCTGACTAGCTGACAACTTTTCTGAGAAGAGACCATTTTGTATTAGAGGAAGCAGTATCACTCTTGGATGTCCTGACAACCTACTGCTGATCTAAACAAAGAAAAAACAAGAAAAACCCAAAAAAACCCCAAAGCAAAGCAGATCTTGAAGAGAAGTAGCTGGCTATTTGGCCAGGAACTGCTGGACAAGCTGGAGGGGGTTACCTTCAGGGAATACATGGCTGTTCCATCAGTGTGCTGCTATGAATGCTCTCTAACTGCCTAGAAGAGAAGACACCATGGATTTGAGGAACATTCCCTACCGGTCAGACGTGCTGAGCTGGAACCCAGATGACTTAGCAGAGTACTTTAGGACGGTAAGTGTAAGTGTGTTTCTTCTCTGTATGATGGAGGATGTTTCTAAGAGGCAAATCTTGCTGCAGAACTGGTGACAATTCAGAGGGTGAGCTAAACTGGCCAGTGAAATCCATCAGTGGAAGCTGAAAGTATGTTTGAAATTGGCTATAAGAGAAGCTCCTGGCTTCTCAGAGAAAACATACACTTTCCCACAACAACTGTTGATATAACATACATTAACAGCAGAAGGCATTAATGTGTGAAGATTACAAGTATTCCAGGTCTTCTTCAATGATTCTCAGCAGTGAGATATTTCTTTTCAAATGGCTCAGGGGTTGAAATCAGTCTCTGAATATCTTTGCTACTCCCACCCGTGAGAACCCAGCCAGGACTGAACAGTTGTGGCAAATGGACTCCTAGTTGTTTTAAGCTGAGGGAGAAAAAGCCTTTTTGCCTTTTGGTTTGACTTTGCTATTCTAAAACTTCTTGGGCAAAACTCATGGCTCAAGATTAGGAGCTACCTCCTTCCATCCTGTCACTTACTTTTTCTGATGTCACCTTATGTGACCAGCTAGGAACTTGTTTCTTCTGACATCTTTTCACTTGTAACAATCTATACATTTCATTTTACAATACAGAGACATTTTCACACAGAAGAAATACTTTGAAAGACAATACAGGAATTCACTGCCAATATATACCCTCTGTACAGCAATGCTGACACCTTGGTAATTGCCCAGGAATGTGTAACTGAGCCAATTTTACTGAAATTTCCTTTCTTTGCCTATGTGTTCTCTGTAAACTGCTCATTTTTCAGTTCACACACGAGACAGTGCCTGCTCCATCTCCCTTGCAACTGAAAATGTTCCTCCCAAAGTCCTAAACTGTCAGCCTGGAGCTAACATTTAGATCAGTCAGAAGATCTGGGAAGCTTTTTGAGTGATGCCAACATAGCTCATTAATTTTCAAGTATCTTGTTACTAAACTTGTAACACCTGGAACAGTTTGGGCTTCATTTTGAAAACATGTAAAGTTTATTGTTTCAATGGCTCCTGTAGCTCTGTGAGAGTTTTATTTGGGGAGTTGAGGCAAGTTTGATACTAGAATGCAAAACCAGCTAAGAAAGACAAGCAGATCAGACACAAAATCTGTGTCTACCAGCTCTCTAGGGAAGGGAAACTGCCAGTTACTTGCAAACCTCTAGTTTTAGGGTGCAGGGGCTAGTGGCACAGCAAAGTGAAAGGAAGAATTGGAGATGGAAAAGATGAGATCATTATCAGCAGGCAACGTCAGACAAATACAAAACACATCACAACACTGGTGTGTGGGGGCTTGGGTCACCATTGCCAAGAGACTCAGAAAGGAAATGGCTTCCTGAAAGAGCAGATAATGATTTTCTTACCAGTAGTAAAAGAACTAATTGTAAGTTCTATCATAATTGAATGGGCCCACTCACATCCATTTTGAGGGCCTCCCCTCTACTGATCCAGACACCCCCCAGCACAGTCATAATCTTGACATTCTCCTTTTGGAGAGGTGAATCAGGGCAAAAGCTGCTTAATTCATTGAAGAAATCTATGTAAGACAATAACACCAGCCCAAGTCAGCCAGCTGTGGGCAACTGCCATAAGTGACTAGATCTTCTCCCCAGATAAACTCACACCATTTCTCTCACACCTACCACTGAAAGGTCAAATGTTACACCTTAGGAATGCTTTATTTACATCTGCCTAATATAGTTTGCCTGCAGGCAAATGTTCAAAGTCCAGGATTTGAGTCCAAGAGGGAAAAACTGGTTTTTTCCTCCTAAACAGAGATAATTGTGGGATGATTTTCAAAGGACAATCACAGTCAAATCTTCTTTCACCTGAAGTGATTGGTCCTGACACCAGGCATGGGTAAGGTTTGCATTGTTAGTTTACACCTTCACATTAACCAAATTCAGCCAGCACACACACCAGTAACTTCTCTAGCAATACTATGATGTCTTACTGGCATGTATCAAGTCCTCAGCTTCTGTCAAATAAGAATTCTTCCTACTTGTCAGTAATAATTCTAATGTATGATTCTAGCTGTGTTAAATTAAAGCCTATGTTAATTTAAACCATTCACTCAAAATAGGGAAGGACCAATAAAGAACTAAACTTCCAAATAATTTCTAAAGACTTGAATTTTTTGGATTTTTTTTATAAAACACAAAGATGTTCATATTTGTAATATCCTGAGGGTTATTTTTAACAACTAAACAGTATTTTTCATCAACACCTGAAGAATGAGATTAGGTTTCAGGCACACCAATGTGTTCTACCAAACAGAGCAGTTGCTAGCTGCTGCATATAGACTTGGGCTGGTAGCATCATGATAGCACTCACTATATGAAAGAGACTCACATTATTCACAGGTCTTAGTCCTCAGTCTGCACAAAAGTCTTAACCTGTATCCTAAAATATTTGGCAGCATTAGGTTTGTTTCTGCATATGAATAACAGAAGGTGGCTCCTAAAAGTATTCTCTCAGCTGTTCAGATGTTTTCAAGATCTGTTCTCATTTAACACCAAGTTACAAGACCACTCCTTAAAATGAATAAAGAGAACTAAGAAAGGACATAACACTCCCTATAGGATGTTCTCTGCATTAGGAGAATTATCCCAGTAGCACGGGATCATTACTTTGTGTAACTTTCACTAACTAAAGTTTGAGGCACAACCAGGACTCTTTTGTCTTGAAAGCTCCAAAAATCACTTGGTTTGTCTGCTCTTCTGGTTTGGACTTGATCAGCTTGAAACAGAAATCATGCACACTAGCCAGATCTAAAATCTATTCTGTGTTCTCACATTCTGCTTTACTGTTCAAAGAAAAACAACTTCAAGACAACCATTGAAAGTACTTCAATGTTCATCCCAGACAGTACCACAACTAACCATTTTCCAAATATTTATTTGGGCCAGGCAGCTGTGAGTTGTTTTTTAAAAGTGAAGATTTACATGCTTCTGTATGGAGGAAAATCCTCAAGTCCACTGAAGAACCTGCCTTAAAAATCCATGTTTACAGCACAAAAGGAAGCATTCAGACAGGCTCTAGCATACAGAAGAGTAACCTGAAGCATCTACCCAAAGCTAGCCCTATGTCTAATGTCTGAATCCATTCTTTCTATGAAGAGTCCAATAATCATCTTCTTTTCATTGACAGTTAAAGTACAAGGACTGTGAGAAAGTAGTGAGAAAGCACAGCATCAATGGACAAAGGTTTTTGGTAAGTAGAGTTGTTAAATCCCCTCCTGTACAATTCCCATCAGCCATCGTTTGACTCCTCCTTACTTTGCACTGGCAGATGTGAAGTACTTGGCTCACAGATGCTTACTGAGGTATGAGAAGTAAATACCAGACATCCTGCTTTAAATATGGAATGCTGAGAACTCAGGCATGTTGGTTGATATGCACATATTTTATTATTTCTTAAACTGAGAGGGAAGGTTTAAACCACAGTCTTGTCTTGAATTCATCTCTTCCTTTGTAGGAAGAGCTTGTTTTCCAATCCTAACTACAGAGAACTCCCATTTATTAATTGCCCTCTCCTACTAAAGGAGCCCCAGAGCTGGCCAGGATGACTGGCCTTCTATTGTAATCACTATTTTATGCCTCTAGAGTTAAATATAGATTGATTCTGCAGCAATACACAAAATCAGTGAGCTTTAAAAGCATCAAAATTAGTAAGGAAAGTCCCAGTGGGTTTAAATCAACATTGCTCCAGGCTTTACCAACAACTTGGCCTAAATTTAGACTAGCTGACAAATTCCATTGGCAGAGCTGCTGGTTTCAGGTCTCACATACACAGCCATGAAGATGTGCAAGGCCTTTTACTACAACTTCATTTTACTTCTATTTTATTTCCAAATATTACATGTTCTATTTTCACCCAAAAGTTATTTTGATCATCTGTATGATTAGCCATTGTGGGGAAATCCATGCACACCTCTTCTAAAGCTTTCTTATGTTTTATGTACTCATTCTAAGTCAAGCTTTTGGCTATTTCATTAAAATTTGATGTAAAACTTTGCAAGTACCTTTGGAAGGAACAGGATATGACACCTCCCTCCTACTGGGTGGAGTCACAACTACTCAGATGTGTCCCCTAAGATTTATCCTACTAACCCCTAAGGGATTGTTCTTAGCTGAAGCACCAAGGATCTGGGGCTGTAAGTGAGAGTTCTGGCTCTAGAAGCATTACAAACTTGAGGAGTTTGGGGAGGTAGAGATAACAAGAGCAATATCTGTGTGATTCCCAAGTGATTTTTGTCATTTTTTTCTTATTGCCAGAGTGTTTCTGTAAATACCTAGCTCAGTGCAGCATTTCTTCAGAAGCATCCAAAGAGATTCAAAGGATGCTACTCTCCTAAGGAAACAAGCAGCTGCTCAGTCTGCTGAGACCTTTATCTTAAGCTTTTGACCTACTTGTCAATTGTATAATGAACAAAAGGTTCACCTGTTAAACAGAACACCAAAAGGAGGCTGTCAGTGTAATATTCCAGAGTACAAGAGAATTTGGGAAAAAGAAATTGCTTCTCTGTATGAGTGGTTTTTTCTAAGAAATATCTTCTTACATTTAGTAAGTTATTGGAAGCTGCCAAATAACATTTGCATTGAAGAACTTGCAAAGACTATTTGGAGGTTTTGTGTCTCCTGTGAGATCTAGATGGCAAGCCTGGCTGTAAAGTATTGCTGTAGTATGCACGGAATAACAACCTAGCTTCAAAGCCACATTTCTGTATCTGCTTCCTATCACAAGAAAAGTCCAGTTGAGATGTAGTAGGAATATAGCCAGAGGGGTTTAATGTAACTTATCCTAATTAAATGCTTTAATATTTAAAACAGCAACATCACCCTTTTATGAGAATTTAAACCCATAATAATTTGTCAGGCTTATCTCCAGGATGGAATTCCAGACAGAAGCTTAAAAAGGATTTGTTCTGGCCTGAAAATGATTGATAGCTCTGTGAACCAATGTGTAATTAGAATCTTCTTACTGTTGGCAGTAAGAAAGACAGAAAGAACTAGGCTATCATCCATGTTCCAAAGAGAGTTGCAAAGATTGTGATTAACTAAACAAAATACTTTCTCAGAAGTTTCCATAATGCACTAACCTGCCCTAAACTTGGAGTTGCACACAATGGAAGAAGAGAGGGACTGACCCTTTCTGCAGGAACATCAGTAAAGCTCTCTAGGCTTCACCACATCTCAGCTCAGGTCAAGGGTAATCTGCAATCTAACTGCTACATTATGGTTGAAAGGGGAAGAAACACTCTCTCCTCATCTCAGTTTCTAGAAAGAGCTTTGTTAGGTTGCCAAGGCTGCTCTTAAGTCCAAGGAGTTTTCCAGCTACATCACTGTTAGAACATGTGATTTTATATATACATGTGATACTACAAATAAGGTTCCTAGCACAAAACTCCAGCAAAGGGTGCTTCCTTTTAAAATAGTTCTACCCTGAAACTCTGCAATCATGCACAACTGTTCCTGATTTCATTATGGAGGCATGAAGGAATTCAATATATCTAGCTTCTGAAGTCACCCAAATACCCTATTTTTTTAGCTGTACTAAGATGTGAAGCAATACAGAATAAAATCAGAATCTATGGTAGAGGTTTGCCCTGTAAAAAGTGCATCTCATTGTAAACAATTTAAAACAACAAGAGTTTTGAAAAGCATATGAAATATTCTAGTTTATATTTACTGTGAGAAGCATAATGCCCAAATTGGCAGGAAGAATACCACTGAGGATGCTTCCAAGTAGAACATGCATGTTTTGTGGAGCTCATACCTGTAATTGGAAGCACAGGGTATTAGCAGGATGTAGCTCTCTATTAATAGTTGACAATGTCTAGTGAGATGAATTATAGCATCTCGAGCCTTCTTTAATACTAAACACATAAAGGATATGGATTCCTGTATGCTAGGTGATGGCACAGTACAATGAAAAGCAATATCCAGAAAGCAAGAGTTAAAACAAAAAAGACTTAAAAATAGTTCTGGAATTTTTTGGTTTACTGTCTGTTCACCTGCTTCAGCTTCAGTATGTTTGACAAACTCTAAGGAGAAGGCTGTTGCAGAAGAGGTTTTATTTCCAGTTCTCTTGAGCAGCAGAGCAGGGAGGGATTTTAACCTTGCCTTAAGTCAATGTGACAGTGGAACACCAATCAAGAACTGGATTAGAACTGCAATAAGAAAAGCAAATGACTCGACTTTAACTTTGCACAGAATCTGATTCATTTGAAATTAATCCTGAAAGAACAATCCATCTGCTGGTAAACAAACAAATCTACCCAAATCTCACCTGGGAAGAGCTGGGTTAAGATTTTACTTGTCCTTACAGAACTTACCCACAAGCTCTCATTAAAGCACTCTAGCTACAGAGCTACTTCTCTGGGAAGGCAGATGTCATTCTTGTGTTGAATTCAAACAAATACAGATGATGTTTATTACCTTCCTAGCTAGTCTGATACAACTGGCAGCAACACAAAGTGAAACCCAACATCCAGCAAAACAGGAAAAACTTGTACATTTTATAGAAGTGGTGATTTCCTTTCCCTGTGAGCCATGGGCTGAGCAGGCTCTTATCTTGCATTGCTTTTCTATGCACTTTAGATTCCTCTCAGTTGAAACATCATTTTAAATATCCAAATTCCTGTAAGTCACAGGCTGCTCCATGGACAATTTTGTGACCTATGCCATGTGTTTCCTTTTCAGAACATGTCTGAAAATGATATTCAGAAGTTTCCCAAGCTCAGAGTGCCGTAAGTAAAGCCAAACCAACAGTAAAAATTATCTTAGCTGGGCAGCAGTGAAACCTCATAGGAAACATCAGGCAAATGATTTGCAAGGGATTAGTTAGAGAACTGTTTATTGCAGTCTACTGAGAGAAAAAGAAGAATGCTCCCAAATAAAAAAAGAGTGTTGTCATGACTGCTCAAGCACAGTGACAGAATTCAAACCCATTGTCTGGGGGATGTTCAGAAGAACCAACCCATAAACTCTTTGACTGACAGCAGCTATACAAAGGTTACACTTTGGGGCAAGTATGACCTTTGAAACACCATTTAAGTGTTCACTGCTTCACTGTTGACTTTAGCACAAAGGAAGAAAAAACAGTCAGGTGTGAGAGATCAGCTGAGGAGTTCAAGCAGTTTTCATCACATGCTTTTCCTCTAGGTAGGCATTACAGGTAAATCAGTCTGGAAGACTGGATTCACTGTTAAATAGCTTTCCCTAGCTCCTATGCATTACATTTTGGAAAAGCTTTGCATTTATCTGAATAACTTTCATAACTTTATAGAAATTACCAAATGAAGAATAATAATCCCAATAAGTCAGTACCAAGTAACAGTGAAATTAGCTTTTTCTTCTATTTCATGGTGAAAAGCAAAGGATTCTATTTTACTCTGAGTTCTCTGGTACATATGGAACCTGGAAGTTAGAAGTTCCTAACCATGAGACACATGGAGCCCTTCATGGTCTCCCAAAGAAAGGAGGGAAAAACAAGAAAGTCAAGTTGTTCCAACATGGATGCTTCTTTATTGCTCATTTCCCAGTTCCAGACTCACTCCCTCTACCCATATCTTGATTTTGCTACAGGAGACACAGTCTCCTTTGCCTTTTCTGACACATCAGAGGTTGTGGAACATGTTTTGGTGAGGCTGAGAATACTGAAAAATTGTGAAGTACCTGTGTGGTTTGTCACATCCATTGAATCATAGAATGGTTTGGGTTGGAAGGGACCTTAAAGATCATCTAGTTCCTATCCCCCTGCCCTGGTCAGAGGAAGTTGCTCCTATCTCCTCATCTAATCTATTGAGATCTCAAAGATGTTTTGAAGGTTGAATTTTCACAGTCCACTTATGCTGTAACACTCAAGCAGAAAGTGAACAGCCTTTTCTACTCAGATCTTTGGGGTTTCTCAGCAAGAAAGAAACTTGAAATCAAGAGTTTTAAAAGAAGAGTGAGGCTTGGTGTACAACATGAGGAACTGGAGAAATAAATAAATCAATAAATCAGATGGAAAGTTCTGGAACTAATGCCCCTTTTCTTAGCTTTGTCCACACTAACAAACAGGGAAGCAAGTCACTAGAATATTGTGAGTGTACGTGGAAAACATTGGTGTGATGTGGGGTCCTCCATGTAATGCCACTGTTTGAAACAAGAATTTAGAGCTTTAATAGAGAACTGGTTGCTATTTAAAACAAAACAAACCCAACCCAACCCAAGCCCAAACCCAAAGCAATAAAACTCCTGGGAAGAAGAACCTGTCATTGTTGGGTTTTTAGCAGTGATTTCATGATTTCAGACTCTGCACTGACTCACTGAAACAGAAAGTGCTTGCTGCTGACTTCCAGTAGAACACATTCACACCTTACATTGATCTCCTAATGCGAATACCACCCAGTAGGAAGAGTTTTTCTACAAGCTGAAATGCACTTTAGCATATTCTAGGTATAGTGCCTGATACTTAACAGCAGTGCTGCAATCTGAGCTTAATGCTTCATGTAAATAGCAAGCAGCACACACCATTTGCCACTGGAATTAATAAAAAGCACATCTACAAGAGAGGCTGTTCTCCAGTAACTTTAGCAAGGTTATGCTGACCTACTTGTCCTGAGAACAGAACCCAGCATCTGCAATTATACAAGGTTTGCAAACCACAGCCTCCAGCCACACAGACCTCAGGAAACTGGTGTGTGGGTTGACTAAATATATACATTTGAGTCAACCTACTGATCAAGTTTCAAATAGGTCTGTCATGACTGGGGGATCAGTCTGACTTTTACAGCAATCTTGAGGTGTCCAAGTACCAGTTGCCATTACAAACTCCACAATCTTCTCTCATTAGTAACAGAATTAGTCACTTCAAAGTTAATCTCCACCAGCTATGTTACAGGTGTACACCTTTATGACTCTTCTTTTGGCTTATTTCTAAATAGCAAAAAAAGGATTATTTTGAACACTATTTTGAACATTAAAATACTTCATAGCATTTTTATAACCCTCCATCAAAATAAAGTAACTTCCTGGTCCTAGAGGACTGTGCCTTCCATCTCTCTTACCCACCTCAAGTCCTCTATCCCAACATAAATATAGTTAGGTGAACAAAAGCCAGGTCTGGAGAACAGCTTTGGGGCTTGTGGGGTTTTTCTTTCTAATTTTCAACTTCCTGCCACTTTTAAGCTCAGCATCTGGTGGAGGAGGTAGAAAGAGAAGTCTGAGTAACATTTTCTGCCAGTGCTCTTGCCTTATCCTCTCCTACCATCCACTCCCACAATACAGAAAGCAGTGTGGTTTTGGTACTTCCTTCCTCACATGGCTGCAGACCCAGGGCTCAGAGCACCCATCTCCTCTCAGAACACTGCTTGGAAAGTGCTGCCATTCTAACCTTCACTGTCCTCTCCCAGCCTCTCTGAGCTGTTGATCTGAAGCATTTCAGATACACTTAAAAAGATCAGACACTCTACACTCTATCTTAAGCAGCAAATGCTTAACTTTTTGACAGCAAGATAAGATAAGCAACTTTTTCCTTTCAGTTTTGCCTCCAAATGCTGTTGGTATAAATCCTCCTAACAGCTAGCCCAGTTTTAGTCCCAAGCTTCCAAACATCCAGGTCTCATCCACAGCCATGGAAGTCTGACCTAAAAGAATGATTTCCTCTAAACCCAGTGGCAGTCATTGTAAATCTGCAGCTGAAAATAAACATGACATTATGAAAGCTCCTTCCTCTATGTCTTCTACAACAGAGAAGAGGCCACACACAAGTTCTCTAATCCACTTCTCAGCCACAGCACTGGTATACAGAGTGTTCACCCCACAACATTTCCTGGTGTTTCACATGAAAATTATCATTCACACAGCAACTTCCTTATCACCTGCAGCAGAAGGAAATTCCTTGTGCAGAGGAGTGTTGATTGCATGGGAAAGAAGAGCAAGAGGAGTCCTATCTCTATAACTTGGCATTTCCATTGCTTTATACAATATAAGTGCCTGGGTAAGGCTGTCAGAAGCAGACAGCTGTGATCCTGCTGCAATTAGTAACATTTGTGCATGTGCCTACTTCAAAAGGGGCAAGAAGCACAGTATTGGCTGCATACCAGAAAACTGCAAAAAACTGTCTTAAAAAAGCCCCCCAAAAGTATTCTTCCTCTGCCTTTCCATTTTCATACTTGGATCCTTGGATACATAACTTGAGACTACCTCTCTTCATCCTTTCCAGCCAGCACAACCACACTGATCTGAATTGCTTGTTCTCTCATACTTGCTGGCAGCTTGATCTGTCCCCATAGCACTTTCCATAATCAAACAGAGCAACTCCATGCCTTGAATTTATCTTTTAATCTGAACTACAGTTAAGTGAGCATTAGAAAAGTAGGAGCAGAAAGGATATTCAAAATAAAAGAAAGATTTTTAGCATGGTTCAGGACCTCCCCCCAAAAAAGTACATTTCTTGGCTTTTATTTAGCTTTTAGATTGCTTGAAGGCTTGTCTGCCCAGAGTCCCAGCCCAGGGGATAATGCAATCACTATTATTTATAGCAGTGTTGTGGTGCCTGCCATACCCAAAGTTTTTAAGGCTTCCTGGGTTTAATGTGTGCTTTTCAACTGATCCAAAACTATGGGGCTTTGTCTATGTAACAAAGAAAGGTCTAGTTTTCAGTTCGATAGGCACAACTGTGCACATGGTAAACAATAATTCTGAATTGCTAGCTTTATTTTAGTAAATATTGAGGGAAAGCAGCTAAGAAAATGACTGACAAGTTTCAAGGAGTCTTTTTAAGCTCTTTTTGTGTTTCTTTTACATAGAATTATAAGTAAGTTAAGTCAAGAGATAAACCGAAACGAAGGGAGGTTATCCTTCCTGCCAAAATGGTAAGTACAACAGCCAGCTTCTTCCTCCAAACTTGCATTGGATCAGTAAGGCCTTGCTCAGAGGGACAGCTTGGAAATGAGATAAAATGGAACTGTTTTGTTAATGTCATCCTTTAAGAATAGCAAAACCTGAGCCCATGAACACACTAGATACCTGCCGTGTCCAGAACTGATACCCAAATTCCATACAATTTCCCACCTAAGTAAATGAATCTTTAGGAATTCTAGAAAGCCCAGGCACATATTATTGCCTTGATTAATCATCATTAATGCATTTCACAGACCTATTCATCATTACCCTTTCTAATTCTTTAAGAGTTATTGAATACAATAGTCCTGCTATAGAAAAAGAACAAAAATGGCAGGAACATGGCATGGAAAAAGAGCAGTTGATATACTTAGACAATGAAAATCTAAGTCTAGCCTACATACCAGGGGTTTACATCACTGGACATCATGCTTTTACACCTTTGCATTAATTAGAGTTCAAAACCAGAATTGAAAACCATGAAAATATTTATAAACCCTACAATAGGCTTTCAGGAGCCTGAATGGATGTAGCAAAGGAAGTTTCTGTTTTCAGGATTGGGGCCACTAGTAAACTTCTTCACTGAGTCCCCTTCTTTCTAAACACTTGACTCCACTGGCTTGAGTTTTTTTGAAGCCAGTTTAGTTTACATTAGGATCTTCTATGTGAAATATGAAATACTGTGGTTTTAGCATTTTGGGCAGGTAAACCCATCTATATTCTACTGTTAGAACAATAGATTTTAGTACTCTTCAACCAGTTAGGAATTTCAAGTGGAAGGAAAACATTGTTTAATTTGTCTCTTTGTTGCAGGGCCCAAACACAAAAATCTCCTGAAAATCTAGGTGAGTACTTGCAGATAGTCTCTAATAACAAAAAGTGTTGAAAAATACTAAAATATCCAGCTAATTCTTGCAGGGTAGAGTAAATGGGGGTGGAGGGAAACCCAAAAGAACAAACCAATTCTTTGTTTTGGATCAGGATGGTATTTGTGATACCCTTCATGCCTGCTTCCCACCTCTGAGAGACCTACCTCCTTCCTGTGACACAATGCTGTAGTCCAGAACTGATCTGGGATTTGTTGTGGCCTTTTTGTCAGGTTAAGTCTTGATAGTTTAAAGTTGTTAAGTTGCTAAGAAGGCTGTGGTTATGCTTCTTTACACAGGATACAGTCAAGAAGATGATGGCTGGTCTTCATTTGTGAGTATCAGGATTAACAACACCTACTGGTAGAACGAATCAGCTCTTCTGTAAGACCTACCATTTCTTGCACTCTCTGCTTTGGGCAGCAGGGATGGAGTGAGCAATAGTAAGGGGTGTTAGGATGAAGAGAAAAAGCAGCAGGAGCATGAATGATTGGACTGGCAGCATACAAATCTCTTGACTGAGAAAAGGGTCTCCCCTAACAGCACCAGGCAGACCCTCAGAATAGCAGTCCTATACCACTGGCTCAAGTAGAAGCTCCAAAACCTATGCCCAAGTTTCCACAGAACCTTAGCTGAATTTTATATACCTATCTGAAGCTCTTTCTATGCTTATTTCAAGCTCTTGAAAGAGATGGCTGATAAAGGAAAGGTTGCTCTGCTATTCAGTGGCAACCCCTGGCCATTTTATTCTCTAGGGTTGTTATGCTGAAAAATCTAATTATTTGAAGCCAGGTAGAATGCATAAATTTGCTTTTGCCTTTTGGCCCAGAAAATGCATTGGATAAAGCAGACAGAGCTCAGCTAGCTAAATGAACAGCCAGGTTGATGCCCAGCCCAGCTTTGGGAAGATCTCTTACACTGACCAGTGCCAATGGCTTTTTGGCAAGATATGGACAGGGATTTTTTAAAGCCACTTGCTGCTAATTTGCAGGAGATTTGCTGCTGTTTTAGGAGCACAGAAGGTAAAAGTAATCACTAATAGAGCACCTGGGCTCTGTCAATATAGATCTAGTCTGGAACTTTCAGCTAAGACACCAATGAAAAATGGAATTTTCTTCTCCCTGTAAGCCCTGGCAGATTGCAGAGATGTGCACAGTGATCACTACCATATTTGCACTGTGATCTCGATCCCTGCAAGTTGCAGGAAGCTGTTTTTGCTCTGGCCAGTGGAAGGCACCAAGACCCCTATTAAAGACCTCCTTTTTTTCTGAAGCATTTGAAAAAAGCTGAGTTGCAGGCTGTGAAGTAAGAACAAACATCAACAGGCATCAGTTGCTGCTCCAGTATGTTTCTAGGGAGCACTGGATTGTTTGCTGGTGCCTTTTCTATTGCTGAAAACAAAAGCACTGTGCATTTCAATAAGCTATCACCTCATGTTGACCTTCCCCTGGAGTTACTGGTAGCAAATGATACTTGTTTCACTTCTTGAGCTGTTGAGTGCTGTGTGCATGGATAAAATCTTGCCTCCTTTCCCCACTTTATTTCAATGGAGGTTATTTTCCCATCAAACTGGTTCCAAAAACTTGATATCCTCCAGAGGGAAAAATACCACAGGGAAAGGCCACAAGGAAAGTGCTGTGGAGTGTTCAGTGCCCTGTGACAGCACCCATCTTTAATGTACGCTTGCCAGGATGAAGATGATGACTATGAAAGTCCTGATGATGACCAAGAAAAGGAAGATGAGGCTGACTATGAATCACCAACAGAAGAACCTGAGGAAGCAGAACATGACAGTGATGGCTATGAGCCACCTCCATCCAATAATGATGAAGCACACCACAATGTTATTTTTCCTGCCAAGTCACTTGCAAACAACACAGACTATATAGGTAAGTGCTAAAAACTGAGTGCTATAAAGAACTTGCAAATGATATTTTCATACATTATCAGCCACATTTTAGCTGGCTGGTAATGAAGTATAGAAGGTTTTCCTTGAATCCCAGAATGTCAGGAGCTGGAAGGGACCTCGAGAGATCATCTAGTCCAACCCCCCTGCAAGAGCAGGATTCCCTAGAACAGACTTACAGCATGTTGGTGGCTTTGTGACTTTTACAGCTAAATTTCCTACTTCAGACAAGGTCTGTCTGTGGGATTAAAGACTGGTTTCATGTGATGTGTGCATTATTTGCCCTTTGGTTTGAATCTGCAAGAAGGGCATACATCTGTGCATGCAGTAGTAGCTTTACTGGTGCAACCTGAACAGAGCAAGTGGTCACAACAGTGGCAAAAAAACTCTAAGGAAAATTGGGAAAAGGAAGAGATCAGCTCATTCTGCCTGACATTGTTTGAATGTCTGGCTCTTCAGCAGCCTGCAGCTGTGGAGTCAACTACAGGAATACAGAAGTGCCATTAGACTGGCTGGTTTTTCACACAGCCACTGCACTGCAGTGCATGAAATACCCAGTGTGGGCCAACAGCCTGGCAGGTGGAGTCACCTTACCACCTCTGGGAGCTGGTAACTCCCCATACAACACTGAGCATAAAGCAACTGTCTACTACAGACTAAACTGATGTCTTTCTGATATATTAACTAACTCTGCAGGTTATTGCAAGGGGTCTTTTCCATAAAGATCTAATGAGAATAAAAACCACCAAAGTCTGTGTAGTTGTTTAGGTTGGGATTTTTGTTTTCTTCAGACAGACCTCTAACGACAAGATCATCACAGCAGCCTCCACTGCCACCCCAGAGACCTGGCCCATCCCCAGTACCAGCCTCAAGTGGGGGAAGAGGTGCTACGGTATGTTTCTTTCTCAATATTTCACCTATTTCCTTTGCCAGTGCCTCCTTAGAAATGCAAGGGTAGTGCCATTTTTACTCAGATTATGTAGAGGAAGAATTCAGCCATCAAAATAGATTTGTTACTGGGTGTCCATTTTTTCATGGAACAATTAGATTTCCTGGGACAAATATATTAAATTATTTCACATTACTTGGCTGTTTCTTACACTGGAAATCTGCACTATGGGGGTGCCTCTCCCATCTAAATTACAGATTTTTAATAGATGCCTCAATTTCTTTAGTGATACTTGTAAAAAGGAAAAAAAAAAGCTAATTTTTTTCCAAGCTCTACTTCTTGCAGTTGTCCAATTGAATTAAGATCACATAAAAGTGTAAAGGATTGTATCAGGAGATCCATGATGACACAGATTATTTTTTCCCCCTTTTTTTTGGGATACTGTGAATACCTCAAACCTGAAAGCTGTTGTGCTCATTTACAGCCAGCACCACAGGTTCACTGTATGCCAGGACAGATGTACATTAGACCTACTTGTGTACACATATAAAGGCAATTTTTGCTGAGATATAAGACTTTTGGTCTGACCCAGTGCACAGTTTGTAAATCTGAATCCCACAGGCCTCTTAGGTGTCATGAGTTCTCAAGACTTCTGTCCTAAATTGCTGCTCTATTTTCTTGGGATAAGAACAAACACTGGAATGCACTTGTCTGGAGAAATCTGGGTTTAGATGCAAACAGCTTTTGCAGCTGCTGACAAGGATGCTTGAGCCAGCTCTCCCAGTAACAACAACCAGCCCTTTCCCTCTTGCCTCAGCCAGCAGCAGCCAGTCACACACACCTGATACATATTTCTCAACTTCAAATTTAAATCCACTAATTTTAATTCCAGTTTTCAAAACTAACACCTGCTGCAACGACAGGGCCAAGATACAGCAGCATTGCTGAAACTCCTGTTTCTTTCTTTTGACTATACTCACACCCTCCCCAAAGATATCATCCCACTAGAGTCTTCCTTGTGAGACAAAACAAATGGAAGCAATACTGCTTCTACCAAAACCCCAGGTATCAAGGTCATTCTTTGGGAGTCTTCATGGCTCCTGTCCTTCTTGTGCTGAGCAGAGACCTAGGCCTTGTGCTGTACCAGAGACAAAGATGTAGTTTGGTGGGGTTAATGTACTAAAATTAAAACAGAAAGGAAAAGACACATTTTAACCACATGTAAAATATGTGTTCTAGCTCCCAGCTTTTCCTCCTCCACCAACAAACAATGACTTGAGCAGAGACAGAAATCTTAAGCCTCTGAAACGTAAGTTCTCTTGTTGTAAGGCTTCTCCCACGGGCTATGTAGCCCTTCACTTGTCCCTCTATCTCTTCAGTTCCACTCCCTTCTGCTATTTACCCAGAAGCCTTGCTTATTCTAAAGAATAAGACCAGTTCATGGCTATGCAAAATAAAGATCTATTGAAGCAATGCTAGCAAGCTAGCTTACATGTTTTGTGTTTAGCCCCAGCTCCTTCTATAGACAGAAGCACAAAACCCCCCCTGGATCGCCTTGCTCCACCGTTTGAGAGAGAAAGCCCAGCACCAGGTCAGCATTTCTTGATGCTGTTATTTGGGGGAAGGAGTGGGTGTGGGTGTGGGGGTGGGTGTGTGTTAATTATTCAAAATTATCAGTTTGAATATCACTCATGCAAACAACCAGTGCTCAGCCAAAGGTCCCATAACCCAGTCACATACAAGGTGATCTGTTGATGACTAAATATTGTCAGCAGAGCTTACAAAGGGAGAGAAATCCTATCTGGAAAGTAGCAACCCTAGCCCAGGACTAGTTGAAAAGAAAGACATTCTGAGGTCCCTGGGCAGTGAATGTTTGATGTAATACTGAAATGAATTAACAAGGAAATAGTCAGTAGGTTAAAAGAGGAAATAACTTTTGCATAAGAGGCTAAGGAAACTGAGCATACACTACTGAATGTAATTTGGAACCCAGCCTTTAAAGAATGCTGAGAATTGGGGGGAAAAAAATTCAAAAGGCATTTTCATCTGCTACAGAATGGCATGAAGGTATCAGTAATTAAAAGCTGAATCACAGAAACTGAGACTGTAAAACCTGGCACTTGGAAAATGTTTAGTTTCCTTTAATAAGAGAGATTGCAATTTTGCCACCTCTTGAAAAGCCACAATATTTTTCTAGCTTACATCTCAGGAGGCTGAGTGCTTCAATCTGCAAAAATCACTGCCAGTGATATTCCAGACTTGTTTCATAGCCAGTTTAATCCATTGTCTTAACTTTCATTTCTTCTAAATGTAAGCTTTTACTGTTTTCAGGGAGGAAGCCAAGCCTTCCTGAAAAGGTAAGGTCTCTTTCCTTTGGTGCCCACTGATGTTTTTCACCTGTCTTAATACACTTAGACATTCCCTGAACTATTCCTTGTTGTTTTACAGCCTCTGACTTTGCAGTTAAGGTAAGAGCTTTGCCTCTGGAGATGAGAGTCTCAATGCCTGCATTACTTGGTTATTTCTTAGTAAGCAGCTTTTTGCCTTTATTTGATCATCTTGCTCCTGCTTTAGATCCCTAGGGGAACAGCTAGCAATGATGCCAAAGCCTCCTGTCCCACCAAGTGACAGGTATGAAAGAGGCAATCCACCTCCTATAAGGAAGCCAGCCCCTGTCAAGTAAGTGTTCATTCTACTGACATTTAATAAAGGACAGATTACATCTAACAAAACCATGGATAAGCCACACAGGATACTATCATTTACTGCTACTGTAAATGAGTGCAAGATTTGAAGCCATTGTTAAAACTTGTTTTAAGCTCTAAGCTTATAATCAATTCATCATACATTCTCCTTGCTGACAGAGTCAAGATGGGCTAGGGACTAGGATAATGTCTTAGATTATGGCTGAAAATGAGACTCAGATATTTTTATGAGGAAAAAAAAAATGTTTCTGCATTCATTTGGTCTGCAAAAGTTACTATAAAGTCATGTCTTAGTTGAAAATGTGGCCTAATACACACAAAGTGAATGATTCATGCTTTGTTTTCTCTGTTTCATTTCAGGCAGAGTTGGCCACCACACAAAAAAAATGGAGTAAGTATAGTCTCAAAGCAAATATTTAAATATATAGGGACCACAATAAAATGAAGTATAAACTAATAATTCTGGAGAAGATAAACTTGTTTCTTTTATCAGTTACAATGAACACTCATGAATCTTTCATAGCAGATGGTTTCTTTTTAAAGAGCTCTTTTCTGTCAAGCTCAGTTTATGCCCTGAGCATTTTATCTTAGATAACAGGAAGAAGTCCTGAACTTTTGCATGACATAGGAGAAGTGATTTTGCTTACACTAGGTTTGGGGGCTTTGGAGGCTTTTTCTGCTTCACCTAACCTAAGGATTTCACTTCCATATAACTCTGAGAGCCTACACTTTTACTGAAGGAATGAGGAACATTTACATCCACTGAGAATTTCTGACCACTTGAGGTCAAGATCCATTATAAGGCACATACCTCATAGCTTATTTGTAAATAATAGCTGCACCTGAATGCAAGGATGTTGCATGAAGATAGAAACCTCACCATTTCAGATGAAAGTGACAGTATAGGCTCCTTGTATACTCACAATTCAACAACTTCCAGGGTTTTGTTTTGTAAAATATATATTTTTATACCTATATTAGATTGCTAATGCTTATTTTCTTTTGGCTCCCCAGGAAGAAGATGACAGTAAGTATTTCTACAGTGACTTTTAAAACTTTAAATCTTTGGTTTAGTTCTAAAAAAAAACAACAAAAAGAAGATTGCTAGGTTGTTGCTTTAGAGGCATTTTCAAAAGTCAGCTATTGTCTTGGCAGGTTGTAGAAAACTCATAAGTTACCTCATGGAAATGTATATATCAAAGCTGCAAAACCCAAGAGCAGAGGAAATGAATAGCTAATAGCTTCCTTCAGTCAGCCAGTTCCATGCCAGCAGGATTTCTTATTCAGAAGCACATTACATTGTAGAGATTTCTGATCTGCACACAGCATCAAACAGCTACACGTGTAAACCTGCTGCCCTCCCAGTTTTCAACAAAACAGTCAAACCCTGCTGGTACTGCTGCAATCTTACTTACTCTGACAAACAGAAACAGAACCTGTTTCATGTCTTAATAGTATTTGTAAATTACTTCAGAATCCTAGTTGCCAAAAGTAAGTTGGTAAAGTGACACCATAACAGAAGTAAAGCATTTGGCCAAGTCTCTACAGACAGTCACTGCTGCTAGGACTCCATAAAGAACAGGACTACTTAAGCCATGCAGAGCATAGTTAATCTGCTCCCCTCTTACTAGTGGTTGAGGTCTGAGGACACTGGGGACAAAACATGTTTTATTTCATGCTGTTGTTTATGCTGATATGGGAGAAATCTCACAAAAGAATGAAATTCAAAAAGGTAACCAGATAGCCACTATTTAGAAGCAATGTAGCAGAGAACACATGGTTAGGTAACACCTCCAGCCCTCCTGCAGGTAAAGTGTCTGAATTGGGAGTTAGCCAAAACAGCAGTTAGAAAATGTAAATGTTGCTCAAGCTTATTGCACTTTATTTTTAATTTTAATACTTAAAATTGGCCTCAGTTGACCATGAGTTTATAATCTGTAACTAACATATCAAAGACTTTTTATAGAACAGTTTACCCCATTATGTTTATCTACTTAAAGAGCAGTAATTTGACTGCATTTCTTCATTCTACCTCGTTTAAGAATGTCTCACAGAAGTTTTAAGTTTCCTTCTCCTCCTCTCCACAGCTGCACACCAAAGACCAGTGCCACAGCTGTCTTTGCCCACATACAGCTCCAATACATTCCCATCCAGATCTGTCAAGCCTCCACCAAAGCCTCCAGGATGCAACACTATGCCTGGTGCAGAAAGGTTTGTTTCACCCGTTATTGTGCCATACCTTTTGAATCTCAAGCTCTGCAATTTAGCATAACAATACCTATGTGGCTACAGGGTTCTCAGGTGAACACAAGGTAACTACTTGAAGTAGTGCATTATTTTTCAGGCTATACCCTTGCTACCACTCATGCTAATTTGTCTTGTTCCTACCATCAGGGAGAATCCTTCTTATGACATCATGAATTCAGTGAAGCCAATAATGTACTTCAGGTAGCCAAGGAAAGAAACTGCAAATCTCTCAGTTTCCTGCCAAGTATTTCAGGGACTACATGGTACAGTGCTTCCATTCCTAAGACATCTCTCCCCAGCCTGCAAGAGTCTTAAGACTGACAAACCCCTTAGGGAAAGGATCATCTTCTCCTACAAAACCATGCAGGGTGTAGCTCAAAGAGGTCCTTCTTTAGAAGCATTCTGCACACTCTGGGAGCCTAAGTGCTAGAGCTGCAACTACCAACTGCTTCAAAACTAAAAAACTCCACAACCTTAGTTATCTAGAGTTGAATCTGGAAGATTTTCACAACCCTTTTACTAAACTGTACTTTGTTAATAATTCTTATTTAAAATTGTGAACCTTGCTTCAACTATGATTTTTTCCAGCTTCATAAGATCAGACTGGAAAGTCTTCATTTGCTAGATGGAAAAGCCCTTCATTCAATCTTGATTTCTGCTGTAGTGTGCAACAGACTTAGCCTCTGATGAGTTAGAGTGGGCTCCTTGAGTCTAAGTCTAAAGTACATTTTCTAATCTCTATTTTTTTAATGGCTCTTGGATGAATTCCTCCCATTTACCATCATCCTGGCACTACTGACACCCCAGCAGAACAAATATTGCAGTAGCAACAGCAAGGTCATATGCAAATATGAACTATTCCTATGATGAACACTTCTGCTTATATTCAAATAGCATTGCCCAGTTTTGCTACAGCAGAGGCCCCCATTTGGCTGATTCTCTTCCATGAATCAAGTCATGATAGGGTGTTTTTGTTCTGCAAGCATAATTGAGATGTTCATCCCAGAGCTTTCTGTACAGTTCATTTAAGCAGAAGAGAAATATGAGCTGTAAAGGAAAAGCATGCAGGCAGTTGATTTCCAACTAGGTAGAAGACAAGAAAATAAATAAATCTAAGGTGGGACACTTCATTTTGAGACCTTTTGGATGTGAGTTCTGGGATCAGGTCATAAAAGGAAACTGTAGATTTTCTAACAACAACAACAAACATGGTGCTGCAGGTATGAGCTCTGTGCCACTGTCAGCCCATAGCTCACAGAATGGTTTGAGGTTGGCAGAGACTTCTGGACACCATCCAGTCCAACCCCCTGCCCAAGCAGGGTCACCTAGACTAGGCTGCCCAGCACCATGTCCAGACAGCTTCTGAATATCTCCAAGATGGGAGACTCCATGGCATTTCTCAGCTCCAGTGCTCAGCTGCCCTCACAGTGAAGTGTCCTCTGATGTTGAGGGAACTCCCTGGCTTTCAGTTTGTGCCCTCTGGTCCTGCCACTGAGCACCACTGGAAAGAGCTCAGCTCTCCCTTTGGGTATTTATATGCATTAATAATATCCCTCCTGAGCCTTCTCTTTTTCAGACTAAACAGTCCCAGCTCCCTCAGCCTTTCCTCATTTGGGAGATGCTCCAGTCACTTACCATGTTCATGGCCCTTCACTGGACTCTTTCCAGTAGCTTCACACCCATAGTTGCAACATTAGCCATGAGAAACTGCAGTTTCATCAACAGTGCTATAGAAGCCACAAGAAAAACACTGTTGGTGAAACCCCAGAGAAAGAACCATCCAGCAAACTGCTGCCTGTGCTTCCTGCTTTAGGGACTGAAGTAGTTGTTATTCCCTGTGAAAACTCATCAAGATGAAGCAGCTTTCTGCATTGATCCTGACACACAAAGAAGCCTTAGTGGCCCATTACTGATCCCCTTTACCTTATTTCCAGATACTGAGCTTCAAGTAAAGATAACGGTGGATACATTTACATAACAAGAAGGAGAAGGCTATCCACATCCTGCATAGGTCTCAAGAGGTTCTCTATAACAGGCACAAAGTCCAGATGAGTTCTCCAGTGCCCAGAAATGTTCTATAGCAATGGTGCATTGCTACTGACTAATATTTCTTTTTCCACAGTGCCAGACCCCTGTTTCCAAGTGGCTCACTACCACCACGCTTACACCTAGGTTTGTATCCTGCATTCTTACATTTTTCTGTACAAAAAATGACTGAAGATTGAGAATTGATTTCAGTGCAGCTAATATCATCTCTTTTTTTCATATGGATGTTTCTGGTTGGACTGTGAACAGAAGACTATCGAGTTCCTGAAAGACATCTTGTGTAACTAAGTCTGAATCCAAGATGTTTTCTTCCCATGAAGTTTGGACTTAGTGCCTACTTAAACAATTGTCAAAACTTCCTATAGGCATCATTTCAGTACAGCTAACACCCCAGAGAGCTGAGCAACACTACCTGCAAGTCACTGTCGTATACTAATGCTCTTAAACAAGGGAGAAAACACTTCCCATGTGCAATGTGCTGCATATTTATCTTGTAATAACAAGTAAAAAATAAAGGAAGCTTAGAAATCAATTGCTTTGCTAATAACTTTTTGCACATGGTAACAGCTGCCAGTGTCTTACAGTGACAGTTTTCAGTTTCTACTTGCTAGGAAGGCAAGGAACACAAAGAAGTAACACTACTGCTGTCTCTATAGAAACTGGAGATGCTGTCAGCTGAGTAATTCTGGTACAGAAGCTAAAAAGACGTAACCTCTATTCAGGTTCATCTGATTTTAAAGAAACCTGAACTGCAAGAGTTTAAAGTCTCTGTGCACCAAGGATGAATTTATGTAAAGAAACTTGGTTCTCCAAGAGTAATCTAAATCTGATTTCAAATCAATTCAAATGTCTCAGTATCAGAGTGATACAAATTGTTCGTGCCTCATCAAATCAAAACCACACACCCTGTATGCACTCCACAGAGGAAATTATTTTCCTGGCTTTAACATTTTTTCTACTTTTATATCTTTGAAGGCAACACCAGCAGATCTCCTTCAAGAGGTGCAGCTGACACGAGACCTCCGTTGCCAGTTCCCAGCAGACAGGCTGCTCAGCAAACGAACCCGGAGGAAGATGAGGTACAGAACATGACGAGCAGTAACCGTAACTGCTGCACACAGCCAATCGCCTCATTCCAAGAGGAGCTCTTTCAAAGATGTTTTTCTAGTTAGTAGTCACTGTCAGGAAGTTCGTAGGTGCTTTCAGTTTCCTTTTCTGTGTCAAACTTCAGTGCCTCCTTTTGTCTTCACCAAGAAAAGCAACAATAGCAAAACCCCAGTAGAAAAAACAAGAAGAAAAGTCCTTGTCTGCTGGATTACTTGTTCTGCACAATTGCCTTCAGCTAGCCTTACAGATTCAGTTCTCTTTCCATAAAACCTGAAGGAGTAAAGAGTTCACACCCTTGAAATCCATTTTTGTTTGACATTTCTTTTAATGTGACAAGTTTAGAGCAAACCACTACTGGTGATAAAACTGTTGGGCAACAGGAAGTCTGCACTACTACCTCAGATGATAATTTGAAAAGAAAAAATATTATTTATGTAACAATAAAAAATAATAGAATATTTATAGATATATTTATGTATTTAGTATAATTTTATATTATTTATATTATTTTTTTAAAAACCCTAGAGAAACAAAGGCAAAGGATGCTAGTGTCCCAGGCTGACAGAAAATGTCACTTAAAAACTTCCTTCTACTGAAGCTATTTAGAAATATCTGTTTTCCTGGCTTACCTGCAGACATGTTCTAACTAGGTCTGTAATATTTTCACACTCATCAAAGCCAGCAAATCATTTAAAAACCCTTTGGCCACTTACCATACAGTAATATACACTGGGATGACCCCTGGAGGTCACACCTTCAGAGATTCTGCACACAAACCCAAGTATTCCTCACAACCAAGTTTCTCTCTCCTTATCTGTATGCTGTTACCATCCCAAGGTAATGTACTGAGAGCTGACCTTCTCCTCTCCCCCCTCTCCCAACCACCACAGGCCTCCCTGAACGATGAATGGTATGTTGCTTATGTTGGCCGGCCAGAAGCAGAAGCAGCTCTTCGGAAAATAAACAAGGTACTCCTGAAATCCTTGGTAACTCTCCCCACCTCCTACCTAGCTGCCCTTGCCTCCATATGGGATGAGTGCAGGGAATAACATGATACAGTTATAGCCCCAGCACAGATCCTTAGAGGGATTCACCTTGAATGCCTTTACCCACTTGAAAGTTACACATCAAGTCTAAAGCAGCCATGAAGGCTGTTGTTTTTCACAGTCCAAGAGAGCAAATCTTGTGCCTCCAGAGAGCAGTTTCACCTCACCTCTCTTAAGAAGACTGGCTTGTTTTCCTGAAATAGATGTCTGTCACCAGTGAGGAAATCTGTTGCAAATTTTAAGTTTTAGATAGCTCAAATTGGAGGAGATGAATCCCACCCTCTTCTAAGCCATGTTTACCAGCCAAATGAAGTGCAGATTAAACAGATGAAACCCAGGTTACCTGTGTGTGGGCAGAGAAACCAAACTGTACCCACTCCCTGTGGGAAATCTGTTTCCTTTATGACATTTCACAGCATATGCAATGAGCTGAAGATGATGTGTACAGCATTTCAATGACTGTACTAAGGTCCAGCTTGTGAGATCACATTCAATGTCTTTTAGAAAGGATGTTTCAACAGAAGACTCGTTAAAATAGACCTGAAATTAAGAAAAACAGAGACAATATCACTGCCTTTACCAAAATTACACAGACACAATCACCATTTTAGGCTGTCTGTAAACAGATCCCATAGGAACCTTGTTTGGCACTTACCAGAAATGATCTCTTCTAGTTAAAGTGACATGAGGTTTGGTCTTTGATATTTTACTTTCTCTTTTACTGGAATTCCTCCCTTCCCTAAGAACCTGCATTTGTATCAGACAGGAAAGTTTTAAGTTGCAAATTGAAAGACAAACCATTTGAGAAATGACCTAAACTCTCTGACAGTGCAGCTTCTCTTACTCCTAATCACCTAAAGCACGAGTGCTCCAGTTAAGGCTGTCATGCTAATCAAACCCAGAAGTTATGTTTATTTGCCATCTTCACTTTTTCATCCTTCAGGATGGAACATTCTTAGTAAGAGACAGCTCAAGAAAAACTGCCACTCATCCATATGTCCTGATGGTGTTGTACAGAGATAAAGTATACAACATCCAGATTCGTTACCAGGAGCAAGATCACACATATTTGTTAGGAACCAGCTTAAAAGGAAAAGAGGTAGGTGCTATGTGTTTTTCACACTACTTCCCTTCATCTGAAGGGATCTCCTGTCTCACTCTGAGCATCAGACTTCTCCTGGCAGCTGCTTTACTCCAGTGGAATTCTGCTTACCGTCTTAAGAGTTGTTCCTGATGTGTTCCTGCTGGAAGTAAAATCAGATTCTCCTGTTGGCACTTGGGGAACGACAGAGTAGCCTTAGAATACAGCTGTCAGGAAGCCACCTACCTGCTTAGGGAATGTTTGTTTACCACTAAGATACCAGATAAGGGAAATCTACACATGAGAGCAAATCCACACCTGCCAGCTTTCCTGCTTTGCTCACAGACTGCAGGTTACACTTCATGGATCTACTGGTCCAGAGAGACTGGTCAGCACCTGTACTGCAGTTCTGGTCAAGTCAGAACACCCCAAATTTATTGATCAGCTCTTTGAACTTACAAATGTGATCATCATGTCAAGCAGAATGACAACACCACGTGTTAAACAGGCCAAGACTGCATGAATTATTCAGACCACATTGCAGTAGGTTGTATGTACAGCAGGCTAACAGTTACTGAGCTACAGATTGTGGCAGGAATGAAAACAGCTGATCTGATAGTATGTACTGGACCCTATGTGACTGCTAAATATTTAAAATGCTGCTAAATGTTTAAAAAGAAACCTTTTGGTTTTACTCATTACTAGTAATTCTGAAATATTTACCATAGCCTTCTTATTTTTTTCCACCCCACAGGATTTTTCTTCTGTAGCAGATATCATTGATTACTTCCAAAGAACACCTCTTCTTCTGATTGATGGAAAAGACAGAGGTTCCAGAAACCAGTGCATGTTAAAATATGCTGCAGGACACATTTAAATGAGACCCTCATGAAGATCACATACAGTATCAAAGACTCATGAAGTTTGTAAACTTAAGGATATTTCTTTTTCTCAGCAAACTAAAATCATGAAGTTATTAAAAGTCTTTTAATTTTAAAGAAAAAGGACAATGTCATTTTTAAATTATGCCTTAAATGTAGTACTCTATAAATCTGATTTTCCTACAGCAGGTTTACTACTGTCCACTAATCACATAGTATATAAAAATTTCTTATTTCCCAACATATCTGTATCTTCTTGAAATGATTTCCATGTCAAATTAGAGGACCCAGAAATATATACCAGTACAGATTCTTGCTCTCTTAGGAGAAAAGGTTCAGATCAGAACTGTAGCAGTAATTATGTTATTTAAAGTGATACAGAGCAGACACAAAACTTGTCAAAGTCAAGTAGACAAAAGACAACAAAAGCCCAATTTCCCCCCATAATCCACTTCCCAATAAAGCTAACTATTGCACCTCTATGAAAAGACTAGGACTTGACCTGGATTCTAAAGACACCAAAACCCCCCAACCCTGGATATGCAGCTGCCTGTCAAGATCTGTGCCTGTTATTCAGCTATGAAGCTGTCTTTGTTCACAGTTTTCTACAAGAAGAAAATATCTACAGATACCAAGTTCTCTCTGCCATCCCACAGATGCTTCACTGATGGCATGTCCTAGCCCACAAACTAGAACTATCTGCCTCCTAGAATTCTCTACCCTTACTCAGAAAGAAGCTCTTTTCCCTTAACACAGACCTTTCTTTAGCTGTGTCTTTCTAAATTAAGCAACTACCTTTTTTTTTAACAGAAGATACAGCAACAAGATTATCACCATGTGATTGTTAGTTGGCAGGACACACCCAAGCCTCTTAGAAAGCAGAGAGATCTTAGTTCCTCTTACACAACTGCTTTCTGTTTCTGTGGATTTTTTCAAGAAAAAACTGTTAACATTCTCAGTTCTAAAATGTAAGTTGCAACTGAGGACCACTGAAGCATCAAGAGGCTTTCCCTCTCTCTTGTTAAGTGAGATTTATCCACCTCATTGCCTTGGTTTTCTAGTAATCTTTGTTTTCTGGCAAGACCTTGGTTTGATAATTGTTAGACTTTGTCACATTGTTTTTCCTTTAAAGCCATTTATAGATCACTTGAAACACCTGAACAAGAATTCAAGGCAGAAAAGAAATCTCCTGAGTAATCTGTACAGCTTCTCTGACAAAATAATCAGATTTCATAAACAGTTTTACTTTAAATATATGCTTTGTAAATGTTATCTTCCTTTCCAATATATTTAGCTAGGAGCTGGAATTCAAAGTTAGTGAACTTCATTTCCATGCAACCATGAGTCAAAAAAAAAGAAAAGATGAACAATAATATTTTTAACATTCTTCAGCTGACAAAACCTGTCTCCAGCCCAACAGTTTTTCAAAGCTCACTACTAATCTTGGGAAAGAAAAGTCAGTTATCATGTATGCTTTTCAAAAAAATGCTAACATTAAGAACAACATCCCCCATATCACCACTGATCCTGTGAGCTACAGCTTCCAATTCTATCCCATTGCCAACTCAGAAATATCTGCCATGGAATTGTGGTTTATGTCCTTTAAATCATAGCATCATTGTGGTTGGAAAAGACCTCTGAGGTCATCTCATCAGTGAAAGAGAAATAACATGCCCACCAGCATAACAAATTACAACACTGGGTATTGTTTTATTCAGCAGAGTAAATCTTGATTTAATTATTCAGACAAATACAAGTTGCAAATGAATAAAACCACACCTCAACATCCACACATGTCCACAAGGAGAGTATGATGGAATATTAACTGTAACAAACTACACAAAACCACTAGCTACTCAATGGCTGGGCCAAGCAGATTTCAGGACAGAGTGCTTAGAGCACCAACTCCTGCTGCTGCTGCTAGGTGCATTAGGAACTCATGAGAGAAACCAGAATGAAAGTACTTTCAGTTTTCCAGAAGCACTCTGCTCTCTGTCTCCCTTCCTCAGCAACTTTCAGAATAAGGAAGGCAGAGCAAATGACAAGTTGCAGTTCCTCCTTTACTGACTGCTTCTTATCCTGTTTCCCAGAGCACAACTGAGATGAGAGCAATGACTTGACTTGAAGTAACTTGAAATCCTTTGTGACTGTTCCAGGATGTCTTTGTTTAAAAGGAGACAACCACATGTGAAAATCTTCATCTCCATTTTCCTGACCTTTCTAGTTAACTGTATCAGTCTTTTCAGCCCTAGTAGGCTTCATTTGGGAAATTTGGGTTAAAAAACCCTCTCAGAATCAATAGCCTACTTACAGCATTTTTCCAGTCCACATTTTCACTTTCAGATAAAAGTAGCCCAAGTACAGGAAGTCATACTATCAATTTACACTCCAAACTGAAGCAGCATTAAGAGAAGACAATGCCTGAAAATCAATATTATTACTCAATCTGTCAAACTCCAAGTGTTTTCTTCAGCTTCTCTTAAATCTTGGGCATTTGTAGGGTGGTTGAAATTCAAGATAAGGTCACAAAGCAGCAGCTGACTTTCCACTGAAAGACAAAGGGCAGGGTTACAGCATAGTATTTACAGAATGGTAGATGCTAAGTGAATGGAAATTTATATCCAGCCCTTTTTGAAGGGTTCATCTATCAACTCTCAAAAATCTGAAGGGTTGCCTTGTTTGGTTTACTTTGAGATAGTTAAAGAAGCTTTGGTATCACCACACTGGTAATATACCTATCAGAAGATGATGACTGCTCCTGCAAAGGAATGCCTTTGACTACCTAACAGATTTCCCCCATGGCTAGCTAATGAATCCATTTCTGTGTAACTACTATTTCATTAATTTATCAAAACAAAATAGCAACTGTATTGTTTCATTAGATTAAAAGCCAGTTGTATGACATAGAAACTCAAGTCATTCACAAATGCACACTTTAAAACTAGGCCTTAAAGAGCTCCTTGCTTAACTGGATGATCCACTCAGAATTACCATTTAGTTTCTTCAGCTCATTGGACATTTTCTCAACATTTTTAATTGCAGCTTCAAGGTTAAACTGCTGATCAGCAGCAGCATTTTGGAATGCCTGTATGAAAGAGAAAGAAAACATCACTTGCAGTGTACATATGGCTAATAAACTCAGTAATCCAGCTAATCAGAATCTTTATAAATTCAGCATTTTTAACTGATTTGTAACTTTTAAATTATAAATATCCATTTTCATAATTCTCCAGTCAGATATAGCAAACTGCAACTGCTGAAGGCAAGTGATAAGCACACAGGCTTCATTGTTATTTTTGATTTATGTTTTTTCTTTCTTGTTTTTTCTTGAAACTGCTATAAAATTAATCACATCTAAAATTTCCTCTCCTCACTAGCATTTTTTCCATGTTGGTTTTCCACCTTACCTCTTCTATAGACTGTAAATGAAAATGAATCATCAAGTAATATTCAACCAACCACAAGATGGAGCATTGGTGACACTAACATGTGTCACAGAAATGAATGTCACTACTAGCACTGACTGTTTGTGAACCTGCTAACCCTTGCCCAGGAACATTTCTGTCTCTGTAGGAAACTGCTTTATAATCAAAGTCTTTTTGCTCATTTTGGAGACTGCATTACCTCCCTTTAACATTTAAAAAAAAACCCCAAAACCTGGAGATTATTAAGACTAGAAACCATTTGAAATGAAGAAGATTTATTCTTTTTCCTTAGGAAAAACATTAAGGAAAATTGCCTATAGCTTGTGTTCTGGAGAAGTTAAAAGCTCCTTATTTAACACTCAGCAAGTCTAAAAACAGAATCTGGAAAAGCAGACTGGTTCATAAATAATGCTCACTGTGTAGAACACTTCAGCACATTGACAAAGATGCCAAAAAACCTGAACATACATCTAACATAGATTCTTTGTCCAAGTCTCTCTTCCCTTCAGACAGTAGCTTTGCACTGAGGTCATCAGCTGGGGCCAAAGATCCTAAAAGGACAAACCTCAAGTTACTGAGTAATAGACACAATACATGCATACATCTATCAAACACATAATATTTGAGAAATAGAATGACTAGGCCCTGTTTTCATTAGTGCTATTTGAAAGTAGAATCTAAGGGGTTGCACACTTTTACTTCCTCTTCAGGAAGAATAAAATCTTGGATTTTATTTTACTTCCTTTCAGAGTCTGTTTCAGAAAACAATGTTAGGAGTGAAACCTGGAAATACTAATAGTGAATAAGCAGATTTGTAATAGTATGAAGAACTATTCAAACAGTATTTATAGTTCTTTTCTAATTGGAAACTTTACAAAAGATCCAAAAAGACATTGCAATTGCTTTCCATCACATAAAAAGCACACATAAAAAAAAGCAAGTGTTGAATGTCAGTCAGTAACAGAGCTGTGATTAAATACCAGGGCCCTGGGCTCCTTCTTCCCCCATTCTCTCTGCTCTTCTCTCCTTGCACTTTAGGACACCCTCAGGCAAGTTGAAGTGTATGACATCATTGGAAAGCTGTTTCAACACTGGCAATAGGAGAAAAAAAAAGGTGTTATGTTCAGAAAGGGTGCAATGGCATGAAAAAGACCCTGCCCTTAGCTAAAAGTGCAGATGAAAGAGGGTGCCCTCAGAAAGGCCTGCAGTGGGAGCAAAGCCCGCTGTAGGACTGGCATGGGTGCTGCTCAGGGTGAGGCAGCTCACCAGGACAGCAACAGCTCTGATGTCACCTGAGCTCCTGCAAAGCATGCGATGAGGGAGCCCCATAAGGCTTGAGGTTCTCCTGTTACCAGAGGCTGTCCTGAAGGAGCAGTAGTGCAGAAGAGGTGCCTTGCAGGAAGGCCCAAGGACTGAAATGGAGTAATAGCAGCTACTCCACAGAATGGTCAGGCCATGGTAACAGCACTGTCCTGTCCATGGAGGTATGTTTTCTGAGAGCCAGAACTACTGGTAGCAACCTCCCCATGCCATATAGTCTGGCATGTCCCAGGGCACTGGTGCCCAAGATGCTCCCTCCAGGTGCAGCCTGCAGGAACAGCCCATCTGCTCTTGACTGCCCCTCCTTCCAGCTGCCCCATTCCCCAGCACGCACAGCGGGTGCTCCCAGTAGAAGTCACAGGACACCAGACACCTCGGGGGTGATTCAGCTCCTCCTCCCCTGCTGCCATGAAGGCAGGGAGGACCATCCCTCACAAAACCCCAGCCTAGCTGAGCCCCAGCACCTCATGAGGTCTGCAGGCAGGCAGGCAGCAGCACAGCCCTTTCCACCAGAGGTGGGGAGCCTACAACAGTTAACAACAGCCTGGCTGTGCCACGGCTTCCTCCCAGCAGGCAGCAGGACAAGTTGGTCACTTCAGTTCAGCCCTGAGAGGCACCAATTCCTGGGGTGCCACCAACAGTTCCCCTGGTCTGGGGCAGGCTGCAGCCCATGCAGGCAGGAGGAAGCACATGCCCCTGGGCAGCCCCAGGGCTTTTCTGCCCTCTGTTCTGCTCAGCAAAGAAAGAAACCCCCATGATGTGTCCTTCTTCCAGCACAGGAAACGTCAGCAGGCTGCAAGAGCCCTGTAGGAGTTGAGATTTCAGGAGTGGGAGGTAAAAAGTAACCAGAAACGTAGAAAGAGCTGAAGAAATGGAGAAGAGAGGACTAAGGGGTCAACAGGGGAGTGGTGAATGGTGATCACTCTTGTCCTTTGAGGCCCTGACTGTGGAACACTTAGTGCATGTTGCAGCAACTACAGACAGTTCCCTTTTGTCATTGATTTAGCCACACAGAGGAAGACTAATTTATGATGAGTAAAGATCAAATAATGAAGCTAAATTCCAGGAAGACAAGAGAGGAACTTTCCTATAATAGGGATTTATCTATTGAGATTACAACAATACACTGCCTTTAGATGCATGTATCTGGCTTGAGTTGAAATCAGCCAAACCTGCTAAATCATGACCTTGAGTTGGGAACTGTTCACTTCTTCCCCAGTGTGTGCCTTGTAGTACTTATAGCCAGGGAACAGTTGTCAGCACTTTTACTTAATTGACTGCAGCCACTTTACCTGCTGCTCACCATTCATCTGTATTTTGAACCTGCTGTTTGGCACCAGTGGAGGAGGGTTACCAGTACCTCAGAGGAGAAAGGAATTATTTGGATGTGCAGTGAAGGACAGAAAGAGAAGTCAGCTGCCTGCCATTTAATTACTCTGCCATTCTCTGTCTTTTCTAGGGATGTGCTTCACAAAGCTTCTTTCAGATAAAGTGCTCTAAATGTACTGTACTGTTTAGCAACTGTGAGTGAAGAGCAGTTGCAAGCTGCACTGCAAGTGACTGCAACTTTGCAGCTCAGAGGAGCATTTTCTGTTAAGGCACAATTACTGCCAAGTCCACAAATACTACAGGAGTAGTAGCCTAGTACAGGGCTAGGGAAGGGGAATGATACAGCTGACCCCAAGAAAAGTAAATTATTGAATAATGGGGAGTTTTCTGAGACATGGGAGGCAGTTCCACATTGACCTCTGTTCAAATATTTTACTTGAGTTTACTCCTACATTTGTTGTTTTCCACATCCTAGAAATGATCCCTCACATTGTACTTCAATTCTTCTGTGAGCCACCAGAAAAATGAGATTTGAAATGTTCAATAAACTGAGTTGCCAGAACCAGTTGGATGAACCAAGTAGAGAGGCACTTCAAGGCAAGGCCTTTCTAAAAATAAACTTCAATCATTTAGATACTAACAAGCAAGATGAAAAGCAGTGTAGGAGGATGACTCTACAAGGCATTTTCTTTTAAGAAGAAAAAGAGTAAAAGATATTTAACTGCTACAATGAAATTTACTTGGAACAGAAACACTTCCTGGATTTCTTGATAATGCAATATTCCAAAATGAAAAATTGAAATGAATAATTTAACCTATTAAGCTATACCTCTGCTTGAGGAGTGTTCTCCTAAGTGTTGCTAATGATTTCATATCAGCATGACAGTTTATGAGCTGCAGTTTCAGCTTTGCCTGAAACAAGCCTCCAGGTTTATGTGTGAAGACTCCTGCAGTTGCACTTAACTGTAACTCTTTAAGCACAGGCTGATCTGCTTACCACTGCAACACCTCAAACTGCTGTCTCCCTGGAGTCTTTCTGTGAACACAGTTGGTTATGGAAGGGGAAGCTGTTCAACTACCCTTATGAATCTCAGAGCAAGACAGAATTACTACCAACCCAGTCATCTAAGGGGGGGAAAAAAATCAGGAAGACTAGAAATATATTTCAGGTCATGACTTCAGGATTATGATGTGAATCAGCAAGCACTGCAGGCAACTAAAGCAGTGCAAATCACAGAACTGCCTTCCTCACCTCTGCAGTAGAAGGATTTTGAATATCATTTCAGACAAAAATAAAACAATTAACTACATAACCACTGAACAGGAAGATTTCAAATTAAGGGATAGCCAAATCTAATTTCCTGTATAATCAGAATGAAGTAAAAGAGAGAGACTATGATCTTATGTTGTATCTCACTGCTACAAAAATATTTTAAAGAAATTGTTCTAATAGGAAGTTAAAAAAAAATCTATTCACTCTAAAGACAAACTATTTCAGGGAGTGGCTTAAGAAACATGCAGAGTCTATCTTAAAGGGAATCACATTTACAAACCCTGCATACAAAGGAGATGAGATCTAAGGAAATAACATTTTCCTGAAAATACAACCATTTGCTGTTATTTGTAAAATTTTAGCTTCCATAAAAATTTCCATAAAAATAAAAAAGGAGTTATTAAACTTCCTCATGAAAAGCTCTAACAAAAGAGGAACTCCTTTTTTACCATTGCCTCAGCACAAGAAGTGTTCATCCAGATTGCAAGGAAAGTCAAAGAGAAACAAATCAAAGTGCACAAAAAATCAAAATCATGCAACTTTAACATACAACAGTTTTTTTCTGATGAAATAAGAGTATCCCATAAGCTTTAGAACACCTGGGGGGTTTTCATCAGTGAAAACTGGTAAATGCTGAAGGCCAAAAAAAGCCTGAGCAGATCATGGTACAAAAGAGTAAAACAAAAGTCAGACTTGGTTTTTATAATCCAAATAGTTGAGGCAGAGTGAAAGGTAGGAAAGATTGGCAAGCGAATTGGCTCACCTCAATTCATGCTCATGAAGCAGGAGGAGCAAACTCTTAGTTAAAACACATATTTGTGCCATAATATATTGGGTCTTGAAACACTTTTGCTTGAGGAGTTTTCAGCCAGAAGTCTCCAAAAAATTCTATAACATAATACACTTTTCTGAGAAAGGAATTTAATAATATTTAAGAAAACATTAAAAACACTAGTCTTTGACCTACAAAATGAAAACCATTGCAACATTTCACAGAAGCAATGTAATTAAGTCTGTGTTGCTCTAAGAAATTGATTAATTAAATGCATGCATTTAAAAAACCCAAACTGTTCAGACAATGTAAAATCCTGCACTTCAGATGGTTAGTGCCTGTCTGCATATTGAAGTTTGCCACATGCATACCATTATCAGACTTAGGGGCACATATCCTTACCTCCCATTTTAGATACTCAATTTCATTTAAGGAGACCCTGAACACCACAAGATTACAGAAGGCAATACATGTGGCATCTGCTTTAATACTTGCCCTGCAACAGGCAAAGAGCTAAGAAAACACACAGTGGCATCAGAGTGGACATCATACATGGCTACAAAGCCCTGCTCCCTTCTGTTGCTTGGCCAGCAATTATTTTTCTGGTTAGTGCTATGTTTTCCAAGCTCACAGCACATCAGGTTTCAACATCTCAGATGCTTTTGTCACCTGTTTGTTTGCATGGACAGTTGAAGTTCCAACATTAAATCTACAAGGTGTTTCCTATTGCTCTGAAATATCTTCCTGAAAAAATATTTGTGAACAATGAACAGCACAAGCTTATGCTTTGTAGATTCTCTAGAAGGTCCATACTTGGTGATCTGGAGAGTTCTTTTATGTGGTAACAGGTTTTAAACTATAGCTTTAAAACAGTTCTTATATGTAGTATTTAAGTTAACCACATAGGATGCTGAAGATGTGGCTATTGAGTGGTTGAATTTAAGTGCAGGCATAATGCTAATGCAGATAGAATCATCTGTTGAAACTGCTTAGTTGGTATGAATAGCTGCTGTGTAAAAATAAAGGCATATCTCCTGCAGCACTTTCATATCCAGTGTCTGTGCTGCTCAGTTACTCTGTAAAGTCAGGTGATCAGGTGGTGAGACAGTTTGGGCAAGTAATCATAAATGGATTCCTGGCACTTTTCACTCACACTTTTGCTTTCTTCACAGTCCATATATCTGGGAATGGAAGAACTACTCATGGAACCAGAAGTCCTGCTTGGCATGCAAAGTCTGCTGAGCCAATGGAATCTGGAAGCACAACCAGTCTTTTTAAAGCAAAATTCAGATACACCAGGGAGTTGGGCAGTTTCAAGAAGAATTCAGGAATTCCTCATGCTTTTTGGCCTTCATAATAAAAGTGATTTCTGATGTTATACATATTTACCACTCATAATAAAACCATGGAAGTGACACAGGACTTCAGAGCAGCTGTGACCCTTTACTCATTAGCATGCAGCTATCTAGAGCTAGAGACCCATATGTGCATACACTCACTTATACTTCTCTACATCCTTTCACATACCAAGTGCCACTCAGTAAGATTTTCATGGTAGATGAAAAGCTGGAGATGAGCCAGCAATGTATACTCACAGCCCAGAAAGCCAACTGTATCCTGGGCTGCATCAGGAGAGGCATGACCAGCAGGTCATGGGAGGTGATTCTGCAGCCAGTTCTGGGCTCCTCAGCATAAAAAAGATGTGGACCTGTTGGAGTGGGTCCAGAGGAGGCCACAAAGGTCATCAGAGGACTGGAGCACCTACCCTACCAGGATAGGCTGAAGGAGTTGTGGTTGTTCAGCCTGGAAAAGAGAAGGCTTCAAGGGGACATTATAGCAGCCTTTCAATACTGAAAGGGGGATTACAAGAAAGAATGGGAAAGACTTTTCAGCTGGTCAGACTGCAACAGGGCATGGGGGAATGGATACAAGCTGAAGGAGGAGAAATTTAGACTAGAGATTAGAAGGAGATTCTTTATCCAGAGGGTGGTGAGGCACTGGAACAGGTTGCCCACAGAGGCTGTGGCTGCCCCATCCCTGGCGGTGTTCAAGGCCAGGCTGGATGTGGCCCTGGGCAACCTGGTCTAGTGAGTGGTGTCCCTGCCCACGGCAGGGGGGTTGGAACTAGATGATCTTCAAGGTCCCATCCAACCTGAACCATTCTATGATTATGATTTTTCCCATCCAAGTTTGCAAAGCAAGGAACTGTGAAATTGTCTCAAGAACCTAAGAAACCAGTGATTCCAGATTGCCTTTTGGAAAATGCTGAGCCCTTTTGATAGAGATGGCATTGCTTAATAGCTCAGTTTTTACAGGCATCTTACCATACTGCTGGTTTATCTCCCCAGGTTTTCAGAGCAGTAACAGCATAATGCCTGAAATACTGCAGAGACACAAAAGGGAATATGCTAACATCAGTAGGTCAGGTTTACCATTTGTTATCATTTGCTACACTGCAGATTATCCTTTCTTCACCTAAATTTATTCAACACCATAAACTGTAATGGTTAGAGACACAATGTAGGTATTGCAGCTTCTATTAGCTGTTTCTATTGTAATTATCTACATTAGTTTTCATTTGTCAACTTGCATCCATTACTACATGAAATAGCCTATAAGGATTAGAGGTATAGAAATGAGAATTAAAAAGAGCAAAACAAGAACCATCTGCTCAGGGAAATTCTATTATTATTTTGAAATTAGAGTATCAATTACTTTTGGTGCTTTATCAGAAGACTTATTTTTTATTAAGTCAGAAAATGGCCAGTAGGAAGCACAACAAAAGATCCTGAAACAATTCCTGTCTCTCTGCTGCTCAGCTAGGGCATTTCCCTGCAGCTAAGTAATTTCATAAATAAGCTGCCTGGGATAAAAAAAAACCCAAAACACAGAAGACCTAATTTTGGCAGTGATGTTTGTGCTGTATAATCCATCTGTGTCACAAATTCCACATAAGATACTCCTAGTAAGGATTAGCATCTCTGGAAGTAGGATGGTAGAACTACAGAGCAACAGCAGAGCAGCCTCTTAGAGGCTTGTTTTTCCCAAATTCAAATGCAGACTGAAGGCAGCAGCATGCTTGGCTGAAAGGGTTGGTGATTTAGTGCAAATGTGAAAATGACAAGTATGGAACAGATGTCAGGTAATTAATGCCATTGCCTTAATAGCATATGGCATTAGCTTCCCTATCACATTAGTGACACTGTAATCCTAGGAGGAAGGAGTGTAGAAAGAGGAAGGCAGACACAATCAAAAGCTGTTCATGCTAGGCTCACTCTACACTGTCAGAGGGATTAATCTTCACAGTGCCATCTATCCACAGGAGCTAATTCAGGATTATTCATATCACCCAAATGAAAGCCTTCTCCTTCCTATTGACTACAGTGGCAGTTGACCTCCCTTTACTGAAGTCACCTTTTGATTAATAACTCTTCCAAGTCTCATGTCACACACAAATGTGCTTTGCTGTGTTTTATCTGTGTTTATAGTGCTAAAAAATAAAAGTAATTTAAAAAATTGTATCATCCAGGCTGTTCATCAACTTTAGATGGCTGCTGACTAACAAACTGTAAAAGCTGCTAGTCCTTGACCATGGCTTTTGCCTTTATCTTGTGGAAAATCTCACATTTATATATCCTGGCTGTGTCTGTGTCTGTGTGTCTCTACCTGGATGAGCTGCCATATTGCCTGTGCAAACATGGACAGAGTTGCATTATCTTCTGAAACAAACTGAAACACTAGCATCTAGTTTCAGATTCTTTTATCAGAAGAGAGAATGTGTGAAATCAGTTACTTCAGCTGGAGTTTAACACTCTTTCAAATAGCAACAAAACTGCTCTGAAATAACTAGGACAAAAGTTAACAAGTGATTAGCTGTGATCATTTTGTAGCAACTACTTAGCACCAAAGACTAAGACCTCATCTCCTCACATCTGCACATCCTGCCTTGGATTTCTCACAGTAGGACAATGGCCACGTTGTGTTAAATGAGATAGGACAGGAGGTAGAAATGTGAATGGTAGCTTGAAAAGAAATATACAAATCAGAACATAAAAATGGAACATAAACTCAACAGAAAAAAATAATATTTACATTAAAAATACTTGTTATGAGAGAGAGAGGACCTGGAGAGGTGACAAGTGGAGAAGGAATCATAACATACTTGTACAAATGCAGCAGATACAACTCTCAACATTTGTCTGACCCACTATCTGAAACTCTGTAAGGTGAATCACATGCCATGGAGGTTGTACCTGCAGGTACATCCCTTACCAGAGCAAGGAGTGTGGAAAAGAAGCAACAATAGCTTCTGCCTCTCTCTCGCACTTGGCAGCTGGGATCATCAAGCAAGAGACTGTGCTGCTGCATCATAATAATTAATTAATTAATGCAGCAGGTGCCAATGGAATGAATTTCACACACAATGTACAAGGCCTGGTGGGTCTAGCTGGGAGCTAGATGAATAACTTCCCTTTGCTTGCTGGATGTATCATGAGCAATGAAGTATGGCATATTATTGTTCAGTGTTAAAAGGATGTCAACATGAAAAACTGTTTAAATAAGACACAAAAGAGATCTTTAAAAGTCTAATCAAGCTTCAGCTCTCTGCAAAGCACAAATGGACTCATTAACATCTCTGAAGTCTGGCTCACAAGCCAATTACTTTATGATAATATCATCCAGTATTTCAGGCTCCACTGATAAGCATTAAATGACAGATAGTGTTTAACAAATGCTTCTACATTGAGGTTTCTCTTGAGACTCCCACACAAGATAAAATGTGTAGTGAACAATTATTTAACTCTGTGATATTATTGTTGTGTTTCCAAAAATGGGAATAACTTCTCCTCATTGCTTTACACACTTGGTTATAGCTAAGAAATTCAACAGAAATTAATGCTGTAATTACACTTCTTCTCAGGATCTGTCCTATTCAGATTAATTTACATAAGTATATAATAATGTAACTAATGTAAAAGTTACCCTCAAAAAGACAAAAATGAGAATTGGAAAACTGTTCCAGAAACCAGTCTGAGAGTTGATAATTTCTCCTGTGAACTCCAACTGGGTGAAATCTCTTATGACATTACTAGATTTCTTGGGAACTTTCTGACAAATCAGGCACATTTAAATGCAGCCAAGTGCCTACAGTTATACATAATATCCACTTCTGTGCATTCTGACATATTAGCACTGACATTTAACCACAGAAAGGTTTCACAATCCATTCTTATTATGCTCATTTCAAGAAGTTTGGAAGCTAAATAAATCATAAAAAGGCTTCATGTAATCTGATTACCAGACTGAGGCATGCTCCAGACACACACTCCAATAGCATCACAGCACAAAGAAATGGGAGGTGCTTCCAGCTCCCACAAATAATGCAAGAGCTGACTTTAGTGGTAAATAAAGGCAGCCAGTCCTAACATTTGCAAAGTGTATGAACAAGAAATAACACCAAATATAAACTTAAAGTGGAATGTGGAGGAAGGGTGTCAAGAGTTATTAACAGCTGACAATGTACCTGCCCTCTGAAGGCAGGCATCCATTCAGAGCCCCCACCTCTCTCCTCCCCTGCACACAAGGGACCTGTGTCTCACTCCAGGAGGGCAATAAACACATTCCAGTGATGGTCAGGTACAAGCTGTGGCATGTTAGTTGTACCAACTGCCTCTTTCCTTCTGTAACCAGGTCAGCTGTGTGACAATTGAGTAAATTCACAAAAAAATATTCTCTGCTGGAGTCTACTGGAGTTACAAGACAGCTGACATCAAAAAAAATACCAAGAAAACCTTTTTCTTGGGTTTCAACAAATCCAGAACTAATTAATACACTGTACTTCTATCCCCACCACAGACACTCTAAAACCCAGAATGTCTAGATCCTCTGCAGAACTGCTTACTGTCCAAATGCTTGTAATCAAAATATCCTACTCTAGACAAGACAGATGCTTTAGTCAACCCTCAGCAGGAGACAAATCTGTTTTCTGAACCTTCAGAATGTTACATCATGAAGCTTTATCCCTTGACATCACAGGTATACCTTCTATATAGAGAGAGTGAGATATAATATTTAAACAAAAGGGTGCTCTGCCTCTGACAAGACTTGCTTCCCAAAATTAGCTTACTCAGTTACAACCACCAACAGCAGCAGCACTGTCTCCCAAACACATGCTTGCCTAGGGGCAGTCATTCAGCCTTGCAGAGAGCATATCACAAAATAGTGGATGTGCCACTAGTGTTATGTATCCCCAAACATTTGCAGATCCAAACACTCTGACATGGCTGCAAAGTCTGAAATTACATGTCCAAGCTACTCTCTTTTCTGCTTGGCTCACTGAAGATGCAGAAAGATCCTTGCAGTGAAGAAGTGTGGGTTCAGCCAGAAACAATATAAAACACTAGGTTAGGCTCTGTGTGCACCAAGGAAAGAAAAATGGCCAGTTAAATGTGGATCTTTACAAACCAGTTGGAAAGGAGGTTATTTTTGTTCCTTTCTTTCTCAAGCACTTGAGGAAGTTAATATAAAATAGTTTAACTTTTGAGAGTTCATAGACAGTCACACATAACATTACTTGACAGGTATTACACCAATTTCCTAATCCATTCACATTACTCCTCTGCACAGTCCACAGAAGGCATAAAAATAAAGCAGGATTATTTCTTTATGCCTGATACTGCTTAAAATCTCTTTTGACACCTCTGAGACATGTAAATGACTATTCATTTCCTTCTAAAATTAAATAAGATATACTACAATTAAGTAAAACAGAAATGGTAGGAATATTCTGATGTTCATTTGTGATTTATGAGTAACACTGCAGATTTTGTCATTCCTGACAATTACAAGAGCTAACTCTAAATAAGTAACCTATGGAAGTGAAAACTTCTTTACCTGTGTAAATATTTACTTCTTCTGAGCAAACTTACCTCACTATTTTATCCTCATAATCACTCCTGTACTTTTCATTTGAATTAGCATTGCACCAAGACATTTTCTTGTGAATTTACTCTCTTGCAATGGAGATTATAAAAAACCCCAAACAGCTACAAATTAAATTGTTACTGCTGGTCAGGCTCCTTGTTCAGACTGTGATCAATCTGCAGGCTTTTGTTACAGAACTGCAAAGGTTATCATGCCTCAGATTCCATTTCCTAGCTCCCTGACAGTGCCATCATACCTTTTTTTATGTTACCAGGTTTCTGTGTAGTCTTAGTTCAGGTTTCCCAAGCAATCCTTTCATGAGTGTGCTCTGCAATGTTCTCCATTCTGTCTGCTCTACATCCTGGGCCAGCAAAGCTTTTCTGTTATATACATCTGAGGAACCCTGTGCTACCTTTCCCCTCAACCAGTTACTGGTAGGCAGGCTCTGTATAATGGGACATATATGCAGTAATATATAAAACAAAAGCACATTTACTGATAGCAGGTTTGTTTTTAAAACATCACAGTAGAATGAAAATTATTATAGCACATTACAAATGCTGTAGAAGAATCAGCCACCTCTCTTTTCAGGATCACAAAGTTTTTAATGATTTTTCCTCTTACTGTGTTAAAAAGCACAGACTCAAACACAGACTGCTCATAAAATTGAATCAGCACCTGTAAATCTGAATTTCAAAAGCCAATCCCAACTTACTGTCTTTGACCTAACACAAGTCAGTGTTTTCAGGATTCTGACAAACACTTTTTCACCTTTTTTTCTTTCAGTTGTGTTTTGTCAGGTCATTATTTTTTTGATTGAGGTTTGAATTTTGCCCCTGTTAGACCAGATCTTTCTTTTGAGAAATCTGGATTGTGACACTCATTTCCTTCACTTCACTGTGACATTGCAAAATCCATTTCCTGCTCAGGAACCTTCCCCTCTTCAGAAAGCAGGAGCACAGCTTCCAGGGGATGGGTTTGTATTTTATTTTCTAAATGGAATGGCACAAAGACTAGAGACAGGGATTGAATATAACTTAATGGAGATCTTGCTCTGCAAACCTTTGTCCATTTCTGTGTCTCAGGGAAAAGAGAGAGAGCAGGGAGCAGATGCACACAGACACCCTCTTCACAAGGAGCAGGTGATGTAACAGCCAAGCAAACATCACACAGCAGTGATCTTTTGTCACAGGATAACTAATGCTTTTAAGAATGACCCAAATCCAGCTGTACTTTTAAAAAAACAATGTTGTTGTTGCACAGGTGAGAGAGACACCAAAAAAAGCCAGTGGTTCAATTAGGAAATGGTAAAAGAAGGCACAAAATCTTTTAGCTTGAAAAGTTAGGGACACTAGTTGCTATCTTGAAGTGCAGGCCTGGACTCAGGGAAGGAACCAGACTTTAGCCTGGGCTTTGCCTACAAAAAGAGAGACCTAGAGGGACCCTAAGGAACTCTCTCAGACTCCAGGTTCTGCTGAAGAGTAGAAGAGCTGGACTTAAATCTGTGAGAGCACAAAAATGGTCTTCAACCAGATGTACAAGGTCTTTCTTTTTAGCTTTGTGTTAGTGAAGAATTGAATATAACAAAAAGTTTGGCCTTTAAGGCTAAGTACTGTGACATTTCAGCTTAAAATCAAAACCAGAAAGTAGGAAGAATAAGCATCACAGGATAAAAGGGCTCTGCTTAGATAATCACATCAGTCTGATCCATCTCCCACAGTAATTTACATAGTAATTTTTATGCCTTATCCTATGATCATAAGTTGTGGTCTCAGTTACCTTGGCATGGCTGATGACTAAACTTTAGTTAGGATCATTTCAGTGTCACTACTCCATGCTCATTACATTTTTATCTCCTTTCACTAGCCACATGCCCCCTTAGCTCCATCTATTATGTGAATGAAACACTAGGCCTCCATTGAAACACATGAAATTTCTGGAGACAAATGATGACATTTTAGTGCTCAAGCTTTTTATAACACCTAGGTTATGTTGCTTCAGAGGCTACTTTTCATAGCTTTTTCCTCTAAAAAGAACTCTCAAGGTGAATGTTTAAGAAAAGTATAAAAAGCAGGAAAGAGAGGAATTTAGAAGGGTAAAATCCCACACTGACTGCAGTCATCATACCTCATCAGAGAAATGGGCATTGTGTACATGTAACAAATCCTAGCCCCTCTTGCTAATCAAACTTTGATAAAGAAAAATTCATTAGTTCTCTTATTTCTTAATGTTTTACTACCTTTTTGGTTTTACTCTCAAGAATTCTGTCTTCTAACCATTATATATTTTTTTCATAACTGTACCAGTAGAAAAAAAAAGACTACAAGTCCCATGCAAATATTCACCAACACAAGTACATAGTCCTCCCAAAATGAGGAGGTCAACCTGTTCACAAAGATGATTCATGTACTGTTGTTTTTATTGCTTGCTTCTTCAAAGCTCCTCTGGCACAAAGGTCAATCAGCTCAGGAGGTGAACATTACTGTGTAAGCAGCATGGGCCTGGTGACCTTTTGAAAAAGTTGCAAGAAGCAACTTTCATGCCATTGTTCATTAACACTGTGACTGCATTAACAAGGACTTTTTGGCAGCTACTGATGCAATAAAACATATCTGTTAGGTCTATTAAATGCTTTGGGTGTAGAGTCTACTGTGTCTAATGAGACTGGCATTGTCCACTGTTGGAAAGTGTTGCATGATTGACTGCTCTGCCCAGGCACTCTCATCTGATTAAATCCCTCTTTCCTTGCTGCTGGGAAGCAGAATTGGCAGCAATAAAGCACCTTTAATGTTCTGTGTAGTGCAGCTCTAGAGCTCCTAGAATACACAAGTTCGAATCTTGCTTTAAAAAGCTCCCTAAATTTGATTTGACTTGTCTGAAAATAGGCAACCTGAAAAGGAGCAAATAAAATTTTATAGCTGATGCTGAAGAAATTTAAACTTCCACCTACAGATGTAATTCAGCCTAAGGTGAAGCTGGATTGTAAGAGCATGAGTCTCCGCTGCATTCACACCTCGTCCCTCTGCAGAGCTTGCAAGCCTAGGAGTCTGCCACTAGTAATGCAGAGACCTCATGATATGGTAGCTGGATGAGAATCAAAGAGTCACTTTAAACACTTAAAAACACTTTAAATAAAGCTTTGGACACCTCTCAGATGGCTAAAGATTTTGGACAGTGCAAACAACTCATGATGTGAATGGTAACCTGGTTAATATGGCTAGTAACAACCCATTCATTTGTTTTTCAATTGGAACAACTGCAGTAGCAGTGGTAACTTGCCAGTAAAATGCAACTCTATTTGAGGGCAAAGAAAGGCTGAGCTGTGTTAGAAATAACTGAATAATACAATGTCCTTGAGAGAAAAAAAATTCATATTTAACTATGATATGAATACAATACAGACAGCAGAATAAGTGAGTCTTAAGGTCATATTTCAAAATGCTCTTGCTGGATTTGAAAAATACAGAGTTTTCCTGTGTATGTGGGTGTACATAAAATATGATGCACATTATTCAGGAGTACATGTGCCAGGACATATGATGTATTAACAATTAGCAATTCTATTGTTCCTATTCATTTGTCTAAGCCTTAATGGTGAGACCAGCAAATGGAATAACTTTGGACCAAATTGTTTAGTTGTTAATTTGTCTGTGTCTGCAACTCTTCACTTCAATACTATGATGTGGTAGCTATGCAAGCAATGAGATTTTGGGCTACAAACAGTAAGTATGGCAGTCTGCCTCACTGTGACTCTTACACAGGAAAGAAAAGGGGTTAATTTAATTTATGGATTTAAACTTTTTCAGGGATTTCAGGGAAAAATTTAACTCTTTTCAGGGATTATGCTCCTATGTAAGAATGGCCATCCACTTGTTCTATTATTCTGCATTTTTCAAAGCATGCTCACAATTGTTATTATTCCCTCTGTGTTCTCCAAAGAAAGCAAGAAGGAAAGAGAGGTAAGCATTATCTGTTGTGACAGCAGCCTAAGTTAATTAATTATACTTTTTAAACCTCTTTACATCAATGCATCCAAGACCTAAAGTGAAACCTCCTTAAAGCAAGGCTGCCATATGAAATGAGCTACCTAAAGAGGATACTTCCTCACTCAACAAACTGCTCCTTGCTTAAATTTAGAATCATGTCAACTCTTTGTTCATTAACATGGAATTTTCCTAGTTTTTGTTCCCTGCAAAACCGGCATGTAAATGGGATTCTATGCCAGCTTGTGCATCACTGATAGAACCACTTCAAGAAAACACTTGTACTGTAGTGTTCCTATTGTTCATGATTTGCATGCTGAGAAGAACTCACTGTAGCTTTTGAATCTTAAGTTGACAGGAATAAAATGGTTTTCCCTGAGAGCTGGTGAGACAAGCAGTCTGGATTCCTGTTGCACAGTCAAGGCAGAAGCCCACAGTGCCGTTTAGGACTCCGTTTTGCAGATGTACAATATGACATATCTAACATGTGAGTTTGTGAAAGGGGGATATCTAAATGCCCCTGAAAACATGATTTCCTTTCATTCCCAATCTTATCCATCGCTTTCTATAGCCAGTACTAAAATAATTCAGTGACATAAGCAGCGCAGTGTTTACTGTTAGCAATAATGTGTTTAAAACTGCCTCCAGGAACGAACAAGATTCAAATGAGAAGTTGCTCTCTGCATGACCTTTCAGGAACAGTAACAAAAGCTCCCAGCAAGGGGCACTGTTTCCCTAGACGTCCCTCACCACTTACCTATCCACTTTAAAAACTATCACAGAATCATTAGGGTTGGAAAGGAGCCTCAAGATCACCTAGTCCAACCGATAGCCCTACACTACTCTTACCCCTAAGTCATCCCCTGAAGAAACACATCTATCCTCTTCTTAAAAACCTCCAGGGATGGTGACTCCACCACCTCCCTGGGCAGCCTATTCCAATATCTCACCACTCTTTCAGTAAAGAAATTCTTCCTAATATCTAATCTAAACCTACCCTGGCTCAGCTTAAGCCCATTCCCTCTAGTCCTGTCAGTAGTCACAAGGGAGAAGAGGCCAACACCGACCTCCCTAGAATGGCCTTTCAAGGAGCTGAAGAGAGCGATAAGGTCTCCCCTCAGCCTCCTCTTCTCCAGGCTAAACAAGCCCAGCTCCCTAAGCCTCTCCTCATAAGGCCTGTTCTCCAGACCCCTGACTAGCTTAGTTGCCCTTCTCTGCACCTTCTCTAGTAGCTCAATGTCCTTCCTATACTGTGGTGCCCAAAACTGCACACAGTACTCGAGGTGTGGCCTCACCAAATCATTGTACAACTCTTCCATTTCACATGAGATGTAGAACCACACACACCTCACAAAAATGTTGACCCTTCTGTCACTTTTAGATGAAGATAATCACTTTCATGAAAGCATTTCTGCTTATTTAATTCCTCAGTCAACATCTTGTCAGGTACAGGAGTTGTAATTTGACTAAATTAAGATACACTCTTGAAAAATGAGATGGAATTTACCTATTCACAAATACTTGGATACTTCAGAGAGAAACAGAGGTGTGTGTATATAAAGGATGAACTACAGAAAGGACTAACTATGAAGAAAGTTGTGGGGCACATTGGAAGGCATTTGGAGACAAGATTCAATTGAAAGTATGTGATATGCAAGGAAGTAACAAATGTTTTCTATGTTAAACAAAAATAACATTAGGAGACATTCAGTGGAAGAAGTCAGAACCAGTGTGCTATCATGAAAAGGATTCCTTTGGAGATTTTGGTCTTTTCCAAGACTAAGCAGGGAAAAAGATAAACTTCAGCCATTAAAATGAGATTTTCCTTGGAGGCAGTTATAGAAACAAAATCCATGGCATATTTCATAACAATCCATTCACAAACAAAATATCAGTACCAAATTTGGTAGGTCTTGTCTCAGAAAGATGTGACTACTGAAACCTTGCCAATGTATAGACACTGTTTCCATGCTGCAAGGAGAGCAACACAATTGAACTCCACAAACTTTTAGGTAGAACAAGGTTGTTAGCAGGAGCAGACTATTAAAATGTTATTGAGGAGCTTGATGTCTTATCTCACATTTTTATTACCTTGTATTATCACCAGGGTTCTGGCTAGTACAGTCCTATCTAGCCTACTCTACAGCAATATTTTTTTTTTTCTTCCTGAGAACTTCAGAAGTTTCTGGGAAATGTAGTAGTCTTATTTTTATGACACAACTCTTCCTTTCCTTCTGATGTTTCCTGGCTGTTTTTCACATACTTTTTGTAAAGATATTTGTAAGAGACCATTGGATAAGAACTTACCTCTCTGTGTGTCTTATTTGATGAATTTGGGGTTTACTCTGAAGAACAAATGAGTATGTTAAACTAACCAGAGAGCTTCTGCAGTGGTTAAAAGAATCAGGCATCAGTTAGGAAATTAACCATGACCTTACTTTTTCAAGTGTGAAACATATTTGAATCTAAGTGTTTTGCTTTTGAAACAAGGAGGATGCAGTAAGTAGAGCAGCTGTTCTCCTACCTCTGTTAGTCTGAGCAGCCAACCAGTGTCCTGCAGATTGTCTAGCTCTGGACAACACAGGAACAATTCAGTCAGGTAATCCTTTGAAAAGACCATAATGCAGAAACAGTGTTAGACAGTTTCTCTGCCACCACATCTAACCTACCTCATACTTAGCTGTAAAGCACCCCTTTCCCTACTCTGCTTTTGCTGTTATGTAGAGCTATGCTGCCAGCAGTTATCCAGTTGCCTGGAAGACTACTTTGCTGCCTCCTCTGAGCATTTTTTCCACACACTTTGACAAGTCAGACTAGGAAAGAAGGACATGTCTGGGTTAGATGAAACTTCTTCTTCAAAAAAGCATGATAGTTCATTTACTTCTGTCTGTAATACTATAATGCTACTGATGACTAGGCAGTCTGGAAGGGCTACAGAAGGAAGTGGCTTTTAAAGCTTTTTAAATGGTCAAATTTGGTCAGGTCTGGGCTTGAAATACAGATTGGGTGATGAAGCAAAAGAGTCTAGCTGCTTGATACAAGACAAAATTACATTTTTACTATGTCTCTCTTTCTCCTCCCCATTTTTAGCATTATTAGAGGTTTCATCAGGATTTCTGTCATCCTCACAATTTAGGATGTTCAGCTAAAGAGCTTCTTTTCATTCTAACAAGGAGGTTCCATACTATATATAGTCAGGAAGTCACCATGTTTTTTTCAAGGTGATAGCAACCCTTGCAGACCTGTTTCTGAGGTGTGCTCTGATTTAGGGTACGTTGCAGAAATACTGCCACGAACCAATGCAAGGACATGCTGCTAATGTGATTAAGGCACAGTAAGTGCCTGGCTGCTACACTGATTTTATTTCAGCTATTCCTGTTTAAAGGAGCACCTGAAAGAATATTTTGTTTACTTTTATAGCTCTCTTTACTACTTAAACTCAGAGAGGAATGAAAATGTGCTACATACTCTTCTCTATCCAAATCCCAGGTGATGTTTCAGAGATGACTTCCAAAACTGCAGGAGGAAATCTGTTGTTTCCCATCTATTTCCTCACAGAACATGCTGAGGGACAACGTGCTGGGCATTTGTGATGCACTCACTCAGCAGCTGTTCCTCAGCAGGATTTATCAGGGCACCTCAGTTTCTGCACGCTCGCACGTACCTCTTCTGGAAGACTGTAATTTCTTTTTTATTGCAAATGGATTGCCTGGGATAAATACATGACTCTTATTTTGTAGGCAGAGAAGGTCAATAACAGTCTCTACTGAATCTCTCTATAAAATGTGACAATAAATAACAGTTTAACCTCTAATCTATATTAACAGACTCCCTTTATTTATCGTTTGACTTGTGTAAAGACAAAGACAGGCAATCCAAAAGGAGTAGCTGCAATAGATGCTAATGACCTTCTTTTACAGGAATGTAGATACCAGTGGGCAAAAACCATTTCAGCTTCAGCATCATGCAAAGGCTATTTTGCAAAGAAACACTGCGTGTTAGTTGTTGAAACTTTTTTGTGCATTCCCCGAAACAAATGACACTCTTCTGAATATTTTTATTTCTGGGCAGTAAATAAAGTCTTTCATGTTGACAATGCTAATATTATATTTTTAAATATATTTGCATTTGTGGGGTGGTTTTTTTCCCATTTTTTATTGCATTGTATAAATCCCAGAGCAGAGATGCACTAAGCTCACTTTGAGAAAGCCCTGTTTCTTGGGATAGCATCATGCAGTGACACAGGTGATCCTATGGCATTTCAATATGGTTTACTGTCTGAATCTATGGGAAAGTTATTTCAGCAAGACTTCTGGATGTGAGCTTACAGTACAAGTCAGGAAAGTTATTTTTCAGTGATTGTTTTAGTTGAATTACTTCATACAAATAGTTTTCAAGGGTGACTATTTCTAATGCAAAGTAATCTTAAGATATTTTAGTTTAATTACTGCTTTAAAACTACCAGATAGTCATGGGAAGGGGGGAGGCAAGAAAATAGTTTTATTTCTACTTGTAATTCTGGGATTTGGCAAAGCCATTGTGGCACTGAGGGGGCAGAATAAGAGATTACTAGTAAACATTTATTTTTAAGGAAGAGCTATGCACATTTTGTGCTCTAGCTAATGAATGTTTTCTAATGCATAAAGATGTGTAATTAAGTGGGGGTTTGCTTACTTTTACATTTTGGTGATGCTTAAGACAGCTGGAAATTCTCTTTAATCTGAAGCCATGTATCTAGACATAAGAATTTCATTTTTATTCATAGAAATACTGATCACATATGCTGCTTTTTTTTTTTTTAATTTGTTCTTAAAAATGGATCCTCTTGCTTAACAATACCTTGAAAGCTCATTCATTCCATTTCTTAGTCTTATTTTTCCTTAAATGAAAGAATCGATTTCTAGACAATTTCTAAAGATCTTTTCTTCTTCTTTCTGAAGCCTACTTTTAAAATCAATGACAAAAACCTCTCATACATGCAGGCAGTCTCATAAGGCTCATTAGAGTTGTATTAATGTAAGAGGTGTTTCCTCAAGGCTCTGAACCTAAGTTCTAGGTCAGTTTGTCTTTCTGTAGGAAACACGAAGAGAAAGCCACAACATTTCTGACAATGGAAGATTTTTTTGTTTGTTTGCTTTTCTTTTTAATTAGCCCAGGAGTTTGATACCAGTTCTGTAAATGTACAGAGTGTGTTCAGCCTGATTAGTAAGAAATGATGACAAATCTTATTGGCACTGTGGGAAACTTCAGTGATCCTTTTTGAAAGCAAGGCCTTGGAAACAGATTGGCCTTTCAAAACAGAGTCACCCAAACCAGTCCTTTTTATCCTCCACTGCTGGCTTTGCAATTTAGCTTTCTGTTTCTCACATTTTCATTATTTGCAGTATTGTGTAAATCCATCCTAATAAACTCCATTATTTAGAACAATGAGGTTGACCATAATTCAAATCCTGCCTTTGCAAACATTTTTACTTCTTTTTTGACAAATGGTCAACTGGAAGAATCTTAAGAGAAGCAGAATGTTCTTTTTACAGGGCTTTAACTTGACAGTGCACAAGTATTTAATCTGTGACTGAAGCAGCAAAGCCTTTCTACCCAGTGGATTTACTGCAAGACTATAGTATTATTTCTTTGAATTCTGAGATGGAAGAAGCAATGGATTCAAATCATAGCAGCAGCCAGATAAGTGCAACCTTAATTGTCATATATATGCTATATCAGTATGGAACAACTTAAAAGATTTATGGCTGTGAAGTCCTTTGTGCTAACATGTAGCTCAGAGTAATACACAAAGGAGTTTGGCTATAAATACAGGACAACATGTGTATTTGGAATACATAACAGGTCATGACTAAATTCTGCTCTCCTCCAATATATACTCAAAGAGAACTACATGTTTGGACTTAAGTGCAATTTCAACCCTCTGAATTTAGACCATGTTCCTTCTAAGTAATTTTGGCAAATATATTTAACAATTCTTTACAAGCTGAAACATATACAGGAACCAAACTGACTCATGAAGTCCTAGGAAAGGCAAGATTTTGCTTACAACACTTTGAAGTTCATTTGAAAACTCCCTGATTATTGCTGACATTTCCAAAAGCACTCAGGAGTTCTGCTCTGCCATATAAAAATAGTTACCTTGGGTTTAACTCAACTCTCTTCCAAAGATATCTCTCTGAAAATTTGGTTAAATTTGCAGCCCCTAAGACAACCAAACAAAATATGGGTAAGTGGCAAAGATCAAGTAATACAAAATGGAATATACTCTTCATTTTCTTCCAAGGTCATTAGCATTTTTATATAGGAGATAAATAATATGGTTCATTTCTTTTATTGAAACTAAGGAAAAGATTTAACATACTCAGTACATGCTACTAGACAAAGTCATTTGCTCTCTGTGTAGATGGGGTTCTCTTGCAACTTAAGAAATGATAACAATGCTGAACCTACAGATAAATGGTTTCAAAAATGTCCCAATTAAAATCTCAAAATAAAGGTGAGGATGTGTTCAGGTTTCCATTTGTATATTATGGTATTGCCTCATCACATAACAGAACAGCTTCTGCACACAAGTCATCAACTATTTTGACCTGAGCCTTCACACAAAATATTAATGTGCATGGCTGCATAACAGAAGCAGTTCTGCTGTCACTTCAGAGAGCTGCTGTGCATCACTTTAGGAAGAGACATGACAAATTTCAGCAGAAGCAGTGACAAATTTCAGGTCTAGCTTGTAATTTTGTTCAGCAGCACCTTTGTACATCTGAAATACGTCTATTGCTTGTTAGACAACAAATGATATTTTGTTTGGCTAAGAAAGCACCCAAGTTATGAAACAAAAGCAAGGGAAAGGCACACTGAAGTTGTCCCTTGTGTTAATGTAGGTGTCTGAGGCAGTGGATAGAATCTAGCCACAGAACACAGAGAACAAAGCTAATTTTATCTTGCTTCTCAGCAAGGTAAATTAGTCATTACTTCCTCAGCAGGTTTTCAGTGACAGATAAGTTGTTCTAAAGATGGCTTAAGTTCTCACAGTCTGCAGCATAAATAAAAAATGGAAAGATTCATTCAACCTGACTTGCATGAGCTGCCTTCTAATAATCCTCCACAAGCCAGTGCTGTTTTCCTCTGAGTTTCTCTCTCCTACCAGAGCCATTGTCAAACTGCAGCACTAGAGCATGTCACCTGGGAGCCCTCAGTCAACCTACACTGGAGAAACTTAGCTGCTCTAGTGTAGAAGGGCTGCCTTGCAACGACACCAAACCCAAAATAAAGCAGAGTGTTTAAGGTGTGGGCTACTATTTTTGTCAAAAGTAAGGAATAGAGACACTTTTCTTCCTCCTTATCCTTTTCTATTCAGCAGCTGGAACAAATTTTGCCACAGGACTGCTGCTTTATTCACCAAGTTCTGTTAGTTCCTACAGACACATCACAGGTCCATCCAGGGTCATAACAGTCCAACCTGGCTTTACAGTCCACTGCAAATGAGTCTGAATAGCTACAGAATATTTGTAATACTTATATTTTTTCACAAAAATACCATTAACCAATTTAAGCTACTTTCTTCTGGAAATGAAGGCAAGTGCTCTGATGTAGCTGTAAGCATTTATTTCTCCACTTTTGTTTTATCCTTGCCCTTCCAATTAAGTGAACTCTGCACTGGTCTCTTTAACTTTTGGAAACTTCCAAAATGTAAAGGGATCTCTGAGAAGACAAAGACAAGGAACAGCACACAGCAAAAGCTCAACAAGTGTTTGTGCTACTTCTCAGAGTACTAAGTCTAGTGTGTTTTGAATGTTCAAAAGCTGACACATCCTGTAGCATGATATGAGAACCTATTTAAATATCAAAGCTCAATTTTGCTGAATTCAAAATCTAACCTCCATGTTGTTTGAAAAGACTGAAAGGTTTCAATTTTGCACTAATCAAAGTAATAATAAGATTTCCTTTAAAATATATTAACCTCAAATGTCTTTATCATTAGCATACTGGTGTTTTCCATTATTTGCATTTCCTAGCAACCTTTTTGTCCTTCCAGGAGAGAATGCATGTGCTTATTTACACAAAATAAAGATAGGTTCACTTTGGAAATTCAATATTTTGGGCAAGCAATAACATACCAGTCTGCTAGCCAGTCTTAGCAGGAAATAGTCCTAGAGCTGATCACAAGGAGATGACTGGTGGTATCAGCTCATTTTGAGAAGTTTAGCAAACATGTTATCTCTAGCAACAGGTCTGATGTAATGTTTATAAGTTCAGTCTGTCCTGTTTTGCCATTGTTGGTGATACATTTGTTACCAAAACAACCTAAAAGTCCTCTCTTCATTGTGTCCTTCAGAAGGTCACATACAAATGATGTTCCACTGTGATCTAACATTTGAAACATGTATAAAGATAAATCCCTCATTTTCCTGAATTTAAAACTTTAAGTCTTACTTACCATGAGATTTGAACAACTTTATACTGCAGAAAGCATATACTGCTTTTAATTGATAATCTGATCTTAACATAAAGAGGTTCCATGCTTAAACAATGAAGATGCCAAGCTGTATGGCGGACCATCTATGTGACTGCAGATGCTTACTTAAAATTATAGTTAGATGGCCATCTATATTTGTTAAGGATCACTACATGTCCTCCAGGACACTTGAGCCAAGGCTGAGTCATAGTAACAGAAGGAAAATGGTACAGAGAGTCAATGAGATGGAAAGAGAAAAAATTATGCAGCCTGTACCATGTATTTTTTCAAGATTCTGAAATGGCATCAGGTTTGTTAGTACTCCTTACACACAATACATTTTCTGTTTCAAACAGCCTTTATAATGCTTAAAACATTACTATCATCACATCACACAATTTTTTCCCTTTCATTTCTGGTCTTGTGGACTGTCAGTTCAAATGAGTTCTTTCTAATCCTGACACTACCAATACCAGCAGAGATTTACAGGCTGCAGTGATCCCATCACCTCTGTACTGATGAGAGGGGTTCTCTGCTTACTTCTTGCAATCTACAACCTCATAAGAAATACTGCTGAGGTAATGGAAAATGAATCCAGCTCCCTAATTTTTAGCTGAGTTGGATCAGTGGAACTATTGTCTGAAGCAATGTTTCTTTAATCTTTTTTCTTCATCTAAAGGAAGAAGTTGTAAGGGAAAATGCACATCAGGAAGATCTGACTGATAAGAAGTACAATTTGTAGCATTTTCAGAGTAAAGCAACACTTGAAATTTCTCAGAATTATAGATATACAGAATATTTCTTATATGGAAATTCCTTGCCTCAGTTCAGCAGGAATGAGAAAGAAGCCACAGGGCAAGTGCTCCATTCAAGATCTTCTCAGTAGATTCTCTAATTGCCTCCATAGATAGAAACTTCTTTCCAAGACTGTGCAAATGTACAAAATGCAAAAGTTTTCCCTAACTTCTGCTTGTGCTTGAGGTTCTCAGGAACTTCCCTCATTACTTCATTAGAAGATGCCCATGACAGCTTAAGATGAATGTACAATATCTTGTATTTGCTATGTACATCAGCTTTTTATCATTTTTGTCACAGCTGTCTGAAAAGTAGTGGCTCCAGGTCTACATATAAAACAACAGAAACTCTGTGTCTAGATATCTGAAAGGGTTCGAGTCTTGCCACTTCAGAAGCAATGAGTATACAATAGCAGAAGGAAACCAAGGAAAACAAAATGGTCCCCTGCCAAAAAGCAGAATCTGACATGACAAATTGTATAACTTACTAATATTAATTACACTCAGCTGAGGATTACTACAGCAGCCTAAAACACCTTATCTTAAACAAAGCTATAGTACGAGCTGCATAAGGAATTCTAGTAATGTAATACTGGCTGCTTTCAAGCCGACAGTGTCTGTGAACACTTCTATCATAAGACCCCCAAGACACATGACAAGCCCAGATAATCTGAAGTCACATTACATTTTCTATTCAGCTGCCTACATCTTTGCAGATATGTACTTTTACAGGAACTTTTGCTGAAAATTAGAATTTTGCTCTCATAGGATCTCTAGAGTATAAAGATTTCATCAAAAATATAGATCTGCCACTGTCAAGATCAGATTTCTTTTTGTTTGCACTCTTCAAATTCTGAGACAGGAACAACTTTTTCCTAGTTAACAATACAACAATACATTACATATCATATTCTGATATATTTCTCTAGTTTGGATATAAAATTGATAGACAGATCTTATTTATCATTTATGAATTTAGAACAAGAGTGAATATGTACATTTTGGATGAAACTGTACTTCACCCAGCATTTTTCATACCAAAACTTTGCTTCCCACCTTGTTCAGTACCAATTCAGGAAGAAGTGTGTCCTTTGCTGATTGACCATCTGATCAAGTGTTTTAATTGAAGGTCATTTCCTCTTGCTTCACAGTTTAGTACAGATCCAGACCAACCTTGTTTAGCCTGAAATCAGACAGAGTTGGAGTTCAAGGGCATACAGGTTCAGGCCAAATGAAAGAAGCCTAGTCATTAAGCTGAATGTTATATATAATTTCAGTTTTAAAAGAAGAGTAATATAGAAAACAACAGAGTTTATAGAGTTCACAGCTGCTGCTTTTGTTTACTGATACATATTTCTACTGCATACAAAAGCTTGAGTTTTCCTGTCTTAAGGCTGTAACACACTGGTTCAGGAAAATAAGGCACAGATAGAGGTTAGCAGAAGAAAACAGATAACTGTAGCACACAAAGATGAAGATATTTTATGCTCCTACTAAGCCTGCACATAAGTTTGATGTCAGACATGTTCCTCAAGGTTAACACCAGATATTAAAACTGAGCCTGTATGAGCAATGTCCCCATTTAATGATAATTTGACAACAATGAAAGGAAAACTAGCAACTTTAAAACAGGACTTTCCATGTACTTCTAGAAACCAATAAAGCAACTAAAAAAAGTGCATGAATCTCAACAACAGTTTTTGCATGTGAGATGTCTAAGGAAGTTTTCATCTGGAGTATCTTGGGGGCCACAGAAAATCTGAAGAGCTGTGCTCTAGAGGTTATAAGGCAAAACATCATCAGGAGTGCACTTGGCTTACAGTTACATATTGATCTGTCTGCATATACACTGTCTTGAGGAAATTTTTGAAGAATTGAGCTGCCACTAAGATATAAAACATAGAATAAATACTTCTTTTTAAATGCCAGTTTGTTACCAGTTCTCATCATGTCCCTAGTTCTGAAGCCCTCCTTTGTCAAAAGTCAAAACCTACCCTAAAAATTCTGTAGTCTACAATAGGGAAGATGTAGTCCAGAGGTCATTAAGAAGGGCAGGCTCTTCTGACAAATTATGCAACAGTCCTGCTTTTCAAATTATTTCTAAATACATTATTCCATACTTGAAATAGAACCTTGTCAAGCTCTTCCAGTCTTTTAGATTTGGTTGTTTTGTTGGGTTTTCTGCATGTTTGCTGGCCTTATCAAGTATATCCTGATCTGGAAATAAGCATCTGATCATTTAAAAGTGAATGTAAATGTTTGGCTTTCAACCAGACAAGCTGTGAAAAAGGAAGTTCTTTTTCACAGGCAGCTACGAACCCTTCTAGTTCATTTTTTAGTTGGCTTTTTTGTTATTTATAGTGGTGTTTATTCACTGTAAGTGCTAATCATTACAGAGAGAATAGGATATCTGAAAATACATATGAGGAAGTACAGTACTGGGGGCCTGGAAATCTGGCATACAAAAAGGCTGGCTAAGGAACATTTATATCTACTCTTGAAAAAACAAATAGACTGTTGCCTGTTTCTCAGGACTTTTAGATGACACAAGAAAAGAGCATTGGCTTTCCCTTTTCATGATATTAAGAATGCATAGTTCTCCTATATCAAGTAAGACTAACCCCTGTAATTGGGATGGTTTTGAGGTTCATTGGCATTAGTCATTCTATGGATATTTGGTCAGTGAAGAACAGTTCTAGCTGAGGCAGACACAATTCCTCTTTGACCAGCTGGAACAGAAATTCCTACTGCAAAGGCTAGCAGCATTCATTGTGGCATTGCTATCACAGCTGCCAGTCAGTCTCACCCTCTCTTCCAACAAAGGGTTGTCTGCCAAGCATGGCAGCCTGTCTGAAAGAAGCTTCACCAAACACTGTTCTGGCTCTAGAGTCCCGCTCATGTACACAACTGAGGTTTGAAAGGAACCCTTAGGGACAAGGCAGCAAATATTCTAAAACTAGATGGACTAATAGAAACCTTTACCTCTAGTCAAGGTAGCAGAAGCTCTGCCAAACTTTCTACCACTAGAAATCACTCCCAGCATACTTTTGCTTCTAGCTGCTATCATTCACCTCCTCGAGGAACCCCATGGAATGACTATGGACGAGAAGGGGAGAAGACAAATGGCTAAAACATCTTCTCATGTCCTCTCAAATCCAAGCCTTACAGTGGTACAGAAACATATGGGACCTAACCAGTTCTGTCCTCTTCTGTTCCAGTCTGTTTGTCTTGGATTAACACACTGTACTATAAACTGATTCCCAGAGCAACGAATAAAAAATGAGCAATTAGGCAACCTACTTCACCTACTATATTCCCACCATTGTCCATCCAGTCTCATATTAAGCAGTTTAAGAGAGACTATTACAGAGTCAACTTCCCATTTTTTAATGTTAAGAAAAAACAAACTATCAGAGGCAACTTCTGTCACACTGTTTTCCTCCTCTGTGCTTATACTTTGCATGTGCTTTACAGCACTTAGTCTAAATACTTGCATACTTCATTTTCCCAATATAGACACATTTAGTTCTCTTAAGCAATCTTTTCAAATGAGACAGCACAGTTGGAAGAGACTACAAGGCAGGCAAATCTCTGCAGCAGAATTCAGTATCAGTCACTGTATGCCTTCCCACTGCTGACAGCAGCAGGACTACACTCATGAAAGACTACTGGCCTATGTGAGAGTACTAGGAGTGTGATTCCTCCCATTGTTGGAAATTATTTCTGTGTTCAAATCTAAATAGAACAATGGTTGCAACCACACAATCCTATTTCTGCATCCAGCCAGTGGCAATTCTACACATAATCCTCTGCTGGTTTTGATGAGTTAAGGTGGAGAGATTAAGACAAAGACATTTGCAAGGACTTGTACATCTCGTTCCTCTGGAACATCCAGAACATGGAGATGGCTTTCAAATGCTCATTCCTAATCTGCTTATTTTCATATCAAATCAATTTTCATTAAAATGTCTTTTTCCTTCCAGAAACTGGCTAAAAAAAGCCCAAAGAAGAAACATGTATTATGCAACCTGAAGAGGGCAGCATGGTATTCTAAGAATCACCTTACAAAAAGGTAATAATGCCTCAGCATAACAGCAATCCCTAATGACAGCACAGAATTAAGGTTATTGTAAACATTAATTATTAAAAAAACAGACAAAAAATAAGGTTGGTCCATGGCAGTATCATTAGTTCACCTATTTTGCTGCTGTCCATGGCTCACAGTGGCAGATGATGTAAGATTGCAGTTTCCAGATATATGTCTCATATGCTGTAGCAGTTCCATCAGCATAACCCTCTGTACCAGTTCTTGCTTAACTGGTACCTACTATGAACAAGCTCTTCAAAACTGTGATAGCACCATGTCTAAGGCAAGGAACAGCCTAGTTCTAACAAATGAAATTCTTGCCTGTGAGTGGTAATAATTCTGTTCATGCTTTTAAATGATACACAGAAATTTAGGATTCAAGGAGGACTGACTTGAAGGTAATCTCATGAGCAACTGGCTACAGTTGCCTTTTATAGCACTGTATCATTTAATCTCTTCAGAAAAGTATTATGTCCCATCTTAAAACCAGATTATTTTTCCCTCTTACTACTTCCCTTGGAAGACTATTTCAGAATTTCTTTCCTCTAATTGACCTTGTTATAAAAATTTCACTCCAGATTTATCATTGGCTAAGATACATCTTTTTGTCCTTGTGTCAACATTAACTGTTAGCCCCTACACAGACTCTGTTTTGCTTAATTAAACATCCCTCTATCTTTTATGCTATAACAAAACCCTTGAATTCCTTGACCATTTCAGTAACAACTCTCTCTGCCTGTTCCCATTTTAATCTCCTTTCTTGAACATAGATAATAGGTAGTAACTATATCCCAGAATAATAATAATAATAAACCCCAAATCATTGGTCTTAAGACTTCCTCAAGTCTATTAGAAATTCATCATGTCACCATATGTGCCTTCTATAGCACTACAGAGTAATGGCAACATCAGGATGTGTTCCAAAGGCTTGGAGGAAGAATAAACTTGAAAGTGAGCTGCAGGTGGAACCTCCAATTCTGCCATCGTTCTGCACAGTTCCAGACAAACAAGACTGCATGTCAGGTACCTCATTTTAGAATGGTGATACTATCCACCCTGCTCCTATGTAACTGATACCAAAACTACAAAGTTATATAACAATCTGCTCCATCCTATATGTCTTAACAGCTTAGTTTTCAGCTCACTAAACAGTGTATCTGCTGTAATTCTCATAGTTATCTGTCCAAGGTCAGCAAAGAGTTTTGACACTGCTATATCACTGCCTAACTCACAGTAGTTCATATATTATGATAATTTCTTTTCTTCAATTAAATTTTCTAAAATAAAGTCTCTTCCATTCTAGGAAAAAGTCTTCTGGAATTATTCTTGAAATCTGAGTGACTTGGTTCATGATAAATCTTGTGTACTAAAGAGAAAATGTCTAACAGCACTTTTAAGACTGCAGCTTCTCAACATCTTCCTCTCTCCCAACTGTAGTACACTGCAAAATAAAACTAATTTCTTCCTGATTTCTTTGCAGGTTATATTTTTTGTTAGTTTTGGGTTTGTTTCTGAGAAAGCATTTTATTTGAAACTAAAAAAGACTGCTCCAGGCATTAGAAATGTGTCCAGTCTTTTATTCTGGCACTACAGAATAATCAGCAACATTTCTCATATAATCAGGAGCTCATACTAAAGATCCATCCCAAATGCATCAATTTTTCCAAAATTATTTGTGCTTAGCACTGGGGGCTTTGATCCTTCAGCTAACATTACAGCTCAAGAGATAAAACACACCAGTGACTAAACAAAGGAGCTGTATTTTCCTGACTGACCTGCACTGCTCTCTAATCCAAGTGGACTCTGCAATTAACATAATTCCTAGGAATTTAAAAATAGTGCTTCTGCATGCCTGGCTCACTGATTCTTTTTGGTACTGTTAAACACTACTACTTCTTGTAAGGTATGGCCTGTTCAGATGCAACCTACAGCCTTGTTGTCTTCTCTCAGAATTCTGATTCAGAGATCAGTTTTCATGCATAGAAGGATAAGCACACTCACATCTATGGATTAGTCCTGGCAGTGTTTCTCTAGTTGAGAATGGAAAAGAGAAGAGTAACAGGCTGTGACTCTCCAGAAAAAATCCCTAGCTCACACCTGCAATGTTAGAACAGCTCTTCTGACATGGATCCATGAAGCTGTGGAAACTTCAGCTGCCAAAGTTTCTGCTACCTTTTGTTCTAGCTGATCTCTCTGTTTCATTGTCCCAGGTACCCAGCAACATTTAATTACACAGAGAAAGGAGACACATCATGCCATTTGCACATGTGCAGCTATTATCACAATAATGAGAAAACACTGGGAACAAGCTGCCCAGAGAGCTTGTGGAAGCCTCATCCCTGGAAGCTTTTAAGACAAGGCTTGATGGGGCCCTGGGCAACCTGATCTAGTGGATAGTGTCCCTGCCAGACAGGGGGGTTGGAACTAGATTATCTTTAAGGTCCTTTCCAACTCTGGCAATTCTATGATGCTATGATTCTTCTCAGTACTGGATCACATCATGATTTATCCTGTTGAGCAGCCAGCACAGCTTGAGCTTAGTCCTGCACTTCTTTCCCTCCCCAAACTCCTCCTGAGTTAGATTCAGGGTGTAACCATTCTCTCTTGGACAAAAGCAAGGATAGCAAGGCTGTCAAGGGGCAAGTTATGGCTCCCTGAATCTTCTTCCCAAGATCTAAACCTAGAAAAGGTGAAAGAAGATGGAAATCTGCTTTGACACTTGCCAGATGGCAAAGCTTAAAATGAAAAAAGGCAGCAGAAAGACATGTCTCCAGTCACATTTTCTTCCATCTCAAAATACATGTTGTACCAAGATTAGTTTTTCCTGGTACATGTCTAGCCTTTCCAGCTGGAGAATCCTAAGTACTTTCTGGTCAGTATGTACTGTTTCAAACCTTCATTGGAAGTAGAGCAAAGCCAAAACAACCCCTTGCTTCATTCCAAGCACCCAGACTGTACATCCCCCTGTGCCAGCTCCTCCAATCCCCAAGCTTTACATAGCTGTTCACTTTGTTAGCAGGTTTTACACTGCATTATTTATTACCTTAAGAAAAATCAAAGGATCATCACTGGTCTGAACTTCACCCAAAAAATCCCACTATGTGAGTTAACACAAAAAATGTTAAGGCAGCTATTCAGTGACTTTCTTCATATGAATGCATATGTTCTGATCTGAGAGCTCAGCTAAGTCATTTAGTGGTGCCTACTGTCTTCTGTTAAAGTTTTTGTGGCATTATTGGGTAAAATTAACTCATAAAGAGAAGACTTTTCTATGATGAACAAGATCTTTGGCTGGAGGGTGAAAGACATCGTAAACAGCTTTTGCATGTCCAAAGACTGAATACAATGTATCTGCCCAAAACAGTCCCTGTGTGAGAGCACATTAGAAAAGGAGATGGAGAAAGGTAGGCTCCAAAACACAGATCACAGGGCAAAATAATACAGATTAGCAAAAATAATGTAGGAGTCCTGTTTCTTAACATGTGTTAAGATTTCTATCATTGTTGATGTTAATAATTGACATGAAGTACAGTGAGAGTTAGATAACAGCAGGAACGGTCAGGCTAGGAACTCATTTCATTTTCCAGTGGTGTGAGGCACTGGGTAATAGGGAAATGCATAACCTCATTTCAGAGATGATCTTGCTTCACTCCATTACATCTCGAGGAATTTTATACTATCTAGAAAGAGTGACTTCTGTTTGTGGCATGTAAAAGGAGGTGCTCTTCAGTGAGCAAAAAAAAAAAGAGAACAGGATGTGAATTTTGTCTTCAGGAAAGTGAGGAATTAATTGCAAAGCTTTGAGTCAGACATGGGTATTGTGCAAGCCCCATCACACAGCACTGCCATCTCACCCCAATTTATGACCTGGAACACAGCAACTTTTACAGCTTTCAGCTGGAACTGCAAGTTGCACCAAAGTGTACCATGATTTTATGAATAAAAGGGAAAGAGGTATAAGCTCCAAATTTCTTTTACTCTCTAGCCTACCTCAAGTATAAGCTGGACAAAGTCTGATGACACTGCACCTCCTGAGCCTGCAGATCCCATTGCTGCCATTTGAGTTCAGAGTTTAAATGCAGACACTCTGTATTCCCTGAACTAAGAATGCTCATACAAGCCAAGATTTGTTCTCCAGCACAAGCAAGTACAAGTAAATGAGTAGGATCAACTTTAGCATGAGTATTATCTGCACATTCACTTAGGTAGGCCGTATTTTAGTTTTCACCATCATATCTGATAAGAGTTACATTTTTAATGGTCTCTCAGAGTGCCAGAAAATCACAGCCCTCACAGACTGCTGAGTGTCCTCTGTGGACAGCTTGCCAGCCCTCAGAATTCACCAGGGAGAGGGAATTCAGGCTTTTTCTTCTCTTTATGCTGCCAGAGTCCCTACTTTCAGGTTCATACCACCAAAAGCCAGCTTAAACCAGAGGTGAATCTACTACATGATATAACAAACGGCTATTGCTCTTATTTGTCCTGTATGTTCTTATCTTACAGTTGCAATTAATCACCACCCTGGAAACCAAACACTAAGCTATTTGTACATTCTCTTTGAAAATGCATTTCAATTTCCTTTTACTTGAACTGCCCTGTCCTTTGCCACACCTGCTTAATGCATCATTCTACATAGCACACACTGTACATAGCTGAAGAGTCTGATGACTCATGCTAGAGAAGAATATAATTACCATAGAAAGAGTATAAGACTGAGAAGTGTTATGCAATTAAATGTAAAGGGATGTCTGTTCATTAGGCAATAATCACATTTGCATGGTGATGATAGTTACAGTGTGTCATGACTGAGTACTGGATTCTGTTCTCAGTAACACGAAATTCTCTCCAGTGTATGACTACACAAGTTACATGAGTATCAAGTTTGTACTAAGCACCAAAATCACATACTGGAAAACTGTAAATCTAATCCCATCTCTTTGGTATGCACACATTTTTGATGCATGTTAACTTAGCCTTTATGATTGTTGAAATCTAGCTTACTCTCTTCTATCTGGAGAGATTTTGCTCTTTGCAGAGAAGACAGTTGGGAGAGGCTGATTTTACAGGAACAACAGTGCAGATGAATTGGTCTCCTATCTTACATTTACAGGCAAGGTTTCCTTGGTTTCAGCATAGCTCACAGGTACAGTTGAAGGTACAGCTAGTTTCCCTGTACTGCCATTAAGCTTAAGAGTACTCATTGGGGTTTAGAACAAACACCTTAGATTCCCAAAGCTGTCCTTGTCTATCATATAACCTGTAGGAATTGCTCCATTACACTGTTGCATGTAAACCCTCCTTCCCTATTTCTCCATGTGAAAGAGAGTGGAACCAGCCAACACAGTTCAGAAGTTACAAGGACAAACTGTGAAAGACATCAAGATCAAATAAAACTCTTTCCACAGAAAATAAGACTAAAAGTTATCTGTTGTATTTCAGAGAGTCTACTTTGTTGTAAGGAAGCTACAAAAGCACACATTACATCCATACATTTAGTCACTACTTGTATTAATGTGGTGTGCAATATCAGGTCTCCTGAACCAATACAAGGACTGAGCTCTGAGTCTGCTGACTTGGTATTATGAAGGAAGGAAAATGAACTAATACTTTATTCAAAGTTTTACTGGCAGCTTGTCTGTTCTGATGATTTAACTGTTATTTACACTGAAACCAACATGCAAGAAGACTGTAGCCTTTGACTCCCAAAGGAGCAGCTATGGAACTTTTGCATTCTGCTCGATGTTATGGGTTGGCCACCGCTCCCGTGTGCTACACTGATCACTTCAACCCCATGTGTTTATCCTATAAACAAGAAAGTGCTCCACACTGTTGTGCTAAAGAAAAGAGCTGAAATCTAAAGCAGCTCAGTCCTGTTTAAGCTGTCCCCAGATACACTGCCTACCACGCGGGTTTGTTTTTCATTTATTTTTTAATGAAAGCTGGCAGCAGATGCTACACTTTTATTGAGCACATTAATCATTGAAAGAAAACAATATTTCTGCTGCTCTGGCAACTCCTGTACTACACATAAATAAGGCCTGCTGCTTTCCTGTTAACCCTGTACATGATGTAGAATCCCCTAAAGTACTGGATTTCTTTGCAATAGTGTACTTCTGCTGTAAGACTGCATACCTAGTGTGGATTCAAGTAAGAGCTGCAACCATCCATCTGGCTTCTGATTTAAAATTCAACTTGCAGCAGTAAGTACAAGTAATATGTGAAAAGTGCTTGGATGCTTTTGAGAAGTCAGAATGCAGTCTTGATCCAGTTGCTAGCTTTCACATAACAGCAGTAAGAACAACAACAGCTTAACACTACTTGATTCCTGTCATTCATAGCTATACTACAGCAGTCACAACAGTATGTGCTCGATGCTTATAAGGCATTAGGGAATCTCTTGTGCATGGGCCATAGACATCTTCATAAATGTACAGTCACTAGCACATTCATTTGCTCACCTTGTTACAGGGTAACATGAGGGGTGTGGAAATGCATCATCTACCAGAGATCTCATTAGCCCTCAAGCAGGCTTTTTCTTCTCCCCACTCCTAGTTTATAAATTATGTTATTAATGGCTCTCTTAGAACAATCTTCTCTCTTGAGAGCAAGCTACCCTGCACATGCTGCTGGGACTGAAACTGCTTACAGCTCAGTACTGTACCTAACTGCTCCAAACATTTAAATTCATTGAACTTCTACTAATTTGTGCCATCCAGCAGAATCACAGCACGCTACCTGTGGTGACCCCTCCAGTAGGTAGGATGGCATTGTTTAGGTGGGGTAATGGTTCTTAAACTAGTCTTAATATGACCTACTCACTTGAGCAAAGCTGCACTACTGCAGATTACAACCATAGCCTTTACATTCTCATATCCCCACATTTAAAGCTTTGACTGTATTTCCAAGGAAGAAGAGTAAATCAGAGAAATGCAGTTCATGTAGCTATGGAGGTACCAATCCAAGACCAAAAGAGCCATCAAGTACAAGCTTCTTAAAAACATGTTTTACTGATCAAATAATCTGTTACTCATATATAGTTTCTTTCTCTCCTGCAATGGAAAAAAAATCCCTGAGGTCAATCTATTAAACTCAGTGGAGACACCAATGATAAATGTGAACCTCCTTGTGTCTCTATGACTATATACTCTATGTTTCACAGAATAATATACCTGAGTGGTGACCAAATCATTTGTGCTGCAAATTTATGGAAAATTATTCCAAGAGTTGAGTATAACAAAGGAGATGACAAGCAGTCCATGGTGGAGGTCTGCACACACTGGTCTACAAAGAACAAATTACCACAGAAATCTCTATAATAAACAATACTTTACTGTACTGAATCAAGCATTATTTTTTTTTCCCCTTTAAGCCTAGCTTCCAAATTGCTTTCTTACATCAGTCCTGGGAGAAATCATTTGGATGCCCATGTTTTCATTAGTCTCTGTAATGAATTCAGTGCAAATTATAAATTTACCAGGTAAATTACTTTTACTCTGTTCTACTTGGGAGGGGGTCTCTTAGCTATATCCAGTTTTATCCACACTTCTTCCCTCTTTACCCACATGAATACAGTAGCAGAGAATAGCCTGGGCTGAAAAAACACTGATGGGATGTCACAGAAACAAAGCAGTGCTAGCAGGTACTCTTCAGTTCTCATGGCACTTAGAGTAAGCACAAATTGCACTTTCTTATTTCAGACATCTGGGCAATAGATTTCCTGATAGATGGAAAATGCAGGTCTTGTTAATTGTGCCCACTTGGTAATTAAGTTCATATCTCTCTGGTAAATACTGCATTCTCCAGCCTGAAACAGGCATTCTCTTGTAAGAACTAGACTAGCCCAGCTTGGTGTTTACATTAATTTGTGTGCAATCTCTAAGTTCGTTATTCTTCAAGTTATCTTTCAGTTTTCCTCTATCCTGCAGGTCCACCCTAAAGCTGCAAGTTTATCACTAACAGTATTTATTAAATGACAGATAGCTACAGCTGCAGCTCCTAGAATAATATTTTGTTATTTCTTTCTACATGAATGTTTTGAGATCTGTATGATTGCAAACAAAATATTCCAGATGAATACAAATGCTACAATACAGATTCTCTTTCTTTTTAGTTCCCTTGATCTCTGGCACAGCAAAATCATCAGGAGCTATCAGAAAGCACTTCATTAATTTTTAAACTCATTTTGCCACATTTCCCACCAAAACCAAACTGTTCCTGGTTTATGTCAGTGCTAAAGGAATTCCTTTATATATCAGATCATAAAAATCCTATTATTATTTGCCTTAATTGTTACCTAAAAAGCTTAAATATACTTGTGGAAAAGGGTGAAGTGAATTAGATTTTAGACTATGCCTGCTGTAGCTTCTCTCTTCTTATGTAAGGCAGGTAAATCTATTGTTGCTGATACTGGCTAATGCTAGTGTACCTCAAGTAGTAAAATTTTTTAAAATAGCTGATTATTCTGCATGCCTGAAGAGTTCAGCTGCACAATTTAACATGTTTTATATGAGTCTGATCTCTGAAAAAAACCCCAACAATTACTATCTGAGTCTGAAGCAAGGAATTTCTCAATATTCAAAGTCCTGGCTTCAGTGTTTTGCTGATCCTCACAATGTTAGCTCTATAACTGCTACAGCTTCTTGGCAGATTTGAGCTTTACATTTTTATTTCAGACTTCCAGATCTCTGCAAAGATTATGAAATTCAGACTGGAGCTGAAAACCATGTGAGGAATAGGCAAACACTCACCACACACTGTTCCTCTGAATAACAATTTGGAAGCAATAACTTGTTTTTCTCAACTAAATAGATACAAAATGTTAACAGAAGAAAACATAAGTCTCAAATAAGGAGGTACTGCTTACTAGAGTTACTTCTTCAAGTGAAAACTGTGTTTTAACTTCTGGGTTTCCATCTACATTTTCTGGGTACATCCCTAAAAGGAAACACACATAAGTATGTATCCATCACTACAGAAGGTGACATAAGGCTCTTCAGAAACTTTCTAATCTATTTTTATGCAAAGAAAATGTCTACTTCATAACAGTTAACACTTTTAACACAGTGACTTACATTTCCAATTCTGCTTGTCTATTATCAAGCATATTTAATATTACTACTTGTTTGTCAGGGAGTAATAGTGCAGCAGTGCTTTGCAGTGTAAATGGTTCACTTCTGATGACTCTGCAAGACATTAAAGAAATGGTATATCAAGAACTGACAGCAAATTACAAGGAAAGAAGATGGAAAGGAAAAAGGAAAGTAAGACACCTGTGATATATTTTATGGGCTGCCATGACACGTTCATGAGCTTGTGAACAAGAAGAATACATTTTACATAGAGGGCACATTCAAGTCCATTCTAGCCAACAGAATTTATCCTCAGTATATAACAGTGTATGTTTGGTCTAAAAGAACTGGGCTGTTAATTTCTGTGCATGTTAGACTACAATAGGGATGCAACTTAAGTTGGGTTTCTCCAGTAAATCCCATGTAACTATCCATTAACTATTTTTAAAGTAAAATATTCTGATAACAAAATTACAAAACAAAAAGCAAGTCTATTATTGTACAGTAGCCTGTTTAGAGTCACTGGAAATAACTTGAGTCCTTCAACATGTTTGGAGAAGGAGAAGAAGAAGAGAGGTCTGGGAAGAAACAGAGTGAAATTAGGATATTTACAAGCCTGCCAAACCAGCTTAGAATATTAGCTTTCTCTTCCAGCAAGCAAACCAATGCTAATTGTTTTTAAGCAATTGTTATTATTGCAATGTGCACTTAAAAAGGACTTCCTAACTGAATTGCTTGATTTTGTGGAACTGTTATTTTTTTTTCCTTTTGGTTTTAGCTTTTGCTTTGATGCAGAGAGCTTGGGACCTCCACTGTTGGTGCAATTAATTTATAGCCAAAATACAGGGTTGCTGGATCAGTAAATGGCTGAAAATGTGACTATACACCTTATGAGTTGCCACCTCAGAACTGCTAGGTTATCATGATCTCTAACTACTAATTACTTTTGCAAGTAAGATGACCTAGCATAGTAATACACATAGTATTAAAATAGCAAATCATCAAAGAGATGTCAGCAACAAAACAATAAATAAGTGTAAAGCAACAGCCAGGACAAAAGTTACCTAGCTGAACCACCCCAGTCATTTGATTTTGCTGCAGACCTCATCTACAAAAGCTGTCAAGGAACACAGTGCTCTGCAACATTTCAGAATGTATAGCTGAATCAAAATGCACAAGCACAGCAGGCTGACAAGCCACAGACAGACATCTTTGGGTTTATAATGCCATGCTTTGATGTTGCTTCAGCAGTAATACCCAACTTCTGAATGACATTTAAAACCAAGAGTGCCTTGAACCTTTTCTCCCATAACCCCAAGACAATAATACATTGAAACACCAGACAATTTGTAATTAGAACATACATCAGAAAAATTTGTTATGCATAGCATGACACTAAAGGCCTGAATTCACTGCCAGTTACACTCACAGAAAGATACAGTCTCATTCTTTCCAAACCTCACCCTAAAGGTGACATGTACTTCAAAGGCTGTCTGTATACACATGGATTCAGAACAATGAGTCAGCCTCTTCACTTTAATAAAAAAAAGAAACAAACTTGTAAAAATACTCAAGTGATTTTTAATAAATCAGACAAGGTTATGCAAATAAAATATCCTAGCCCTGTCACTTCACTAAAGCCAATTAGGCCTAAATAACCACAATACAGAGGTGTGAACTGTTCTTTGCCAGTTATTCATTAACCAATCTTCATTAATCATAAAAAATGTTTTTACATGATTATAGATTCTGTAACTGCAATCTCCCAATCAGTATTTTGCTCAGGTGGCCTTGGTCCAGCTACTATCCCTTCTTTCCTTGCAAAGGTATTTTGCAATAGCACCTGATTACAGAGTTACAGAAAGAGGTTCTAGGTTTACATAACAGATGAAACCTCTTCCAGAGTAATCCTGATGTTTCTGGGTTAGTTTTTTTTAATCTTAGATTTTTATAATTAGAAATGAGGATCAAGTTTTCACTTACCAATGAAGATACCAAAAGATATTTTATATACTTTTCACAAGAACATTTACAGCAGTTCATTACCTGTGGGAATGTATTTTACTTTCCAGAGTTAAGTACAAAATGAAAACAAATGCAAAAGCAATTCAGTGTATTTCATTTGTTGCAAGGACCAACAAACAAAACAGAGAAAAAGCAAAGCTCCAATTTCTACATTAAGCTTTCCCCTCACTTTTCAACTCTAATGTGAAATCCTGTCCATCACATCCCAGAATAAATGGGAAAAAAATAGCACTAAAATGCAGCAATAAAAACACTGTTAATTCTGTGACTGCAATTCCCTTGTATCAGTAGCAGCTAGCATTCCAACTCTGTGCTAAATTAGTCCTTTCAGTCACATAATAGTACTCTAACATTTTCATGTACAATAGATCAAAACTTCTGAGACACACAAAAATGGAAGGGAATTTACATTAATTAAAGGAATTAAAAACAAAACCAGAAGTAAAATCTGTACATACTAACAGTCTGCATGCAAATAACAAGTGTGTTCAGTGCTCATGCTCTGGCTGCCATTTTTCCCTTTGTCTACGTCCTCTTCATTGCAAAGCCTCTGTAGTTGTATCTATGAAATAATGGTTAATAATTACAGAAGATTTATGCTAGAAGATGACATAACTGCTAATTTCTTAGGTTTCAGAATGAAAAATGTTAATTTAGCTGGAAAAAAATGTCTTAGTAATTATTCATTCGAGACATAAACACATTAAATTGAGGCAAGTACAATGATATAATCGGGCCAGGTTATAATATTTTTGCAGAAGTGTCTAGAAAGAAAAATCAAATTGAAAGAATAATTCTAGGATTATGTCAGATATTCCTTCCTCAGGCTCATGCTCCTCTAACTCAGACAAGAGAGTACATTTCAGCCTGGAGAAAGCCCAGATCTCAAGAGAGCTGCTGAAGACTATTGACATCAGAAACTTCACACATCTGAATTACTTCCTTGCGGCTTCTTGAAAAAGTGTTTCAAGCCACTAACACCCATGAGAGTTAGAGAAACATCTTCTCACAAAGGGCAGGAAGGCTTACACATTACAGAGGGCAAAATTCTCCAGCTCTGACATCCATGATGGAAGCAGTTGGGTATCGTGATCAGGCAGACTTGAAGTTGGGCTAATGAACTGCATATAGAACACAATAAATTCAGGCTCATCACTGATCAACTGCCAGCAGTTATATAAACAATATGACCCCACTTGTGTCACTCATTTCTGCTTGTCCATAGAGTTATATTGTTTAATTGAATACTCAGTCTGGTCCAGGAAAACCAGACATGTATTCTAAGAAACCTGCCTTGTTGCTTAGAAAAGCCATAGATTAAAGATTCAAGGTCTAATGAGAAACATTCAGATTGACAGTGGAAATAGCCCTACAATGCAAGTATTAATGCTGTGCTAAACTGGTCAGTCTTTATGTCAGTCACTTGTCTATTTATTGAGCTCAACAATCATTTCTGTAATAACTAGAAAAAAGATCACATATTCAAAACTTTGTCCTGTTCTGTAAGTGAATGTCCAGGCTATGTCAATGAGAGATAATTAATTTATTAAGATTTTTACCCCTGTGGTTCACAGTAGAACTTGACTCATCAACTAGTATCTAACAACACTAATCACCTTGCATTAACACTTCTAATGAAGGTACATTAAAGTAACAGATTTCCTTAGAACTATTAAGGCAACTGCAACAGGCTGCTGAAATACATTCCTCAAATCCAACAACTGAAGTCTAAAAATTTAAAGACTGGTGGTTTTCCCCCACACAGACACATTTTTCTTTGTCAAAAGCAGGAATGCCAGAAGCTCAGCCTCAAATGCTGCTTAAACTAACCTGCCCTTTTCTTCAGTGACTATAGCTTTTTGCTTGCTGGTCTTAACCTTGCAGATAGGCACAGATAACATGATGCTTATCTTATAGGCAGGAGGTTTGGCAAGCTGCTTTTCAGAGTCCAAAACAAAGAGTCCTCTGTGGATTGGTCAGCAGGACGTTGTTGAGTACAAAGCTACTTTGGACCCTCCCCATGTCCCAGTATATCAAGGTTTAAGCTTCATTGACTCCAGTATAGTGACCTTAATCAAGATTTTTCATGCCTCAGAGAACAGTACAGCTGCTAAACTTTCTTTAATAAGTGTTTTATAGCTGGGGAAGCTGAACAGGAATTAGTTGAGAGAGATGACTTACTTCTGGCCTTATTAAGCAGCAATTTATAAGTCAAGCTGCAACACTGATTTCCTCTAATATGAAAGAGGATTTAGCTAAGTCACTGACAGTGTTCCAGTCATTCCCAGCATTTCTCTAGCAGTATGGGTTTGCTTCATAGTCAGGAACCCAAATGCACTGTGGTAAGTCTCAGGAGAAAGTTCTATGTTTGTAATTTCCCATCATGCAAAGCAGATGCAGTGATCTTCCCAGGACTTACAGGCAATATAGTTTTTATAAAGCTCTCCTTGAGATTTCACAGCTTTTTTGTTTTAAATGAAATTAATTTCCTATTACCATATTAGCCTGTGTCAGCAATGTTAACATAATATTCTGTTAAAGTGGCCACACTCTTGAATTTCAGTGAAGTGGCAGTGGAGATTCTTCAATGAATATACTTTACCTTTGCAGACCAGTTTAATTGTAGTAATTATTAAAAATTCTGTCATTAAAGAGTAAATACTATTTATTTTAAGGCATATGTGACTGGTCTCACTACAAAGTTCTTAAAGGAATGAGCATAAGTAAGCATGACTCAGCTTTTAGGTAACACTATGCACACACACTGTGCAATTTGTTGGCTGTCTTGTCACATCTGTTTTCAAAGCATCACATTAACACTGTTTTTCAAAACATACTAGGTTTTTATTCAAGGTAAAGCTTTCAGATCTACAAACCTAAATTTCACCTAGGGTGCTATGTGCAATTCAGCAGTGCATATGCTTCAGACTTAGCAGTGAACCACTGTCATGGGATGGCTCCATGGGCACCCATGACTTACTAGTGAAAACATTGGTATTATTGCTATTAATAATGTGAATTCCTGTGGCATAGAATCTCAGTGTAACACTCATGCAGCAGCATACCACTATACCTGATGCTGTAGTAAGACAAGTTTCAGAATGAAACACCTTAAATAAATAATCCTAAGTACCTAGAGAATACAATGAAAGATTTGGGGTTTTTTTAAAGAGCTGAGCACCATTGACTGCTTTAGTTGCCTTCTGCCTCCTTATCTTATCCTCACTCAATATAGGAAAAAAACCCTAATGTGTTTGGGTTTGGTTTGGTTTTTTTTTTTCTTTTTTCCTGGGGAAAAGCTTTGTGGGAAGATTCTTACTGTAAAAGGAACCTCTTCCTGATGAGAGAAGGTACATAATAAATAATCCTAGACTTGTTAAAGGCAACAGAATGACAATCAAAACAAACAAAACTAATCATCAGTTTGAAGCTACAGCAAATTCTCATGAACCTGAAGGTCAGACATTCATCTAAAGGTATCCAAGGAAAATTTCACACTCTGACAACAACAGTAAGATACAAGAAATAGTCATAATTTATAACTTCATCTTTTCTGATTTTTATAAATTCTTAGCTAGAGTTTTGGAGAACTAAGAAGCCTTATAGCCTCTTAGATACTGTACTGTGTCTTTGAGTGATTTGAAGCCAATTGCTTCAAACTGGAGGCTGCCAAGTACTGTGTCAGCCCTTGAGAAATCTAATAGGATCCCAGTTCCTGCCCTACCACTCTCTGCAGATGTTGCATAGCATTCTTCTTAGAATAGCTCAAGAAAATGATTTCTACTATTCCTCCTACTAGCCAGAACAATGAATAGCCCCTGCTGAGGCAGTACAGAAAAAATAATTCTTTTCTAGAATGGGACATTTTCACTCAGTTATGGATGGGCCATGGGATAAGGTTATGCAGAAAAGGCATACTTGTGTGTTAAATCATGAGACAGCTACATACAAATATCTGATTCCTGACAGAGGAGGTCTGACAAGCATTTCTCTTGTTAGCATAAAGTTGCTTATGTTCTCAAGCTTTTGTCTTTTACAATTAGGACCCTGGAGGAGACACACTCCACAACAGCACCAGTGCACTACCTTCTCTTAACCTTTCTCCTTTTCTTATGAAAGACAAATCAGCAATGAAGCTAAATGGATTATTTCCAGCTGGCACCCCAAGTAAGTAAAAAATGCAACCACTGTACAGCAAACATGTGCTTTGCAGACTCAGTAGTCTGGAACTGTGCAACTATGAAGCGGAGTTAGAATGTGTTGAATATATATAATCATTTGCATTTACATCTGCCTTCTGTCTCAACTCTGAAAGGTTGCTGCTCCTCTCATCTCTGCCAATCTTACAGGAGGACAAGGGATCCTTGCAAGAGCAAGATGACATCTTCAGAAGAAACTCAACACCAAGGCCTGGAAGCTAATCATGAATCATGTCTCTGCTTCTCTAAGGCATTATATCTCACTGTGTACCACAGTCAGTCTTACTATTTTCTTAGCAACTGGCTCAAAACTTCCATTTAGACCACAAAGCTAAAAATTCTACAAAATCTTCCTATAATGAAAAATATATAAATCTTTCCCTTGCAAACTGCTCATTAAGACTATTCCCACTGTTAGCAGGATCTACTGTTGGTGAATACTGGGTCAAAAGATAATTCCCTTACAGTCCTTTACTTAATGATTACTGAGAGCCTGAAAATGAGAGTAAAATATTTTATTCTTTATTCAACATGACATCACCTTGATTTATATTCCTGAAAAATTAATAAAATGCCTCTGAGACAGACTATCTCTGCTGCCAGGCTTGCATAATGTATCTGCTTTAACTGCTGAGCTGTGCAGAAATGTATTAGAGAACAATACTTTTGCTTTCAGTATTAGAGAATGATACTTTTGCTTTCAGTACTGCCTTTAGTGTAAATTTGCTTTCTTCCAGAAAAATTCTGACAGACATATTTAGCATCTCAGATCTGACTTCAACTGGGGCACTTAGGTATTATTGGTTCCACTAATCTTTTCTGAAAACCTAGCAGTTGAATTTGATGCCAGGGCTGAAGACATAGACAGGGCCTATGCAAGATGCTGGGAAAGCAGGAAAACAATTTCCTTCCCTTAAGCTGCATATCACTATAACCCAAGCCTGCTTCTAAGCTCACAACAGAGACAGCACCCAAGATGTTCCTTCCACACCAGGATTCCTCTTTCCATAACTCACAGCACCATCACACGCAGGCAACAGTTGTTACTCTCCTGTACAAAGCTTAATCAGGCGTTGTCAGATTTACACAATTCTGCCCAACAAACAGCACCCCAGTTATCCTGGGTTTATTACATATCACAAATATTCAATTAAAACTAGCCTAAATTCTTGGGTTATTCTTGGTGATGGTGGCAGAGGCTTCACTGCCAGTCACAGTCTAAATGGCATAGCTAATAAGACCCTTCACAAAGGTGCCAGGGAGAGGAAAAAGTAGAATATGCTAGTTTTGGTACTTTAGGTACATTTTCTTATGAAAACTTTCATTTCTTGCTCTGCTTTATCCTGTTTCCTTATGATCCTACTTTTCTCACCTGTGAAAGTTTGTTTTTTCTCTCCTACCAAAGAGGAAGCATTATCAAGAACATCTATATCCACACAGTTTAGGAACGAGATTTACATCCAAGGCACTATTAACACAAATGGGAAAAGTCACTATCATTCTAAGAGGGTAGAATGGCTGATAACTTAAAAATATTGAGGATTAAATGCCAGCTCTGGGAGACCAGAGCTACTGTTTTAGTGGAAAAAAACCTTCCACTGTCATCCTATCTTCTCCTATACTGCTCATAATTTGGTTTAGATTCAGAGAAAATCCTTGTTTGCTGAGTTTCAAATAACCACCGAATAAGTTAATCAGCAGCCAGTAACAACACATAGATTCTAGAATAAGGGACTGACAGAGAAGAAGGAAGTCAAGCACAATTGCTGTGCTATGTTTTGTACCTTTACCTTTAAAAAGTCTTGGCCCTTAAAGCTGGAAACGTTACTTATTTGCTACTTTGTCATGTAATGGCTGCATTGGTGAGCCAGAAAAATTTCTGCTAATATCTCATTCATTGTCATGCACTGAAAAGGCAAATCAGAGCCAAAATAAAAGAATAATTGGAAAGCAGTTAATAAGCAATAAACTCCTCCTACATTACAACAAAATTCTTGAAAAGTTGTCCTTCCAGATGCTCTCAAATCTATATGAATCTATACAATGACACACACAAGTTTGGTCTGTGTTTGCATGTTTGCAGATCTGTTCAATACTAGATGATCTTTATCAGTGATATTATGAAATATCTTTGCAGACTTGTCTGTGACATACTTCAGAAGCTGCTGAAATAGGTTTCTGTTTGCCAGCAGGCTTATCTTTTATCTTTTACCTCTGAGTAACAGAGCAGAGAGTCTATTATTGGCATTTTTCACAGTTTGATTTTTTTTTTTTTTTAAGTTCCATTTTGGACAGCAAAGATATAAAGCAAATTCATCTGTCCTGATTCCTCTAAATAACTGCACTTGCTCCTTGAAGCTTATCTGAAAGCCTGAAATTGAACTAGTGCATATCTCAGTGGAAAACACAATAAAATACATTTTAAAAAGATCTGAGTATCCTCAATCCAATGTACTATTCAAATAAATTGAAATGAAAAGTCTTTTAACTCTTCCTCACCTACCTGCATTAATAAAAGCTACACATGCATCATATCAGCATACCATGCAACTTCCTTCAGGTGCTCCATCAGAGACGTAAATATTTCTCTTCCTAAGCAAAGAACTGATTTCACACAAGAAAAGAAGTCCAGCTCTTGCCTCTTGTAAACTAGGGGAAGTTATCACTCAGTGGAGGGGACAGAGAAGCAGTGCAGGCTTGATGGCTCCGAATGCCAGCTCCACAAAGCTTGCTATTGCAGTCTGACCAGCGCTGCCCTGAGCAATCAGCCAGCTGGGTGCATGAGCACCACCACCTCAGGTGCTACACGGACCTCAGTGTGTCAGAAATTTCACAAACTGCTTTAAATTTCTGTCAGCATTTTACTGTATTTTCATCATCCTACAGAAAGGTCAAACCCTGTGATTTGTGCACCACTTGAACGAGAAACAATGAGTGTGAAGTGGAAGATAACCTCCTTTCCTGGGAAGATACCTGTGAGTTCACTTTGAATAAGGAGTTTTCTACCAATTAAATAAACTTCTGAAAAACCACAGTAAATCCTTCCATACCCCTGAATATGAATGCAACATAAAGACAAACCACAAAATGGCTTTCCTCTTACTTCAGAAATATTAAAATGATACAAACTATGTAATTTATAATGTATATGTTTTCATTTCCAAGACTCCCACAGATATTACATGCAAATGTTCAAGTGTGCCAAATCAAAATCTCAAATACTGGACCATTTAATCAGTTAACTCATCTTCAGAGGTATGGAACACTTTTGCAGCTTGCTTTGCCCACCTGTAAGTTTCTTCTGTTTGAAGTAAAAGTAGTTCTGACTCTTATCAGCCCATTCTGCTGTAAACCAGAGAAACAAGAAACAGAAGAGACCAGCAGGAGAATCAAACTTTATGAGGGCTGACAGGAATGTTAAATGAGTTTTCTCCCAATATCCTGTTCAAGATCCAATCATTTTAGTAATAGGAGTAAAATAAACTCCAGACATTTTGTTCTTTAAGTGAAATGTTCCCATTTCATTCTTCTAAAGATTCTTCAAGCAGAAAGGAAAGAATAGCTGCCAAAAGTTCTTAATTCTCAAAGACCCCCTAGGGAGGATAAAAACCTACACATCCAAGCTCTTGGCATTTATTATCATAACTCCTGTCAAGAAAGGAACAAACTGTTCAGCTATATTGCATAAGTTTCCAAAGTGAAATCCATAAAAATTAATTCACAGAATAAATCTCTTGTACTTAACTAGAAAGCATTTGCCAATTAGATTATTTCCAGATTGGTGATCTTGTTTCAGTGGTAATTACATTTTTAAATTATACTTTTTCTCAATATTGCTTCTAAATACCTCTTTTAGATAAGTATACAAAAAAAAAGGCTTTGTATTTCTTCTCATATAAATTTTGATCAATATTTAATTATCTTAGTTTCTCTCAACTAAGAGTGCCCACATTCTGGAGTTTCATACCAGCTTTCACTGTGGCTGTCATTCAGATTCCTCTTCCTTTTGTTAGCATTTATAGCAAATGAAATCAGATTATCAGATTTTTCCTTCAGTCATGCAGAAGGGTAGGGGATTTCCTTTTCCTTGTTGCCACATACCTTGTCTGGAAGCTGTGATACTCCCTAACTGGGGCAATTCAGAGATGACACTCAGACAAGACACCAGTCTATGTTCAGCACTGCAGCTCAAGAAACGCAACACACAGGAATAAATTTGTGACAGGTAAGCAGTTAAACACATTCTCAGGGGTTTTTGGAACAAGTATTCTTCCTTTAGCATGCTAAACTGCTGACAAGAAAACAAAATGTTAAGCAGAAAATAACACTATCTCCTCATTTGTTTACCAGAAAGATTGTACAGAAAACACAAATATTCTACCACATGCAAAAATACTCTGCTAGTGTCCAAGGATATTAAAATACCAGACATCTGACAGATCTGTCAGTCTTGGCATTCACATGGAACTATGGAGGGCTCCTTGTCATCCTGGTGGACAGATGAACTCTCTTCTGGCTGCTCATCTCCATTGGAGATCACTGCTCCTAACCTCTATGTCAAACATTTAAAGAAACAAAGATGAGTTTGTGAACTTTAAAGTTATGTTGATTACTGAATAAATGTATGACTACAGAGAACAGAGGTGTATTTGTCTTATTTGACTAAAAATTCAAACAGCTTTCATGACCTCTAGTCATGATTGGAGATAACTGAAATTTCTGGACACACAAGAAAAGATGTAGAATACAAGATGTGACTTGAAATCTTATCTCACTTCCACTGACATGCAGGGATGCCCAGTGGCTTTAACAAGAGTAGGGTAGGCTCCTAAAAGTCTCTCTTTTAAAACATGAATGCTCAACTCTACGTGTCACATGCTGAATATAGCCCCATTACAACACAGTCCACAGAGATTTAGGGACAACACCAGGCAAGAAAGGGAACTGTTATAAAGAAAAAAAAAAATCATACAGCCCACTGACTTTTTAATCCCTTTAAGACCAGGTTAAAAAACCCCAAAACCAGTGGCTAAATACAGTCAGAATGACATAAGCTGCTGCTGATGCCATTTGGGACACATCAGACCTGTTGATCATCTGATGACGCAGTAAGGAAAAGACAAAGAATATAGCTTTTCTCAACCCTAGACTAAGTCAGGGCACCTGTCAAGATGGATAGGAATGGGCAGATTAGTTCAGAACAAGTCATAAAGAAGTCTAGAAGTATTATTTCCAGCAAAGTCCCTAATTACCTTGCCACAATATCAGTTGTCAGGAAACAGTAACAAAAACGTTGCTGAAGTCAGCTTCAAATGACTGCTTCTTCCCAAAACTTGGTGCAGCCCTATAGGAATAGGAATGTAGTTACAGAATATATGGGTCTGAGCCATAATGAATCTACAAATTACAAATACAAGGAAGTTAGCATTTCAAAGGTGCTTTTTCAAGAAAGATTTGAACATTTCCTAGCAGTAAGCACTACAGAAAGATACAGTTTCTTTTTTTCATCTCTCCAGTGTTGTGAGTAACATCAACCTCATAATTATCCCTTATTATTTGGGTTTGACCCTTTTCATTATCTCTTCTTTGCTTTTTTAGAAATTTCATTTTAAAATTACTGTTCTCACTGAAAGCCTTGATCTTGCACCAGGTTCTCCTATCCCAAATCTTTCCTTTAGTGCCCCAGTCTTCTCTCTAATGAAGGTTTCAATTATGTTAGTGTTTGCTTTACTGTCAACCACTTTGACTAGCTGTAAGCATAATGAACTCTCTGAACCTCAGAGGAAACAACTGTAAACCTGTCAGGGTTAATGGTCTTAGAGGATGGTGATTTCACTCCATGCTCTCTCAAAGGCAGCAGGAGAGTCCTGCAGCCTGACCTCCAGAGCCACACTGCCTGCCAGGGAGTGGGAGGGAAGGAGGAGGTATGGCATGGGGAGCCAGGCACGCTCCTGTGTTTTCAGTAAACACTGCCTGGAAAATGGGCCTGCTTTATAGCACAGATTAGAGACTAAGATAGATAGCAGCTGACTAGGATGGAGCAGCCCTCTGAGGGGAACTGCAGGGTTTGCTTGGGGAAGAATGTGCCAGGGAAATCAGGCAGCAGTTGGTGCAGAGAAGCATAAAGCAACATTGGCCTTGGTGTGGTACCTGAAGGGTGTAGTATCAATAGAGAATTCAATTAATGACATCCTCTGCTACTGTCACGGCTGTGCAGCTGCTCAGTCACTGCACAAAACCTTCCTTACTGCTTTCCTCCACAGCTGGTCATGCCTGTGAGCTTCATTTGTTGCAGTTTCAGCTCCCTCCCTAAAAGTTATTTGGGAGCGCATGTTACAGTAACTGCAGCTTGTCTAGATGAGTCCAAATGAATACAGGCACTGTTAGTGATGTATTTGAAAGCAGCTCCCAGCTGTTTGGTATTCCATAGTCCCACGGCTACACTGCTAAGAGTGTTGGAACTAGCTAGTTCAAAGATAGCTAGAAATGTTTGCACAAATTGAAGCACACAATACCACCTGTCTTCACTTTGAAAACAGCCTGACCAAAAGCAATTTGTCTCCAAAGAAGAGCAATATAAAATATATTTCCAAGGCAAGCTATTGAAAAGGCAGTGCAGGTCTCAAGATGCTTTTCTGCTACAGAGAAGACCCAGTCTAAATGGAAGTGGGGGTGTCAATGGTACTAGACGTGCAGGCATGTCTTCGTGTTGGAAAATGATCCCAGAGTACCTGATCAATTACTGCCTAAATTTAGAAAACAAACCCACAAAAACAAACAAAAAAAACACAAAAAAACCAAACCAAAACCCCAAACAAACAAACAAAAACCACAAAAAACTCCACCACACACACAGAAAAAGAACAAAACCAAACCAAACCAACACTCCACACCATACCACCCAGTTTTTACAAAAGGCCTAGGAGTAGTTCTCACTCTACAGAACTAGTTATTGCATGCACAAATAACTGCTTATGTTTGGGGGGCATTATGTCTACTTACACTTCTCTAGGGCATTATTACCTATCATAGCATGGCAGGATCATTTAGATTGGAAAAGACCCTTAAGATCACTGAGTCCAACCATTAACCAAGCACTTCCAAGTCCACCACGAAACCACGTCTCTAAGCATCACATCTACATGTCTTTAAAGTCTATTTTATAACTACAGATTAAAGTTGTGTTTTCACTGAGGAAATAAAGATTTCTGGGTGGAATATCAGTCAGGTATCCAATGAGTTTATCCATTACAGTTAAACATTCATTATGTTTTAAGGAGGAAAGAAACATGAGAATGTGAAGATTCTTTAGCTTGGTTTGAGAACAAAGTTTTGGGAAGCATGCAAAACTAACTGAACAAATATCTATGGAGCAGAAAAACCAGTAATTTCCAGGATACTTAGGCACATCTGGGTATAGAGTCACACAGGATTAGGACTTTCTGAATTCATAAAGACTTGACATTTCACTGCAAAGAAAGGTCTGTTCATGAATTGATTTTAAAGGAAATAGCCTTGAGGTTGCCCTAATCCTGCCAGGGAAGCTCAGTACAATAAGTCTCACATTCACATCACTTGACAGGCTAGCAGCTAACACAACCGGTTCAGAAGATGGAATCAGTAGAAGATAGAGTCTCCAGTGGACTTGTGTGCCAGGTCCTCAGATACTCTAAATAGATGGGTTTCAGTGCTTTAGCTGGGAATGTGATCTTTCTTTCCCTGGTTAAGACACTATATGTTTGTGAGAGAGGTAGATGGAAGAGCCCATTTCCCCCAATATTTTCTCTCTTCATACTTGTTTTTTTTCCCAGAAAGCTTTTTATCATTTCTTACATTAAATGCTAGATTGCATCTGTATCTCTGAGCTTTCTCATCTTCCTTAATACCCACAGTTAACTGAAATATTAAATATATAAAGTCTCTTATTATTTAAAGGTTAAATTAACATAATTACCATAATTAAGACAACTGGTTTTTTCAGTCTGTTATGTCTCAGCTCTTCCTAGAGGCAGATTCATTATCTACAGGACAGCTTTTATCCATCAGTGAAAGAATTATTGAAATTGTGACCAATAAAGTTCATCAAGACATGCACATCAACACTTACCTTTGTATTACAGATGTCACCGATTGTCTAGTGACCAGTTTTGTGGCTCATTAGAAAGACTGAGTGTTAATTAAAACAATTTATCTTCAATACAGTCATCAAAAAAAAAGGGGAAATAAAAAAGGTTGAACTAGCAACATTACAAGAAAACTACAGAAATCTTTAACACATTTAAAATGCTAGTTGTCAAAGCCATGAAGTCAAAGAGCAAATCTCATTATGTCTCCATTTTGGAACTTACTTATAGTACAAAAAAGAGGAACAAAAGAACACACATAGGCATTTTTAAGCTAGCCAAGTGGGATATAAGAAATGTGACACACAAGTTTCCTCATTGACTGTATTCAAGCCTTGGTACCCACCAAGGACTTGCCTTCATGTCAACAGGCATAAGGATACCTTGACTATGTCTCTTTCTAGGCTATTGAGATAAATACAAGTAATTCAAAGCATGAAGTTCTTCTCCAAAGCTGAATAACTATGAGACACATTGCATAACACTCATGGAGCTGCAGTACAATGCTTCTACACCCACAGCCACTCCCTTGTCTTACTTTCAAGTAATCAGCTACCTGGAATACCTTGCAGTTATCAGTACACTATCTGACAGCTTCTATCCTTCAAAATAAATAAAATCCAGTAAAACTCTTATTTTTGGTTGATAACTCCCATCACACTGTGCACTCATAAAAGCAGTGCTATTTTATTTAAATATTATGCCTCAGTTACAGTAGCAGCAATATAAACTTTACTGAATGTTTTATTGTTACATATGGTTCCTTGAAATAAAGGTATCTCAGCCACCTTTTACTAGATCAATGTAGCAACAAGCATACCTCACTATGGCATTTTCTTTAATATAAGAAAGTCCTTTTGATGTTCCATTACATGTTTTCTTCTTTATAAAAATCCTGAAGAACTGCTCAGAGGCCAGGGCAATGCAACACATAGCAGTGTAAAAATGAGGGAGGATGTGGGAGAAACTCGCACTTCTTGCAAACAGCTCATCACACCACTGGAGGTTTAGATTGGATATTAGGAAAAATTTCTTCACTGAAAGAGCTGTTAGACATTGGAATAGGCTGCCTAGGGAAGTGGTGGAGTTAACAGCCCTAGCTGTGCTACTTAGGGACATGGTTTAGTGGCATGGTGGTGACAGGTTGACTGTTGGACTTGATGATCTTAAATTAAAGGCCTCTTCCACCCTTAACAATTCTGTGATTATGTGATCATGCCTGCCAAGCTTTCTGAGTCTTCTGTGGCCAAGCTGAGACCTGGCAATCAGATACTCAGAGAGGATCAACTCAGGCACAAAAATTAGCATTCACACTTTCAAAAAACTTCATCACCATGCAAAAATTCAGGGCCTTTATTTGGCTCATTCTGCTACAAGCTGAAAGCCCAGACTTTATCACTGGCTGCCCACTATCAAATCTGTCCCTACAAAGCAGTTCTTATCAGAAGTCAGACCACCAAGCAGAAAGTTCAAATTGGGATCTTTGGCATCTGAATAGCTAGTTTCCATTTTTAGGAGTAACATCCACTAAAATGTTCTCCCCTTATTTTCTTTTCCTGTTTGGTGAGTTTGCAGTATGCCAGGAATGCTAGCTGTTCATTTCACACCATTCATTACTGTACATAGACCGTATTTCCTTCCCCTACCACATGACTGCTAAAACTCATTGGCAAGCTAATACCAGCACAGAGCACAACCTTTCCATGGCAAATGGTGCTATCTGCAGAACCGTTGTTTTTCTGCTACAAATGATCAATCTTTGTGGCAGTCACTTTGTTGGTCCACCTAGAATTATGGTTCAGACATTGTTTATTCTTGAAACAGAGAGAATTTTGTTAAGTAATATGAAGATCAGCAACTGTCCTTACTGTTCTCCAAGGCAATATTCCTGAGCCAAAACTTTATCATTGTCTGGAAGATCAGCACTGTGCATGTTTAATAAAACTCATTATATGTGTAAAGTTGGATTTGAGAGATTTGATCATAAATTACATTAAGTCTCTATTATATTTATACAGAGTCCTTTACCCAAGCAGAAAATTATTTCATCAATCCTTTTCCCCTGTAAGCAACTAAAACACCAGCTCTACTGATTCCACCACTTAGGGTCTACTCAGCAACAGCTGTTCAAACATTTGTTAAATCACTTCACAGCAAATAGCAACATAGTCCACGGTTCCACATTTCAGCTTAACCATACCAATATTTAACAGACAGTAAAAAACATATGCTGCATGCACAAGTATTCACAAAAAAGTATTTCATCTTAATCAACAACATCCTGCAAGTCTCAGAGGATCCTGGAAAGTTCCATAGGTAAGTAGTGTCTAAAAGGCTGTGAAAGATGAATAGATTCATTCATCCTGAAACCTAATTCCCAAGAATGTGCACACAGAAGTCCAAACAATTTGACTTCAGTGCCCAAAGGCTGGTCTTGATTCTGTATTTCTTCATTTATTTTGTATATATTGTAGCAGAACCCACTATCCATTAGAAATACCAGGATCTTGTTTTGATAGACATTCAGCAAACAGTGAAAAGAACCCCAGCTCTAACACATCAATGTGAGAAAACAGAGACATTAAATGACTCAGTAAAAAGAAAATCATCTATGAAGTCAGGAAGCAAAATTCACATTTCTTGTCTTTTGTTAATGCCCAAGCCCTTGGACCCTTCTGGCTCTCCAGTGTGTCCTGGTCTCCTAGAATCTCTTAGTACTACACCCTTGAACCTTAGACAAGTAAATTTGAAAATTTTGTCTTAATTACTCAGCTCTGAGTATGGAAATCTTTCTTTTGCTGCATCTCTCTCTCTCTCCTCCAAGGAGCTTAGCAAGATCTTTATTAATTAAGCCATAAAAGAGACCATCAACTTGCTGATGCCTGTTTCTATGCTCCCACGCCAGAACTCCAGAGCCATACCATGCCTCCTGGAATTTGCTAAGAGTGATGTCATCAGCAGCCAACCCCCCTCAAAGCTGAGACTGCAAACACATATTTTTCCCAGTACAGTCTTCTGAATCATAGGACCTGTTTTACTTTTTTTGGACATTTCACTGAACACAGGGAGACTCCTCTTTTAAGTGAGACAGAGCAAGGGCTTTCTTTAGCAAGGGCTGGAGGAACAAGCCCCTTAAGACATGATAAAAATGTATAAAAATGAATATGTTCCAATTAAAAACCACAACACCGCTAAGTGTTTTAAACATTGACTTGAACAATATAAATATCACATATTTATCAGTAAAAGTTGTTCTTCTACAAGACCAAACCATAACAAAGGAGATTCTACAGCTTGTTGTCCTTTAAAAAACCCCACAGAACATACAGTTGGAAAACAAAGCCCCACTGGACTGAGAGATTACCCAAGAATTGAGTGGTGGTCTAGTGGTTAGGATTCAGTGCTCTCACCACCAGGGCCTGGGTTTAATTCCCAGTCAGGGAAGAATCCTGCTGTGGCAGGGGGGTTGGACTAGATGATCTTTCCAGGTCCCTTCCAACCCCTGACATTCTGTGAATTACTTGTAAAACACAGAGAGTGCTAACTTTAGTTTGAAAGGCTGAACCACCACTCCAAGCAGTATCAACAAATAGCTTCATCATGAACTTCTAAGTCTTATGCTACTTAGGCACTAAGCAAGCACTGTAAAGCGACTGGAGGAATATTTCTTTTGGTTAAAATGAAGATTTAAGATTAAATTTTGACTTTGCCACAAAACCTCAGGAAAATTATAAATGATGCATAATGACCAATCCCACATTCAGTGACAGCCTAAGAAAACTTTTACTGATTCTGGTAGGTTTAGGATGCAATCATCAAGCTCTTCATTTCAGTGCTAAATTCAAATATTAACAGTCTAGGGAAAAAGAAGTTGAGCATCTTCAGGTAACAGATTGTGTTGAATCCTAACACAATATTAATTTACCAGACCAAAAGCAAAAATTACATGTGAGAGTTTTCAGCAGTTTAATCATAATTTTGAATCCCAGTGAAGGAAAAAATCATGTAAGTGCTACTGGACAAATGGATGCTAGCAAACCATATTTATATGAAAGTTACCTTCTCAACATTTAATAGCTCTTTAATCTTGCTGATTGGTAACTCTTGCTGTCAAAATCTACAAGAAAAGTAGATGACAAGAAACTCATCTAGAACAGACTTGAGTCAGGGAAGACAAGGAAGCCCAGGAACCCAGTCTAGCTGTTATGTAAACTTGGTTCAGTTTGGCTTCCGCAGCTTTAAACAGAATCTATAAAGTAACAAAAACCCTAAAATCAAAAGGAACTCAAGACTATGGTTTTTTATATCAGGATTTACTTTGTTTGCTTTCTCTCTGCTGCTGCACCACACCCATAGTGACTGTCAAAGTGCTGATGTCATAAAACCTCAGATTTTTTTTTATGCTTTTCTCATAAAAATAACCTGTAAAATCTCTGAGGTTGAATCACGTTTAAAGAGAAACAGAAAAAGTATAAAGGAAAGCATCAACCCTACTAAGCCAAGTGTCATTCTCACAAGTATCTGTGCTGAGTTTATAGATAGGATATTGGAGAGTTCTTAGTGAAGCTCACTGGCACTTTCAGGAGAAAAGCAGTTGTACCCATTCTACATCTACAACCACATTTAGTGAGCCAAATGCCACAGTAGTTCCTTTCAGGTTTTTTGCTTAATATAATTAGATCTACCTGTGCTGGCTTTCCCCATCAGAGTGTTTGATCCTTGAGCTGAAGAATTCAGCACGTTGTTCAGCACTCCCTGGAGACTATCACTGCTGTCCCTACCTGTACAAAAAGTTACTACTGTTGGCAGCAGTTTTCTGATGAAAGCACAATGTCCCTAAAACGTAGGCTCCTGAAAACAGACAGCACAAATATTGTATACAAACCCAGAAATCATACATAAACTGCAAACAGGGGGTTAATAACCTTTGAACTGCATTCATTACCTGAGAAATGGACAGGACAAGGAAGCAGAATTACTGGGTTAGACTCTTTCAGGAAGTAGATATGCTAAACTAGTAGGCTTTGTCCAAAACAAGACGAAATCCCTCAGATTTTGGGGTTGTGAGAATAACGTGCTGAAAGTCTTAATGTATTTGGTTTGTTTTGTGCTCTGAAACAGGAGAGATTCATGTAAAGAGAGTATTTTATACTGTGTTGAAAGAGGGCTATGACAATCAAATAATTGCTTCTTCATTTTGCTGAGCTAATGCTTTGCAGTCACTCTCCAACACTTGTAAGTGTAGTCTAACAGTTAAAGAATAAAAGAAGAGAGCACTTTGGGATTTTTTTGGTGTTTGTTTGTTTGTTTTGGGGTTGTTTGTGTTTGGGTTTTGTGTGGGTGTGTTTTGGTTTTTTCTATGTAGTAGTTCTACCAAGGAGTGGTAAGAGTCCCTTCCCTTGAGAAGTACTCTAGAATAGCTTTTTATGGGAATGGAGTCTGACAGCAAAGACAAGACTTACTTTTTAATTGGCATGGTTTCTAACTTACTCTGTTCAGAACTCTTGAGGAGCTGTAATCTAAAAGCATGTTTTGGATTTTGTCCACAAAAATGCAGACTACTTCAATAGAATATGTACTACCTTTTTTTTCAGTTAAAGACCAAGACAAGCATTTTAAAGGTATTCAGTTTTCACCAGCTGCTATGGGTTTTAAATGCTTAATGTATCTAAAATCCCAATTTGGCAAATTAGTTAGAGCCTTAGTTCAGAAAATGAAGAATGCAGCTATGGCACAGGACTAGCTTGATTTAGGCATATAAAATAGCATAATTTATTTGGTTATAAGGATAAAGAAATAGTCTTTTTATTGGAATAATTGGTTTTAGTTACCATTCCTATACGACTGCTAATTAACAGTAATTTCAGTGCTTTTGTAACTGAAAATATGCAAGGAAACAGGGCAGATGAGGTTGGCAGAAGGAGGGTAGATTGCTTATTGGATTTAAATGTGTAGGTGGGGAAACAAACCAGCCAAACAAGGCTTTAGAGCCAAAGGTTCAATTTATTGGTGTATTTTTAATTTCTTTAATTTTCTGTTGGTGTTCCTTTCCCTAACAGAGAGTCATAGCATTTTTTAAATATCTAAATTAATTTTAAATGTCTGTTCCTAGGACTGGATTATAGCATGAATACATTATAGAGACTTTCAACACAATTGTTACAAATAGTACTGGAGGGAAAAAACATAACTGCATGGATTGGGCATTTTTAAGCATTTAAGCTGTTATCTCTCACTGGAATTCACCATGACTAAATTCTTTTGAACCATCTTGAAATTATAAACCATACAATACAGTATTTACCTATTAAAATAAAAAGGAGTAGACATGACCTCTTTTAATACTACTGTGCCATCTGTGACTACTTAGAGTTTGTTATAGGGCTATTTATTCTGTTTACAGTGTGTATTTTGAGTGTATACACAGCATAAGAACTAGATCTCTTGAGTGATACAAGTTTGTTTCTGAGGACAACGGGAAAGTGATACTGGAAGTTCTCTATGAACTGCCTGAAAAGGTTTTCTGAAGGGATTATGAAAGCTTTGGGGGGAAGCTAAACAGAGAAAAGTGTAAATGCAATTTGGATGTCTGCAAAGACCAAGTTTATAGTGCCTTTTATATTTCAAGATCTCTATCTGGTTTAAAACTTTATTTCTCAACCTCTAGTTTGCATGTCTTTGACAACCTTTATTCAAACCATATGCAAATACTAAATATGTTACTGTTACAGGTAACATGAGATGATTCTTATTCATTTAATCACACTAATCTGTTAATTCCAGAAGACTGTAGTTTTGAATTGTATCCATATTTGCATTACCAGGAACTGGGAGTCAGCTAAGCATGTTGTTTTTCAGCTTTATGAGGGGCTATCAGAGGGTTTTTAGTATTTTGCATATTGAATGTAGACTCCTGTAGGATCTCAAAGGAGACTGCTGAGTTCCTACTCTTCTCTTGACCATTTATGGCCTCTGGTAGAGGCAGGATACTAAGGTAGGTGGACGACCAGCCAGAGTCAGTATAGCATATTATACATGTATAGTGTAGCATGTACTTCATGTATAAAGACCATATAAGGTATTTACACTCTGTAGGAGCAGATCTGTGCTTCACATCAAATATCCTCCATTCTCCAAATGAAGACTGGAGTCATGTAACTATTGTTAAGTAGCTAAGTCACTTGAAAACAATGAGGTGAATGACTGTTGCCTCTCCAAGCAGAGAGCTTTTATGCTGGCTTAAAAGTATCTTCTACTTACTTGTTTGATAACCTCACAAAAGCATGAAGTGGTTCTGGCCAAGATAATCCTATAAAAAAGTACTCTCAGATCAACTGGGGAGCATGTACAAGGAGCTGCATGGCTGGAACAAAGCTCAGAGTAATGCTGCTTGCAGCATATTCACAACCTGAGAAGATAGATGGGCTACACCCCTGAATGCGCCACTGCATTTCCATAAACATCCATTGTGTTCTTTCAATTAACAATATATTTTAAAGTTGAAAACCATGAACATGTATGCTTGGAACATTCAATTTGGGAAATTGGGAAAGTGTGTTCATCTCCCCTGGCTCTTTTGTCTCTGTTCTTCCTCAATAAGGCCTCAGCAGCTCATGGCCACTGAAGAATTCAAAGAATGCCATTAACCAAGATACCATCCTGCTAATTAAAACTAAATACTCACTCTGAAAGAATGCCATAGCAAATCTCAAGTCTTACCCAGAGAAATGCCTCTTAAGCTTTCTGGTTTCCAAGTGATGTCTCAGCCTTTCTTTTACCTTTGCACTCTTGTTCAGTAATTACTCATTGCAAACATGAGACTGGAGGCTCCTGTATTATTATTCTTTCATAATTTATCAACCCCAGTTTTCAAGTTTTGGTCTCAAGAGCTTGTTCTCTGCTTGCTGGGTTGTTTTTTGAGGGTTGGCACACCCATCTTCATCATGGAAGAGACAAAGAGAAGGGAAGAGAGGATTAAAGGGCACAAAGGATAAAATAAATTGCTAGAACTTACATTCACTTGAGGTAAGGAAAGATGTGTTAAAGGCTAAAAAAAAAGAAAAAAAAACCACCAAGAATAGCAACCAAACACTTCATCTTCTCAAAATTTGCCTTATTTTCTAGAATTTTGTCTTTTTCTTGGACAGATAAATGAAAACTGCAGCTCAGATTTTTTTTTTTCTTGTGTTGTCATACATAGAGACTCTGAACTGGAAGTCTGCTTAGCACCCCAGGGCTGGCAGAAAGCCTAAAAAGTCTTTTGGTCACCAAAATGCTGCTGCATTTGCCCTGAGAAATAAATATCTTGTTTCCTCACTTCAAAAATCTAAGCCATGCCTCATTGTTAATGTTAGGAGCAAAATGTCATAAAACCCTATTTCCTTGACCATGAGAATCAAAAGCTCAGACGTCCAGAACAACCTGATCAGAAGCAGCTGCTTTTCTCACAGTCTCCATCACAGACAGATGCAGCTTTAAGCAGTAAAATTCAAAGCAATCCCTCAAGATCAAGCAGATTTCTTGCACTGAATTGTGCCATGTCCCTCCCCCTGTGCTTTTGGATAGCAGAGTCTTATTATCTCCACAAAAGTTCTTCAAAGTATTATTCAATGACTCTTGCTCTGACACCTAAAGGGACCTCACCACCCTGAGCAGCTGTTAACTCAGTTTGCAATTGGACAAACCTACTCCCCAGCAGCTGTGAAGACACAGAGCCTGCTCTGCCTGCATTCAGCCTCATGGTAGCTGTGTAACATCCCTGGTCTCTGAACACAAGCAGGTAGGCAGAAGAGGAAGGTATGACTTGACATACACAAAACATTTTCATATCACTTCCAATATGTATGCACATTGCACTCTCCCTCATATCCCCACCTAGATGAGATTATATTACTATTACAGTTGCTGATCTCTTGTCACATGGCACAATGTATCTGACAGTATTGATTTATGTTTTGCTGCTTTTTGGCACAATACACATTTTATTCCTATCTGAATACAAAGGATGACTGCAGAGAAAAACAAATTAATAGTCATATTTGAATTCTTAAGTTTTGTGGATTGCCACAGAAGTTCCAGTTCCTAAGGCTTCTCCAAGCTTTTTCAGCTTTAAGACTTCAGAAAAGGGAAAGAATTTGTGAAATAATGAAGCCTGAAGCTCAGAAACTGTATCTCATTTCAAAAATGTTTGAAATGTTCTCATTTAACAGTTTCTAAAATGAAATATAACAGACTTCCAGGTCTGCCACAGCTTGTCCTAATTTGCAATGCAAAGTTTTACAGAAGCTTAATGGAATTTAAGGCTTTGCTTTTTTAAAATTTAAAAAAAAACAACTCAGAGAATTACACTTCTAAAGTCTCAGAGACTGGTGCTGGCAACAAATAAGAAGGCTAAAGTACTTCATGTTAGACACCATATCTCAGGGCAGTTTGAGACAGAGGAATACAGTGGTACTTGCTGCTCTGGTCACTGTAAAAAATGGTTTGCAGCACTGCCCTTACACAGACACTGACATAATCCTTCCTATATAACAAATCATTTTGCACTGCAGTAATGTAGCACTTCAAACTATGTCACTTCAGTTCTTTCCATCATAATCAGAAAGGTCTCATGTACTGTGCTGAAATTTATACCTTTCTACTAGGTATATTAAGATCTAATCACATAGCTGAGATAATGAGTCTTATTTGCATGCCAGCAATTAATGCTAAAACAGGCAAACTATACAAAAGAGAGGGAAATACAGCTTAAGATTCTTTTTGCCATATTAAGAAACACAGGGCTCTCTGCCAAACTTAACCTTACCACAGTGCTGTAGGTGACACTGCCATAACATATGAGGAATTGAGGGGGTTATTTGTGGGGTTTTTTTGTTGTTTTGGGGTTGTTTGGTTGGTTTTTTTCAGGACAACAAACATTCATTACTAGTATCTACAGTGTTTCAAAGTCCTTGGGTACAGACAGATTACCAATACCCAAGTTTTCAAGATTCTGACTTGTGCCAACTGAGCACATAAGAGATTCCTATACAACAAAGGTTCAATGACTTCTGCTTTCTCAGCTGAGATCTGCAGCCTATGAAGCAGGCCAACACCACCAAAAGATTCAATCTTAATTCAAGTCAGGATCTCTAAAAAGCACAGATAAGCAGTTGCTGCACTTTTGTTGAAGAAGAATTTAACAGCAGGAGCTGCACCTACTCAACTCCACTTAAACCCCATTAGTGTAAAGCTCAGGTTTTGCTCACGCTTGCTGTATAAAAGTGAACACTGATAACTGAAATGCTTCATTAATTTTGTAGGAACAGCATCATGTTAAACCAGCACAAGTCTAAAGCCTGAAGTGCACAATGCAGGAACAGTACTAACAGCTTGGCTGAGGTTGAACTTCACCTCTTGGGAGTGCTGGAGCTCTCAGTTCCCGCAGAAGGGTTTTGTGGGGGTGGAGGACAGTGCCTGGAGGAAGCTTCCTCTCAGCTGTGAGGAAATAACTGCAAAGAAGGCGCAAGCAGCAGAAGGAAGATGCAGCTCAGGGATATTCAGAACAATCTGCCTAGTGTTGTGCCACTCATCACCTAGCCAGAGGCACAAACATGTTTTTCTTTTCCCCTCTCCAACTTCTTTTCCCCCTCCAGCCAGGAACTGCCACGTTAAATAACCACGCTATTGTTTGAGGCATTCTATGCAAAAAAAAAAGGAGTGTTTTTAGAGGCGGAAGTTTCAGGGGCACTACGAGGCTCTTGTAAGACCCTGGTGAAAGGCCGTACCTCAGTATGTGCAGCCAGGCTCGGAGACGTAGAGCTGCTTTCGTTCCTGGTCCAAAACCGGCGTCGGGGGTGTGGGAGGCACTCGGAGGTCCCGGGGCAGCACCTTGGCATGCTGAGGGAGCGGCAGCAGGCGAGAGCGGGAACAGGGGGCTCGCGCCCTCCCTAGGAAGGAAAACGCTGGGGGCTGAAGACCCCCCCAGGATGGCCAGAGCTGTGAGGAGGCTGTGGCTGATAGCAGGAGCATGCTGAGGGCAGCCCCGAGCTGGCCAGAGCCGTGAGGGGGCTGAGGTCGATGGCGGCTTTGGTGAGGGCGCGGCTCGCAGTGCCGAGGGGCATTAGGAATCACCTGTGCATTTTCCTCAGAAGCCTTAGGCCACCTGTGCTGCAGCGGCCGGTGGTGCTCAGAGTTGGGGAGAGCAGACCCAACTCCCTCCTCGGGGGCAACAGAAAACCTCCACAGCTTACAGCAGGATTGACAGTAACCATGTGATGGCTAAAAACTCTTGATAAAACTTGTCTTTGAAACGAAGATACCAGAACCCTCCTGGAAATATATGCAAGGTGTTTGTTACTCTAGCCATTTTAGTTATATTTATATAGATATAGATATGAGGGGAGACATGGATTATATATATTTTGAGAGTTCAGCATCTCTTAATGCTGCTCTCTGCAGAACAGTCTAAACATTGACACTGTTTCAGGTGAGATCTTGCCCCTCTGCCCTCGTTGCCATCTGTCAAAGTTTGAAGTCTGTCTTCCACGCTACTTGTAGTCCCCAAAGTCTTGCTGCAGTCTGGTTATGGGACAGGTACTGCTGTTGCTGTTGGAATGGTAATGGTGCCTGTCAAGAAGGCAGCAGTTAGACTGGTTTAGCATGACTTTTTTTTTCCTGACAAATTCAGGCTAGCTGTTACTTTCACTTTAAAAGTGTGTACTTTCCAGTCTTTGCAATGCTTTAGTAATTTTCTGTCATAACCTAGAATGAACTGTGTCAGGTTTTATTAATTTAATGATTCATCTTAGTACAAACTAAGTGGCTCTTTCTTCAGTTTAGCCAGTGTTTCTCTTACTTGTTCTTCATATTTCCTACTGAGAAAAAAATTGCTATGCTTTTGATAACAAAACATAATATAACCAAAGACCACATTGGTGGGCTTTGAACAAGAGAACCTCTTCCAAGGAGCTAATTGGTTCTGTGTGGGAAAGAGTATCTCACAGCTGCAACAACCCCTAAGTTCACATCTTAATCCCCTCCACTGCCATTGCATGCTGTCCATTTCATAAATAAATATTCACTAGTTTTGTTATACCAGTGTTCCCTGTGATGACCTCAGCATTTTGGCTTCATGCAAACAAAAGTAACTAACTCAGCAGGTGTAATCCAGCTTACTGTAAGAGGGCTGTAGTCAAAATACTAACTGGAGAGCAAACTGGTTAAAAATGAATACAGGGATTCTAATGGAAAACTGAGGTTTGTAAGGGAGGACAAATTATGATATGGACTTTTTTCATCACATTTATGATCAGACTTAAGATGGAAAATAGTGTGTACTGTTCACAGTATTGAAATGAAGGAAATTTGAGTTGCTGGAACAAATGATGTTGTAGAGTCTGAGGGTGGAGGTTGGGTAGGCTGAATCAATGCCTAGACCAAAGCTAGTTGGTAACAGGAAAAAAGCTGAAATTTTACTTTTGTATACATACAGTGATTATATGCAAAACCATGATTTGTGAGAACACTTCAGTATTTACTGCCCACCTCCAACTGAGCTTTATAGATCCTGTTGAGAATCTCATAATATGTAACATTTTTCTCCTGTACTATAAACACTAACTAGGAAGCAATTTTAATTTAAAGCCTGCTATGGTTTTGCTGTTTATAACAGTTAACAGACCATGACTAAGTGTACATTATCTAGGAATGAGAAATTAAAAAGAATAATAATGAAGAAATATCAGTAAAAGGATTGCTTTTCACTACATCACACAGCTCAAATGAACACGTCCTTGAAAAGGTTTTACTGGTTTAAATACCCATTTCCTTTTAACTAAAACGAATTGGAGGCAAGCTATCAGGACTTTGGAAACCTGGACATACTTGGCCAATTTTGATTTGTCTGGAAGAAATCAGCACTACAGATACACAGTAAACCTACTACAAAACCATGCATGCTGAACAAGAGCAGAAAATCCCTCAAACAAGGCACAATTAAAAAAACCACTCTTCTTTTCACTTGAGACTTAATTTTACACTATTAAACTGACATCATGACCTCACTTTAAGTAGAGCCACTGCCTCAGAAACTTCCTGCCTCCAAAACTTCTTTGTAAATACAATTAATTACTTGTTTCTCCTCTTTAGTTCTGGCTTTTGGTAAAGCTCCCTTCTGGGGCTATTGGAGAAAGAGCTTTCAGAGCTGAAGGTGGTATGTCCTTCATGTTGCTTTACTTAGGATGTCAACCCTACTAGGTTAAAAAATCAAAAATCCCACCGACCAACAACAACAAAACCCACCAAAAAACCCCCTCTCCAAACCCAACCAAAACAACCTCAAGTTTTACCACAGAATAAAACTCTTCTGCTTTATAGCAAACCAGTGTATCTTGTTGCATGGGCACCACATATCTTAGGTACACAATGACTCAAAAGACTCCTTTTTTATAGCAGTGAAGATAGGCTTGAGATACCTCGTGTAATGAATTATTATTTTGATTAAGGCCTAGATTACTTTGTGACCTGTCTGATAACCTCTACCAAAGGGCTAACTTTCACAATAAACATGGGGCTTTATCAGAAGTTTTCTGTGGCCCCTACAAAAACCTCTGACAGAAGCTTTAGGAGGCTTACTAGCTGCCTTCTTCTGTGTGCAGGGTAAGGCCATAAAGCCACTCTGATCTGCACAGGAAGCAAACCCACTCTGCAGAAAGGATGCAACTTCGTAGCTCTCTAGTGCTGTCCTGACAGTCATTTCCTTACAGGTTGCTGTGTAGCCAAATTGCCACCTGGCCAACACCAATCTTAAAATTCATAGCCAAAAGATAGTTTTCTCTCTAGTGAAGACTGCTGAGAGCCTGTCCAAGCTTTAACAAACTGGCTTTCCAGGAATGGTAACAGTCATTTGTCTCAGTTTCTTTAGTACCAGACAAGCTGTATCAAGAAAATCTACCTGACTGCCAGTAAATCTTTTATTTATATTTTGCTATCAGACTCACTTGTAATTGGAAAAGGTAACTGGAAGCATGTTTAAAAAAGCAGTTTGAAGATGCTATGCATAGTTTAAATTATATTCCATATTTAACAAATGACCTGAAACAACCTTTCAGAAAAGTGTGAGATACACAGAGCCATCTTACAACCTTCACCTCTTTACATTGTTGGGGAGGTCCCAGATAGAGTATCTCCTAGACTAGAGTAGGATGCATTAAAACAGCCTACCCTCTCCCCACTATTGGAAAGTGGCACAAAGAAGTCACAGATGGTCACGAGACCCCAGAGGAAGGCATGGAGCAAATACTGCTCCGCATTGACACACTGGCAGCAGGTCATGCAAGTGCCAAGCAGGTCTCCTGACACAGAGCTCCAAGGCAGATGATTTGGGCAAGCTCAGGTTTCTGCTTTACTTGTTAGCTCAACTCTGATCTATGCCTGCTCAACAGTCTGGTTAGATATGTGAACTTTAGCTTTGACCAGAACTTCACCTTGGGTTGCCTCTAGGTGGTTTAGACAAGTTAACTTTCTCCTGTGCCAGCTGGTTTCTCTAAACCCAAGGCTGGCTCACTGGAGTTGTGTGTGCTCTAACATTGCAACGCCCTAAGGCAGGGTTAGGCCATTTGTTTACATATAAACATGTGGCACACTCCACCCGTACAAGTGTTTGGTTTTGCATAGCTAGCAGATAACAGGGCTATAAATTTTATTGCTAAATATTATAAACATAGATCTATGATTTCCCCCCCCCCCCCAAGAATTGTGGTTTAGGCCTGATTCTGATTTCACCTTTACCAATTTTATGTGGATACAGCAGGAACCTGTGATTTACATGTGCATGAAATTAGGGGAAAACTCTGGCTTGCTTCTCAATAGCACTGATACTACTTGTGAGTTCTATTTAGCATAATATAAACCATTAAAAAAGGAGGTAATTTTTCAGCAAGATGCAAACAAATTATTAAAATATTTATTTCCATAATTTTCCATTCAATACCTTATTATATAGCTACACTGTGTAATGAACATGTCATTTTTCTGACAGCATTATGAGAATGACTAGTTCTGTTTTTTCCATTCTGTACATTAGTGGGTTTTGTCTTTTTCCTGAAAATGTCTCTATCTAAATGACTATTAACACAGATATTTTCCCCCCATTGTTTTTCCTTCTACAGAGTCATAATTCATCACCACAGAGAGCACCTATTGCTGCATAGATCCTCCTACACCTTTGTCTCTAATTGCCCAGGATTTTATGAGGTAATTTCTGTGCTGTCACATTACACTTGAAGCAGAATATCTAATATACACGATTGTGTTTTCTTATTCATAGCATTAACATTTTGTACCAGTTACATAATTTCTTAAGTTCCTGTAAAATGAAACAAATCCTACACTAGAAGCTTTTTTTTTGAAGGATACTGAAAATCTTGGGGTAATAATTTGAACTACTTCTTCATAGAAAAAAATGTCTGTTTTAATATAAAATTTGTTGATATAGTTGCTCCAAAAATACCAGTGAAAACTTAATTTTTAATGCCTTTGTGGGCTCCCTACTAGAAAAAACGTTATTTGCAGACAAATGAAGAAGGCAGGTTTATGAGACATGTTTCCACTTCATTTCAACCTTAAATTGAACAAGGATCAGAATCATTACTGCACTGTTCTCTTTCTTTTCTGACTGCCTTTCAAATTTTGTTCCCAGTTTAGCTGCACAAGCTAACAGCAGTATTACAGCTGCAATGGTGTGCAGGGTTTGCTCAGCTGTTTGCATCTGTGAGCACTGTGATAGCCCTTTTTGTATACCTTCCCTTTTCTTTAACAGTACAAATGGGGATGAGCCATCACGTGCTTCTCTCCATGCTACAATGAACAGAAGATCAGAGGCTTTAAGACCTACAATAATTTTCATTCAAATATGCTTTTTGAAGAACCCATTTCAAGAAAGAAAAAAAATAATACTGAACACAACAAATATTAATTTCATAGTAGTTTTAGGTTTTTCAGTCAATATTAAAGTGATAAAACTAGTCTAAACAGAGGTAAATTATTTCAGAACACAACAGATTTGTAAAGAGACTTTCATGATAAAATAATACAAAACTTTATTTTTGCATGCTTCACTGTAATTTCTACATTCTAAGATCATTAATATGCATGATCATACCTTTCTGTGCTTGGATTCTTAGGTTTCATATGCTGATTATGTCTGTAGTGGTTCAAAAGGTTATTTTATTTCAATGCTCAGTGTCTTCACTGGTTATGGCTTAAATGAATCTGTTAAAGAAGTGCTACAAACTGCATGGTAACAGAATTAATGCAGTCACATATATATGCAGGTACCATATATAAGCCACAGACACTGGGAAAGTGCAAATGCAGCTATGTTTGCATCATAAGCTCAGCCAGTGGAAAGCCTCTTTATAAATGTTCATCATCAATGTATGAGGAATGCCCTAACAGGGTCCAGCTATTCTATAGCTCTTCTGCTTTTATTTTATGACTATCACATGAAATATATTGAATTAAGGTCTATATTTCTTAGAGAATGTACCTGTTATACTGTGGCAGGTGAAGGGTGCACCTCTTCACCAGCACTAATCAGAAGTAACTGCAGAATGATCGGTGCTGTTTAAATTCTGGTCCATTTTAAGAGTGCTTTCTAACTAAATCATGACAATGTAAGAGGTTAAAAGGAACACAGCTCCTGCTCAGTCTAAGAATTTGTATAATAAGGTTAAAATATACATACACATTTTGTAATGAAAAGTCTGATGTAATTCTTTAAAGAGCCATCACAATTCAGTTTTAGTAGGTCTGTTCACTGCAAATGCATGTTAACTGCTTTCTGCAGAAAAGGTAGTGTTTCTTTAGGGGGCTGAACCAAGGAGATAATTACATGCTGTAAGATACAATTACATGGACAGAATAAGGAGTCTAGGGCAAAGGAGGAGGATGATGTTTCTGCTAGTACCTTTGATTGCAGTATAGGGAACTGCATTGTTGTACAATTTTTAGCCAAGTACATAATAATGCAGGTACGCTCTGTCCTCCTTGTCCTCTCTGGGACTGTCAGCTGTCGTGGTAACAACTACTCTACAGACTAAAGGGGAAGGGATTTTAATGTCTCTTTAAACAAGAGAGATAAACAGGCAGGCCTTGGGGGATATGTTTTGGGATAATGGAGTCCCACAAACAAAAGTGGGCATGCCAATTTGTAAATCTCTTCCAAGATTTCTAGACCAGCCTTGATCACTGGAAAAGTCATTGAACACTGTTCTTAATTTCAGATTGTTGGTCTGCAATGCATTTAGATACTGGGTTCATAATAAAGGCTTAAATGAATTCATGAATTTTGAATTTTCAGAAGAATGGTACTGTGTAAGTAAACATACACCCACTATTAAGCAGAATCCACAGCATTAGTGAATTGGTTTTTGTGACATCTTTTGAAATTGAGATAATCCTTCAGTCAAATCACAGCATGTTTCTGCCTTTCCCAAAAGGAACACTTGCTGTCCAGGATGACTGCTAGCATTGCATGTCAAATTTAGATATCTCAGCTGCACATTTCTTTCAGTATTATTTCTGTTCAACATACTGTTGAATCAAATCACAAGTGAAGCAGAAACAGTACTTTAGTATTAGCAGATCATTGTCTTCTGATCCTGCTACTCCCAGTGATGCCATATTAGCCCTGATGCACCACACATGTACACCACACTGTTAGGTACTGATAATAGAAAGTTAATCTGCCCCAGAACTATTATGTTCCTAATTCTGAGAAATTCAGAACAAAATCTCACTCCTCTAAGTTATTATATATAGTTGAACATTACTATGAAGTGCAATGGTTCCTACAGCTCAGGCTGGTGACTGGAAAACCGTTGTCTTCTGCTGATGATGACCTTGAGTCTTTCTAGACAGTAAGCAGGAGAAAAACAACAAATTTCCCTGTATTTTCCCAAGCTGCTCTGTTGAACAGATGAGAGAAGCCAAATCTGGGCCTTTATAAAGACACCCATAGCATAAGAAAAAACCCTGTTAAGTCTCACATTAATTTCAAACTTCATTGATGCAGGCTGTGCCAACTCACTGCCTCACCTAAGATATGACCATCCAGTCCAAATCTCAGTTTTCAAATCAACAAAATGCAAATAAATGCATAGTTTGCAGGAAACTGATCTTTTACAGGGAAGCCTAATTTTGTATAGCATTTTCCTTCCTTTGGAAGCAAACATACACAAAGGAAAATATCCAACTGCACTTCACATATACAAACCTATTTTCTGTCACACACCAGCAGTGGTGAAATGTAAGTATAAAGCAGACAAAGTACCAAGTTTGTAAAGCCAATCCTGATAATTATGTAATTGCTTTTAGAGATTAATTGTTCTCACTGCATTCTTAGCAAGCAAAAGGAGTTTTTGAGTTCCTCTACCTTAAATGAGCTGCATTGCCAAGTTCAGGCCACCTCTCGCTTCAGTCCCCTCCAATACAAGCCAGGCAGGTTCCTCTAGAGAAAGAAATACAAATGATTTTTTAAAGATATTGATGAAAAGTTTGCATATCTGAGCAAAAGACTGGTGTATTGGGCTTCATTAAATGGACTTTGTTTTTTCACAGGATGGGGAAACTGATTCAGTCTTCCCCTCAGTTACTGGCTTTTGTTTACTCATTGGTTCAAAGCTTTTAAACCTGGGCAAGACAGGTAGGATGCATAAAGAATCCCATTCTTCTGTTGTGGCCAGCATGGCCAAAGTTGATGTTTTCAATTTCTACTGCTTAGAAATAGAGTGAATGGTTGTATTGGTTTCATGACACCTGCCTATTCTCTCCTAAGAAGAAAGTACAAACTGGCACTAGATTTCAAAAGTGAAGAATGGGGTTTTTTAGTGTTTCAAAATGAAATAGACTCTAAAGCCTGGAACTTCTGGCAGACTTTTCAGTTGGTCACTCTTACAGTATCACACAAATGACTCCCATGCCATAGGTATGGGCAAATTTGGAAAAAGTACTCCAAAAACTCTTTAGTTTTATGGTGCATTTTATTTTTAAAGAATAATTTAAAGGAGGAAGAGGATTATTTATTTTTTCTCAACTGTGGCAATAAACAAGCCATGTTATTGACTGAAGAGGGTGACTTCAATTAGGCCTGTAGTTACTACAATGGACTCCATCTGAGTGCCATTTGAACTGGAATACATAGAATTACTGCAGCAGGAGCAGACACACTCCACCTAGAGTCTGTCTACACCTGGAGACAGGATAAAATGCATCCCACCCTTGACTTTTTGTTGTGGGTGGGGTTTTTTGTTGGTTGTTTTTTTGGTGGTGTTTTTTTGGTTTGGGGGGTTTTTTTGGGTTTTGTGGGGGTTTTTTTCCTTACCAGCAAGCACAACTTGGAGACTGCATATTGGTGCTTAAAACTTAACTTTCTCAGAACTTCAGTACTTAAAGGTTAGCACTGGCTTAACTGCTTTACCTGCCTGTACATATTTGCAGAATTCTTTGTACATGGTAGACAGACTTGTGTGTTTTGTTCTGCCCACTGAAACCCAATATCATACCTTTTTATACATTTAGGTGAAAAATGTCCATTTCAAATGCAATATGCAAACCCAAACTAGTTAGCAGATTACTAATCTCAATAAATATATCATAGAAATGTAGTACTTAAGTAGACAGCTTCACTGTTGGATCACATGGATAAAGAATAATGTCAGCCCAACCAGCCAAGGAACTCTAGCAGCCAAGCAGAAACCCCTGTAACACTAACATTCACAAATTACAGGAGGTAGTTAATACTTCTGCTGTGCCCAAACCTAGAACTTGGAAAATTCTCAAGCTGTAGACTATTTGTTTGCTCACTGTTGCTTTGAATTCACACTCCAGGGTTTAGGTCAGCCCTTTCTCTGTCATGTTTGTTGGTATTATGCCCCTTCTAGGCAGTTATTTTGGATAACAGGCCACTCCAGCCATCACCTGTCCTGCATGGCAACAAGGAAATAGCAACAGCATTAGAGGATTAATCTGACCACAACTGAGAGCTTCTGTTTCACTCATGTTCCAGAAATTTCATGTTTCTATCACTGTATTTCTAACTTTGCTTTTGTTTAAGTAGACCTGACCTGTGCTATCCACAGCCTGCTTGACTGCTTCATTTTCATATTATCAGTTATCATCAGCAGGTTTTTCCACAGCTATGACCTTATTTTTCCCCTTCTGTGCAGGGTAAGGAATGTTAAATAAATGTTGATAGAAACAAAGAAAAAGTAGTCCTGACTGACAGTAGTCTGAGGGTTTCAGTCTAAGTGCTGCCTTACTAACTTGCCAGGGAATAAAAGACCATGCCTCTTCACATAAATACTAACATCAAAAATTGCAGAAATTCACACTATTTGCTTTAAATGACATTCTACATGAACAGAAATAACACATGGCAAGCAAACCTGCAGGTGACTTACATTGTTCTATCCTTGCTTGTGGGGAGATTACAGGCTGTCATGTTCTTTGGCTGCATCCATTTTATACCAAAGTGGTTTAAAAGTACTAAAGGATACACATGGTATACCAGGAAAGAAATGACTCCTATTGGCCACTTCTAAACAGAGCAGGAGATGATTTCTGTAGTGCTGGCAAAATGATCAGGTTTTGTAAGCTCTGCATTTTCCCTTAGAACATTTCAGGATGGATATAACAGTGCTTAGACCAAATAAGAAGTGACTGGCACCTGTTTACTCTTGAGGCCATATGTAAGATGACATGTCTCAGTACCTAACATCTTTTAGAGCTGTAACTGCACACTATCACAGTACTATAAACAGAGCTGACTTTCAGAGCAAAGTAAGATCCTTTTTTTAGAGAAACAATTAAACAGGCATGCTAGTCCTATCAAACAACCTGGGATTCTAGAACACAAGACTAATTCTGTATCAACCCAATAAGTTTTCTATAGGTGACAAGAAAAGAATCAGATAAATTTTGCTCTAAAGTTTTCCTGTTACAGAGAAGGAGAAAGACTAAATAGTTGATGGAAATTAGGAAGGATCATGTGGCATGTCAGGAACTGGTCATTTTTGATATTTGCATTTGCATGCAGAATGTGTGTTTGTTCACTATCTTTTACAAGTGGTATCCAGTCCACATAAAGACACCTATGACTCCTTTAGCATGCATGTTTGTCTTGTCAACCTGATAGAATGAATGAACACAATAAAGGTAAATGAAAAATAATGCTTATTTTATCACTCATTAAAGTAGGTCTTATCCAACTTAAAGTAAAATCTGTGATAAGGCCAGCTTATTAGGATTAGGTATGTTTAGTTTGGAGAAGAGGAGGCTGAGGGGGGAGCTCATTGCCCTCTACAACTAGAGAAGGGAGGTTGTAGAGAGGTGGATGTTGGACTCTTCTCCCTAGTAACTAATGACAGGACAAGAGGAAATGGTCTGAAGTTGCAACAGGGGAGGTTTAGACCAGATATTAGGAAGAAATTCTTTACAGAAAGAGTGGTGGGGCACTGGAATAGCCTTCCCAGGGAGGTGGTTGAGTCACCATCCCTGGAGGTATTTAAGAAATGTGTAGACATGGTGCTTCAGGACATGCTATAGCATGTAGGTGGTTGTGGTGGTGGGTTTTTTTGTTTGTTTTCTTTTGGGTTTTTACTTGTTTGGTTGTTTGGGGTTTTTTTTTTTGGTTGCACTCGTTGATCTGGAAGGTCCTTTCCAGCCATGAATGTTCTGTGATTAACTTCAACTCATCTTGTAGAATTTTGTAGTTAAGATATTTTCTATTAAATTATGTAGTATCATCTGAAAAAGAGCCTAAACCCCTTACATTTGTGGAAGCTACCTATTTCACTGCAGAAGGGAAATCATGCAAGTTCAGGAGTTAAAGAACTTCAAGCATCTCAGAGACACTCCCAATATGGCCAAGGAACACTTGTTTCCAGTGCCAAAATTAAAGAACAGGCCTAGGACAATTCCTCAGACCTGAGCTAAATGGAGCTACTGAGAATTGTGGCATGTACAGGGTAGGGAAGGATCTCATAATACTCTCATTGCAGCTGCAGTTCCTACAAAACAAGAGATAGGGAGACTGAGTAAATATCAAACCCCTCATCCTTTCTTCTTCCATGCAAGAATTGTGTTGTGAACCTTTTTTTTTTTAAGAAAAGTAAGACTATACTTAGAGATCTGCCAACTTATGATACAGTGACATCCAGATATATTTTAGGGGCACAACAGTTTAAGTGGAGTTGGATGATGGCATTATCAGCATTAAATAACCAGGTTCCCAGCTGACAAAGGAAAAAAAGATATCCCTCCACCTTCTTTGAACTTCTTGCATTCTTAGCATTCTTTCCATAAATCATTTAATAGCTGCCCTATTCATAGGAAAATGTATTACTGAAGCTAAACCATGGGGGTTTTTTTCCCTCTACTCTCATTGGAGAAAAGCATAACAAATCAAGCCTGATTTGCATGCCAGTTTGCATACACAAAACTCTTGTCACACACTAGCAAACAATAAGCTGCTCATGTCAGATTACCTTGTTCAAACAACAGCATAAACTAGCTACTGAGCTTTAAGGCACATCAGTATTACCCAACTGCTCTGTGTTACTGATACTTTGCAACAACAAACCCAGACCTCTCTAAAGGCAACAAAAAGAAATAAATGCAGGAGCTTTGTATCTCTCAGTGTGCTGCAGCCCAAGTAACTTCCTTTGCTCCATGGGACAATCCTGACAGGGGGGGAAGTTCTGAGTCCTAGATGAACCTGCATGCAGAATATATAAAAAGCTTTCCCTGATGACACAAATGTTACCCCTCTCTTTCAATGTGCTGCCTGGAAGCACACATCAGTTCATTGGCATCACAATGGTGACCAGACAGCTTCTGCAACTGGTGGCTTTGCAGAAGGAAAAAGTGTGTTGCTAGGGCAGCACAGCATGCTGGTGTCATAGGTCACCTAGATATAATTTCAAACACAGGAAAAAGCTCTCCTGATGTGGCATGTAGTTACATCAGAGCTTCTGACAGCTCTACATGGAAAGCACCAGGATGCCAAGGTTTAGCTCTGTTTACCTCTTGGAAGTACACATGCAGAGTTTTGATGCTAACACCTTCTTAGTGCCTGCTTACCTTCCTTGTCTTCTGGTATCTGTCAGAGGAAGAGAAACAAGGGAAACTAATTATTATAACTCATGACTAGCAACTAGGAGGCAGCAGGAGAGATTTTTGGCTGGAAGGAACTGAATGAGAGCAGTAGAACAGTTCAGGTCAATTACCTAACCAGTGCATGCCAACATTTGAAGAATACTGCTGGCAGTCTTTGTCACACAGTGAAAGCACATTAACAAACAAACAAAATTAAAAGACATTAAGTGCAGAAAGCCTCTGTCACCCTAGGGTTAGGGTCCTCCCTTCAGATTGCCTCTGAAACATTTAGCACAAGTGAAGGACCACTTCCAACATTAAGAAAGTGAGCAGCAGGCAGACTTCACTGTATGTTTTGGCACCCATTTCTGTTTCAAATGTACTCAGCTTATACTGCATAAGCTATTTATTTTCCTCTGAGCAATATGCACGCATACAGAATTTGCCAGCCTCCTGGTTCTGTGATTGTATGAACTGAGGCACCTGATTTTGCACTGCCTCCTGTACTTTCCCTTGTGACTTTTGATGCTGGCTGTTGTGTCCCTGTGCTGCCCTATTAACTGCAGGTCTGAGCTCTTTCAGTCTACTATTGTAAACTTACATGCCCACAAGACTATTTAAATCTTTCATGTTCCCCACTTCATCTCCCACTCAACTACAGTTTCACCTGGCATGACATGGGCATTCAGCAGGTGAAAGCAATGGCATGTTACATTTTAAGGACATGATGTTAATAAGCATAGCTCCTAAACTTAAATTTGGAAACTCATCCAGGTAGCTAAAATACTGTTAGGTAAACTAAGATGTGGCAAGGACAGTGTAGGCAATTCAGTTATATGGATCACAAACTTCTACCTGGGACCAGAATGAGTAGGAGCTCAGTTATATGGTATTCTAGTAGTTTTGGGTTGCATTGCTACCTGCTCACACTGATCTTTGTGACTTGGAGAAGAATATATATTTAATAGCTCTTTTTCTGTGGTGTCAGAGATGTCACTGCATGGGACTGCAATAACATGGCCACATCTTGTCTAGCAGAAAGGTTATCATTATGCAGTATAGAAAGCACTCATTTCCTAAGCACCACTTAAGAGCCTGTGTACTAGCAATGCTTTACTGCTTTGAATTAAGAGAAGCAGGTTAGCAAGTGTTATCAATTCTGTGCTAAACCTGAGACTAAAAATCAACAGTAGGAGAATGAGAACAGTTAAAGAGACATGGGCAAGACATACACAAGTAATCTCAGAAAAAAATAAGGATCATGCCATGAAACAAAAAGATGCCCTTATTTAGCACACCCTCAACAATTTTTTCCTGGCATGTTTATGTTGATTTATGTGCTAATCCTAAAAATTGCCTCAGGCTAATGTTATTCAGCTGTCCTCCTGATTGTTGCATTGTTCATAATAGGTTAAATAAATGGGGTTTGTTAAATTAAAAAAGGTGTGAAAGATCAGATCAACTCTGGTTTGATTTTTGTGCTACTAATTTAAACCAAAGTAGTGAGATGGTCTCCTTGATTCATGGGATTGCTAAGAACATCAAATGTCTAACATAACTGAAGACAAAATTGTGAACTAAAAAGCTGTTGGCTGTAAAATTGCTGAAGCAAAAACAGAAAAAGGAAGACCAGAAGTTGAAAATAACATTATTCATGTTAAACAAGATTATGACTATGCTCTGCTACCCATACCCACACTCTGCAAGGGCTTTAGAGACCTGTAAAGATTCTGCACCCCTCCATAATTTAGTTTCTTTTACTACAAATGGCAAGTTAAGTATCTGATTTCCACATACCACTTCCAACACTAGATTTTGGTAAGGACTTGGCTGGCAACAGGTCCAGTTTTTTGCTCATCTGATGGTCATTTCTATAAAGAAAAGAAAAAAACCCACTTATTTCTGAGCAGAGAAAAACTTCAGTGACTGGAGAAATATTTTTGAGTATTACATACAAATACCATTGTAAAAGAAAAATCAGGAAAAACAGTCCATCAGTTAATGAGTGCTTTAGGCCCAATCCAGCAAACTGCTGTGTACTCTCAGAGGCTTCTGAAGGCAAGGAGCATTACAAAGGATTTGATGCCCACGTGTTGGTGCTGTACTTTGCAAGGTGAGATACACAGTCAGTCAGTGTCGGCTTGAACAGTTAAGGAGCCAAGTTCTCCAGTTTCAGCTTAGAGAGGAATTTGAGTTCTTGGTTCCTTGCAAGACCACTTCATGAGAGATGATTTCATCAGGAATCTTTGTCAAAGGAACAATCAATAGTTTTTTTAACCAATTAACTTAAACAGGATGAGTAGCGTGCAGGTTCGAAATTAGCATAGCTACTTCTGGGGCTGGCTTGACTTGCTACCTTGCTACTTGAAAGAGCAATAGGTATCACGTGCTGCACAAAGCTAAACCCATAGTTTGGTGCTTTTAGGAATGCTTTTAGGATTTAAAAAGAATCAAACCCAAGCTGAGGTTAAGCACAATTTGTATTGCAATTTAGCCAACATGCAAAATAAGTTTTAGAGAGAGTGAAAATTAATTTGCATAGGGTATCAGGAGGCAGCATATTGTACAAGTCCACTCAGGAAGAGTTGTTTGAGTGGATGAAAGTCCTTATCACCTTACAACTAGATCTACAATGTAAATAAGAAAAAACTTCAGTGTCTTTCTGTCCAGGTACTGACAGCCCTGCAGGTTTCTAGCATGTGACAAGTACCAACTGAGACGTACTTAACATCAGTACCTCCAGGACTACAGCAATACAGATTCTTGCAGTTGTCAGCACTTAAAGTAGGGAAAGCTAGAGGTTACAAGAAGCATACAGCAGGCTCTTGGTTCATACTGTACAGATTCTGAGGTGTGGGTCCTTTGGCAAAAAAAAGCACTTAGGTCTGGGTCAGCTGTTTCCAAGATGCGTTGGAAACAGTTGTAAGGATTGCTGTAAAGTGCCATGAAGTAACAGTGTTATGAACTGGCAAAGCTACTGGAAAGAAGTTCGTTATTTTCCTCACCTGGGAACATTTTCACATGAAGCAACAAAGAAACTATTGACACTGCTAAATAGTGAAGAATTTCATAATATATCCCATCATGAGAAAAAGGTTAGTGCACTGTAATTCAGAACATATCTGGCAAAGCCCCCATTGCCATTTACTAGAGAAGTAAATATTGGCAGGACTGGAACGTGGCTTTCCTTCACAGATACCCACACCACACTTCTTGGTGTCAAGGAGTAACATCTAAGCTCTCATCAGTTTATCATCTGGAAGGTCAGGCATACCAGAATCTTACAGCTAAATACAAATCTTTAAGCCCTGTGCTCTAGCTTACTGTTCTTCCTCTTTGTAAGAATATTACATGTTAGCTTTAAAGGTATGAATGGAACCTAAGGTATTTGCAAACTTTCAATGATATTTTGCACAGTGACCTGCAGTTTCCTTTTCTGGCATCTTTTTCATATGTGATCAAAGAACTAAGTATGCCATGGTACACTTGGAAAACTAGGTAAACAATGACCAGATATTTATAGTGCTAATTATTTACTGAGCATTGAGAGCATTCTTCACTGCATCAAAAGGCTGCAGCATTTTCTATTTTCATGGTGTATGATTTAGAAGTCTCCCATTGTTTAGAGAAAGCACTCATGATTTGCAATAGCCACACGAGATTTTCCCTCTCTTACAAAGCAGCTTCACAGGGCAGTGTGTGCTGGCTGTCACTGGCCACTGATGAAATGGGGAAGGTTCTGTTCCCCAGCCCTGAAGTCTGTCACAAAGTATGATGGATCTGTACACTGAAGTTTCTCATCAGAATCACCTAAAAACTGATTCAGCACAAATTTTTTGGGTTAACGCTAGCAAGTCTTTGTAGCGTTTTTCTTGAGCCTGATTCACTCTGACTGAATCAAAGTAAGAAATGATTACTTAAGCATTTGTGCAGGTAGACTTATCAAGATGAAAAAGGCACTAACCACCTACAGGAGGGGTTGATGAGTGGTGGAAAGTTCACAGGCAGCCAGAACAATGAAGCAGCAGCAGCTTTAAAGTGAATATTAAACCCGCATTCATTATCTGGACAAACCATTACTATTAATAAAGTAAATACTAGCACAGAATGAGCTTTGACTGCTTTGCCTAATCTACTAAAAAATACCACAACAAGCTTAGCCCTTAAAATCAATATGAAGCACAGAGTAAACTACCATGCAGATTAATTTTATCTCCTGCATATTGACTGTAAAGAGATTTAGCAGATCTTGCTACTAGCAGCTCTCCATCATATCCTCATCACTAGTGCAAACTTTGCATCTAATGTTACTGCTTTGTACTCTCTGTTACCTCCAATTATCTCATCGATGAACTAGTTAAGATTTGGCAGATGAGCAAGTTTCACATTTCTGTTACTTTGTTGTGGCTTCATTTTGCTTAAATCTAGTAGGTTTTCTTTGTTTGGTGGGTTGTGCTGTTTTTTGCAAATGAAGATTACTGATTACAAAACATTTTGTTCACAGCATAACATGTTTAGCAAAGCTTCTTGACTTGTAGATGGGGCTCTACCTGGACTGCTGGGGCATGAAGGACCCTGAAAGCTCCATGTTCTCAGCTAAAGCAGCACCTTGCATTGCAGGACTCCAGGGTTTGCAACTGAACCCATGACTAGGTGGAACTTCCCTGAGGCTGTGATGCAAGGGATCCCTGGCTGCACAGATCTCTACTGAGAAATCCCAAATCGTTAACGTGGTTTGGGTTTCAACACCCTCCCAGACACTAGAGGGCTGAAGAGTCACAGACTCCACCGCTGCAGCCCCAGGACACAGAGCCAGGAAACACGGAATAAGAACCCAAGGAAGGTGTTTCTAACAAGGCCAGTGACAGTGAAGCTGCCTCGATTCAGCAGCAGTATACCTCAGACATATGTAGGAAATCATTACTCATTGATCATTAGTCAAGACACGCTGCCTACCAGTGAAGGCTTCTTATGTTTGCAGTTTTACTATGGTAGAAGGAAAGCGAGTAGCAACCTGTTCTGACCACTTTAGGGGATGTGTTTGTGGTAAGATGGGAGCAGCCTGTAAGAGTTAACTGCACATTTAAACTAGGAGCAAAAAATTACGAGTCATGGAACACATTTTCCACTGTGGTATGCAAAGATAGCTGCATCTCAACACAAAGCACAGTCTAAGAGTGAAATAATCAATCAAGAACCTTTACATACAGAACTACTCAGTTCTTGTAGCCCTTTTCAAGCAGCATCAGTCAGTAAATGTTTGTAAATCAGACTATAGGTTTGTAAAGATCAGCAATCTTTTAAACACATTTTGGCTACAGGCCCTAGTATTATGGCTTCTTTAACAGCACACTTAAAAGCAATAACAACAAAAAGCCCCAAAACCCACCCCTACAAACCAGATGCTTTTCCCACCAAAATTCCTATGTTTACTATTTTGGTAAAACACATGAATAGGAGCATTACCTTCAACAGAGCAGTACTGCTGCTCACATAAATAAGAGTAGACAAGTTTCCCTGCAGGTGCTAGACTGATGTGTAGTAGCTCCAGGAAGGTATCAATATGGCAAGTTATCAAAACCAATTCTCTCTGAAAAACAGAAAAACACAGATGAAGAGAGTGCTCCTGATTTGTTTTGGTTCTGTTTTGAGGAGAAGTAAGGTTACATCACACGCAGTTAACTTTCCACTTCTCCTCCAACAGCAGCTTCATTAAGTAAGCTGATGTGTTAAGATAGCAAAATGGTTGCAGGGGAGCTAGTTAATCCCTGTGAGCAGGGAACCCACTGGAAAAACTTACCTTTGAGAAGAACTTGTGTTTTGGTAGCACTTCCTCATTATGCATAAGACAAAAGTGGTATTTGGTTGACATCCTCTTGGAAGCAATGAAGTACAAATTCTTGTCCTTTTGCATACCTGTCTGGATTTCCTTTTATTATTTAGGACTAGGAACTAGGAGATTCAAACAAAATGCTGAGTGACCAAGGAGATGCTTTTCTTTGCACAGTCTGCACCTTATTTTTCCCTACGCTTTTGCTCTCTAAGTCCATAATGGAACATTTTCCACTTCACCACCAAGGAAATCAGTTTTCTCTTCATTTTATGAACCATATAGTCCACAGGAACTGTATTTCTGGGCAATTTGTTGTATGTCTGCTGAATCCAAGACATAACAGCACTGACTGAATGCATTGGTCAGATGTCAACGAGTAAGTCTCTCCATAACAAATGCTGCTAGCTGCTGAGTTGCAGGGCATATTATGGCCTACCTACTGGGCTGAGATTCTTGTAAGTGCTGTAAAATTCTGAGGGCAGGAGTTAACAGCTCAGGCCCCAGCATGTGCCTGACTTCAGAGAAAGTGTAGTCATGGTAGAAGGACACCACCAGAAGGTCATTTTATTTTTTCTTAAGCAACAACGTTAGCAGTGTAGGTACACAACTTCCACATGAGAACTTCTCATAGTGGGTACCAAAGTATGGATAGTCAGGGCAGCCTCAACAGTGAGAAAGTTTAAACATAAAAAAAATTAAATAAAGAAGACTGCAGAGCCTGTGAAAATAGTGATAGTATTTTGCATAATAGCAGCCAATTATATTCCTCAGGTATGCAAATGTTGATTGCCTACACATATGCCATCTCAGCCTCTGACCTCCTGTGACTAATATACTGCTCTTTCCTCAGGCAAATTGCTGAAGTCAAACTAATATGGAGATGTTCAAAAACAGAAGTAATATTGTGCACACACACACAGAGGAACACATTCTTCTATAGAAATGCTTTATTAAAAGGGGTGGCCCATAACAAAACTATACTACACAGATGTAAAAAAAAAATCAAGACAAAATGGTATCTCTTACAATGGATTAATATGTTTTCTATAATTTCAAGAGTCTGGTCAGTGTCCAGATGTGAACAGTCAAACTTGCTGTCTATGTATGCTGCAGCCTATCCAGTTTGAGATATTACTCTACATAAATGTGGAGCTTGATTTAAAGCTTGGCTTGAAAAGACTTGTTACATATTTTGAGATTTTGTTTATGGCTACAGTAGAATGTAGGAAAATATTTAACAGCTCACACTTTCACAAAATGAAAAAAATACAGTACAGGTACTTTTTTACAAGATCTGCAATTGGTACTTTGAAAGAGCCAGCCTTTAAAATTGAAACTAGGACACTTAAACTTTCTACCTCCCCTTTCTTCTTCCCTCCTCACAATATTCAAATTCTTTACTCAGTAGAAATAATTCATGTATAGTGTTAAGATAGAAAAAAAAGTGTTTTCTTCTTATAAAACATGGATATTAAATGTATGCATATGCAGGACAGATCCTGCTTTCCTGATATGAACAGATTTACATGTGTAAGGCAAAACAAAATAATAAAATTGACCCTGTAATTAGAATTGAAAACATTAAGATCCAACTGCAGCAGCAGAAGACAACTCCATTATATTTTGTTCTGCTTCCCTTCTGTTTCAAAGTGAGTGTTTTGTCCATGATGATGCTAGCTTGCTTCACAGCCATATTCCCCTCAGGCTTGAAAGGGGATCAAAATTTAGACAATGTATGCACCAGTATGAGAGAAACCCAAAGGCAGCATTCACCATTCAAGTGCTGGTTGTTACTCACTATACAGTAGTTTTTATTACGGATCCTTCAGTGTCTCAGAATAGCTTTGGCCAAATAAGAACTTGCTAAACATCTCTAGTATAGGCAGCCTCTATCAGTAAGAGAGGATATTTGGAGATATAACCACATTTCCACTAGCACTTTAAAAGCATAGCAATATTAGTACCATGCCAGGAAAAGCTTCATGCCTAAGGCAAACGGTAACTTCTCAAGGATGTCTGCCACGTTTGGCAGCAATACAAGCACAGAGTCTCAGGAGAACTATTCACTACTTTTGCTGTTATTATCCCTGATTTTTAATGTGGAGCTGCCAAATGTGGAGTGTTTGTGAGTTGAATAAGTATAATAGGTAACAAGTTCGTGGCTGTCCCAAGTAGGATGCAGCGTGGGTCCCAGAGACCATAGGCTAACGCTAATCATCTGCCTACAGATCATTTCCTCTCAAAACCAGCTACACTTTGCTGTCTTAGAATCCTTTATTTAAACCTCTGTTCCTTCTCTGGAATACAGCGTGTTGTTCGTACTGATACTGCTGTAAAAATGTGTGTTAAACTGGTTGAGCACAGAGTTGCTGTAGCCAAGATGGCTAGAAGGCATAGAATTGGACCACTCTCCCACACCATGACTGGGAATATTAGAAAGTGGAGAGTAGGAGTTGAAGCCTACCATATTCTGTCCCATTTTGTCAATGGGTTCAGAGTTGAGTCCCAAAGGCACTGAGCGGCTCCCTGAGTTAGAGCCATTAACATAGGCAGTCATGCTGGAGAGGAAGTTACTGAGGCATGGGCTACTGGAAGATGGAGGTGGAGATCCCTTCTCAGGTGAAGTGTCAGTCCCAGGTGATGAGTTTTCCAAGATATCCTGATGTTCTACAGCTTTAGGGCTGCCAGTCAGGGCACTATCCTCTGATTTCTCAGATACAAGAGTGGCAGCACTAGCCCCAATGTCAGACTTCCTTTTCCTCTTCCTGCGAAAGTTTCCATTGTCAAACATCTTTTCACAGTTTGGGTCCAGAGTCCAGTAATTCCCTTTTCCTGTCAAAGGAGACAAAAGCACATTTTAACATTAAAAATATGCACACAGACAGCAGAGACTAGTCACCTAGAGCTTCACCATGTTTCACTTCACAGGAACTGAACAATTGCACAAGCAAAGAACAGAAGTAATTTTTAATCACACAAAAGCAGAAGTCTGCTGAATTAAGAAAGAAGTGTAAAGTTTTGGGCTGTGTCCTTTAGTCCTGACCCTCCACACAGGTAAAACTACAAGTAGAGCCACTGAGAGGACCTTCTGTTTTCTTTGCTGGGTAAGGAAAGGAGATTTTCAGTATATATAGCTGGTCCTCTGAATTTACAGCAGAGACTAATCAAATCCGCTACTCTGGATTCACTGGGGTAGGATAAGTTTCTAAAGAGATAACACCAGATTTCTGGCCCTCTGTGGCAGCCTAACTGAATGGTTTTCAAATGTTCCAAATGGTTCTTAACAGCTACTGATAGAAAACAATAAATAAAAGAACAATCTGACAGCATATCAGCCAAGGGGCTGGAAACAGCAAAGGTGTGATTCCAAACAAAATGCTATTTGAAACAAACAAAAGCAGCCTGCTCTCTTGAGAATTATTGCTGTCTCCCTAAAGCTACTGGGTTTCTTTGACAAATCTGAGTTTCCCTTGCCCTTTCCATCAGTTCCCACTTAAGTTTGACATAAGTCATATGCATTACACCAAATGAGTTTTGAATGTGACTTGTTCAGACTGCTTCTGTGCTTGTTGAGCCTAACACTCAGCACACCATCAGTTCTCAGGTCAAGCAGTAAAGAATCCCCTTCCCTGCAGAGCTTTAACAGCAACACTCATTCAGACCTCAGCAGTGCAAGCTGCCTACTAGTTCAGACCTGTGAAAATAGAAAAGCCCCAGTGTGTTTGGCCTGTATCTAGACCATCATGTCTCTTTACAATGTAACAGGTGGTTAAAAATTAATCAAGTTTAATTAGAGGGGGAGAAAAAGATAGGGAGAGAGAGCTATACCTGGATCATCTTCATCTCGGGGCACCTTCTTGAAGCAGTCGTTGAGAGACAAGTTGTGCCGTATGGAATTCTGCCAGCCAGCTTTGCTTTTGTTGTAAAATGGGAAGTTGTCAGCCACATACTGGTAAATCTGACTTAGAGTCAGCCTCTTTTCAGGTGCTCCATGTATAGCCATGGCAATAAGTGCAGAGTAGGAGTAAGGTGGTCTAACCAACTTCATAAGCTCTTCTTGGGAGGGGAGAGGAAGCCAGCCAAGGTCAGTTCCTCCCAAGCCATGCATGTTGGGCAAGAGTTGCCTTTGCATCCCATAAGACTGAGGAATGAAAGGACTGCCATTGGATCCTGGGAGATACGGTGGTGGGGTAATGGAAGGTCCATTTAGCCAGAGGTAAGGATTGGGAGTGGCGTTGTAATCCGTCGTCTCAAAGGTGCTCGGTCGCTGTGGACTGGGGATATTCTGTGGATGGAAGAAGTTCTCATAGTAGATACTCATCTCTGGAGGTTCTTGTCCAATATTTGGAAACTGTGGGCTGCAGCGTGGCGGCGAGTGCGTTTGAGGATCAAAGGAGCTCATGCTCTAACACAGGCAGCTGATAAGTTATGACACACCTGAGCTAGTGCTGCTTTCCCTAGACAGGTGCATCACCTGTGCCCTTCCCTACGTACTTATGCACCTGTAAATGTTTCAGCTAGTGCTGCAGGCTCCACCCCACAGCCCTGAGTGGCTGCAGATGAGGACGATATCCTTTTTGGAATGCTGGCAGTCCCAGCCAGTCATTGATGTCACATCAACTGAATGTGAAAGTTACAACTCTTTATCTTCTTAAATGAATGAAGGAATTTTCCACTAATGTGATGCACATAAAGAAAGCCTAAGGTGCCTTGAAGTTAAAATCCCTAATCAGAGATCCTCCTCTTTCTACCTTGCACAATGAAGCTTTAGCATATGTATTTCTTTCTTTTTTTAAAGAAAAGCCATTTTGTTCTACTGCTAATAACACCTCAGAATGCAAAAGCCATTGTCACTTGTCACTGAAACAACAGGCATATATATACACTTAAAAAAAGAGAAAAGGTCAGGCTTTTCTTTCTGCAGTTTTAACTGCAGGGTCGCTTGTACTTCCCCCTAGGCAATCACAGTACTAGAGGCAAATTCTGTAGCTCGTTACTCACGTGAGTAATCTCACTGATATAAATGGAATTACTCCCTAAAGTATTAATCTTGTGAGAAAAAGATTTCAAGCTTAATCATCAAACCTTCCTTTGGAGCTTAAATTGGTGAACTGAGATGGGAAATCAGTATTTGCTGCAGGATTGGTGCAGAGAGATCATAAAACCTCAGAAAAAATTCCATGCATGAAAGAGGCACAGTTCAGCATAGCTCTTTTTAGCTTATTTCCAATAACTTCATTTTTATATATATATATATATATATGTACAGACTAAAGCTGATTCCTTAAAACAAGGGAAAACCTCTAACCTTTTTATGACTTAGAAGAATACTTACTGCCTTGTATGGCACCCTGCACTTTCAAACAAGGAAAAAGCAGAGCTGCAATCTCCCTAAGACATGCCTCAGAATGAGAACAGCTCTTACAACTGTGTAAGTACATGAAAGCCTGCACTACAGTTAAAAGCACAGTTGTAGTTACCTTCAGAAGGGATATTTGCATATTTTTAAAAAATGTTTAAGGCACATATAGACATTTGGAACTTGATTCAGCCTTAATATCCCATGCAATAAAAGAATGTCCTAGCATGACAAGGCCTTTAAGATGGCTCAGAATCACATCTCTACAGCTATTTAAAAAAAATACATGCATTCACTGCACTAAAATTGTTTGTCCATAGTTGTAGTACAAGTAAGTTGCTATTTTATTTTGAATGACTGAGAGTTCAGAGTTTGTAAATGCTAACTAGCAGAGATACACATTAAATAGACATAACTTAAGTGGAACACAGTGGGGCAGTTTATTTTCTAAGTGACAAGTGCTTTGCTAAAGGTGACTTGGCCAAAAACACCCAAATTATGATGCATTTTTCAGCCAATAATAATAGAAGTACCTCCCTCTTCATGAAAGGTATCTGAAAATAGAGGTTTTTCTCCATAAGAGTCTGAGTTACAAACATGCAAAAAGCTGTTTGAGCAACACTGCCTACAGCCTCCTAATTAACTTACTAACATATAGACATATTTTAAAAGTGTATCTGTAGTCCTGCAAATAGTAATGCTACAAATATTGCTAATAAAAACCCCCATTATTTAGAGAAATCAATGGAACAAAACCTTTAAGAAGTGCTCAAATGAGTAAAAAGAGGAGTCACTTTTACAATCAGCTAAGACCCAGAATATGGTATGAAAAAACAAACATCTGAGGACAAGAAAAACTTGCAAATTTATAAGTGCTCAGGTTTGTTTATTCCAAGAAGTAAAAATTCAGCTAACTGCATCATGAACTTGGGTGAGTGGCATCTAAATATTCCCTGAGGTGCTCTGCATGCGTAGTTATAATTAAAATATGCTGAAGTGGATGCTTTGAAAATATGCCAGGCTTTACAAAGGGAAAAAATAATACTTCTGCAATCAGAGACTAAAGAAGGCTGTAAAACTTCCTCCACAAATTAATCTTCATGAAGTTTTGGTGCAGTGCATTTTAGCAAGGTCAGCCCCTAGCTGTGCTCTGCAGCTGCCTGAGAATCCATGGTACTACCAGACCTATCCTGATGTGACACCTGAGCAAAGTATCACACAAAACTACAGTAAAGCAAGGACTGAGGTGAAGAGTGCCAAGTACTGCTTTTAGAGCAATGAAGTCCAAAGACAACTAGCATTCTGCCTATGGAGCTCTGAAAGAGAGGGCAAGGTCTGATCTCTCCCTGGCATGTGTGTGCTGGCACAGCTTCTGGTAGAGACGTGATCTGATCACCCACATTTTTCTTCCAACTATAAACAATGCCAGTAAAAATGGTACTTTGTCAGAACTCTGGGCACACCTCACTTCTTGTGAATCACTGCAATACATGCTTCTGTAAAGCACTTCATGTGCAGATGCTCATATGCAGGCAAAAGGCAGCAAGGAAAGAATAAGCTTTGCTCGAGCTGTGGTTGCTGAGCAGGGTTGGTCAGAACTGGACTTAATTGAGTCTAACCAAGAATATTGCCCTGAGGTCCTCACCACTGAGACTCCTGTTCTTGGCAGAGCTGGAAGGAGAAGGTAGCAATCCCAGAAGTGGAGAAAGAAGAAGGAAAAAAGGTGAGGCCTTGATATAAAGACACTGGGGGAAAGTGATATGCTGACCAAGCTATACCAACAGATCATATTTAAGGCTGAAAAGCTCTAGAAATGAAACAGAGGTGGATGCTGGACAATCATTACTTCCAAACACATTGGGTTCAGTGAGACCTCTGTAGGCAGGATATGTATTTAACATTTCTTTTTACCATAGTACAATACTGTACAACCCTGAGTGCATGCCTCTACCATCTGGAAGTCTGATCAAACACAGATTGTTATCTAACCAAAGATTGTTGTCAACTTTTGCATTACGCAAACGTTGGCTGCTCTTGTTAAGTGAAGCTCCAAAATCTGCAAGGTTAAGGCTGAGTCCCTGCAGAACCACTGTTCTTCATAGGTTTTTTAGGTCAGCTCCTATGTACCCCTCTACTCCAGCCAACAGTAATTTTTTCACACTGATTGCCCTTTTACAAGGGAAATCATAATTGTCTAAAATCTTGGGTTTTCAACTTAATTTCATTAAAACTGAGATCTCTCTGCACTTTCACCTATGCATTTACAAAGTAACCTATACATTCAGCATTTTGAAAATGCAGTGACTTGGGAAAAGTATGTACACACCAGCACACAGTAGGAAGCAAAAGCACAGGGGTCAAAAGGTGGAGAATAACATGGGGAACTCTCTGTACACTTTTGTAATGTTTTGGCTAAGATACTCCTCACTGGAGTTAACTGGAGCTTTCCAAACAATAAAGGAAAAAAAAAAAAACATGATACCTGTTAGTCTCACAAGACGCTTCAGGTCATCACAGGCACCCTGAGAATGGCCGAGCTTGTCTGATATCGGCAGCTAAGCAGGGTCGGGCCCGGTTAGTACTTGGATGGGCGACCGCCTGGAAACACCGGGTGCTGTAGGCTTTCCTGCTGTGGCAAGGGGGTTGGACTAGATGATCTTTCGAGGTCCCTTCCAAGCCCTGACATTCTGTGATCATGCTGTTTCACAGTGACAGTTTCAGAGAACTCAGATCAAAAGCACGAGGCCTGCATGATGCAAAGGACAACACAGTGCAAACCCACCTTACCAGCTCAAACAGGTTCAAAGTGCTGTAGTAGTAACTTCATCCTGGCAGACCTTGTAACATACTATATATCATTTGTCCCTCATGTAGCAAACACGAAGCACTCTGCATCATATTCTGTAGCTAATTAGCCAGAAATGACATTCTTTAGATGTGATCCAGATCATGATACATATTGCTAGATAATCCCATGGTGCAGAGATCTATTTTTAATGAATATGAAGCTTTAGGCTGCACTGTTAACATTGTTGATAACCTCAGTCATGGCATATTGTCACAGTTTAACACCTTGCTGAAGAAGAGTTCAAACAAGCTATTCATGTGGTCACAGAGGGAAAATACATTTTTAAAAGAAAAGAGTTTGTCTACAACTCAGCATGCCAAGCAACCTACCTAATTTCAAACAATTCACCCACTGAATTCAGAAACAGTTCAGTATCCATTGAGAAGATATTTTCACATAGTGACAAAGTATCTATGTTCTCAGAGGCCTACTAGATTACTTGTAAAAGGCTTCTTTGTCTTATGCCAATAATTGTCTGCCCAGTGTATGCACAAAATACAACACACCATCAGAAGGAAAGGCACAGCAGGCAAAACAATGTCATCTCAAGGTCATTACAAAAGCATAGGAAATGTAAAATACAGTATTGCAAAACAAGGGAACTATTTATTTCTAGAAATGCAGGTTGAACATTAAATTAATGGAAAAGGCAATATCATTCGGATCTGTGCCATAAATGCTGCAATGCTAGAATGCCCTTATAAGTCTTCCAGAATGAAACCACTCTGCATTTTTAAAGCAACTTTATAACTGGTGTTTTAGAAGACTGTAAAACCTTATAAGGGCTAGTACTTGCTTTCTGACCATGAGAACTGTGATAATAAAAAGTCACAACTCCTGCTTCAGCAAAGGCTGTCCACCATCTTGCCAACATACAGAGAGATTCTACAACAAATTCTCCTCATACTAGAATCTAAGACATCTCTCAAGTATAGGAAATTAGTACAAGCACAGACACTTCAATCACACTCTGACAACCTGACTGCTGCAACCAGCTTCCCTTGATTATCTACTAATTATTCTATGCTTGCTACTGTTTGTTTATTCTAGAAATAAAGGGTGCTAAAAATCAAATGAGGTGTTGTATGAACATCAATTGTGTTTACCAAGAAAATTAATCTGTTCACCTTTCCAAAACCCTTCAAAGTTTAAATTCATGTGCATTTCAATGAGAGGTACCACAGGATTTCTACAAAGAAAAACCAGTACCGTGCTAATACTTCTGTTCCAGTTAGACTTCAGTATCAAGGTACTTGCCTGTATGAACAAATCAGCTCCTCCCACTCCACAATTTAAATGGAGATCTTATTGAAAAGACATTTTAGGACCAAGGATTTCTCAGGAAACATAACTTCTTTACATTTTTTTTTCCATTTTTTTTTTTGTTTTGTTCAGTGTTCTACACCCTTTGGTACTTTTATCATAACACAAACACTTGGGGAAAATTAATTAGCAACTAAAACTGATAAGTGAATTGGTACAAGTGCAGTGAACTACTCTATTGACACGCCCAGTCAGAGATAAACTTAAGGTTGTTTTAAGGTAACCAGGATTTCACTGCAGTAAACCAAGATCATCTAACTTGTGAATAGGATGATTTACAGTGTTAATAATCCTTGCACTTCCAGTTGCTCCAGTTTGGTGTTCCTGATATCTGGGTAGACAAATCAGCAGTTTGAGTTCTGTTACATGGGTAAAGCATTGCAACTGCTGATCTCCACCTAGTGACAATTTCTGAAAATGTATCAAATTAGTTTGCATCTGCCCCAGAGAGAACTTCAATCAGTAAAAATTTTTTATAACGGCATGATCACTGCCCCCTTAGCAATATTACATAGACCTTCATTTGTAATTCTGAGATTTGTAAAAATAACCAATGTTCTATGTAAACATCTTTAATTTTTTCATATCAGAATCCTTCATTTGCTTTGAAATTCTGTGCAGAAATTCTGTCAGTTCAGAGACTTATGTCTTTCTTCTAGGTATGTTTCCTTTGCTGTTTTATTTTCCAGTACAGCTCTCCAATAGCACTGTTTTCTCATCTTGTCAAAGAAGTCTAAATGCACTTAAGAAAGATGCTACAAATTCAGTCATTGTGCATGAGTACTACTGAGTGTGTCAAAGCACTACTTAGGCATTGCTGAGTGTGTCAAAGCAACTGAAGTCATGTAGTAAAGACTTCCCATTCCTTAGTATTTATAGAATCTAGGTATCCAACCATAACATGCTGTATAGTATAATAAAAGAGCTAGAAGAGTTGCATCTAAAGCAAATCTAACCAGATCTGTTTTCTTATGCAGAAAAAAGTATAAGCAAACATGGAGTTCTAGTTACAATAAGATTCTTACTACTACACCTAGATAGTCTCTTTTTTTGGCTACTGGATTGCCAAATCAGGGCATAGATACCTTAAAGCTGGGGGGTTTCTGACTCCCACCACCTTCCCTGTGCCTTCTGAAACAATCACCACTTAAACCC
>VWZX01005763.1:891164-1156093 GCA_013399015.1 Galbula dea | reverse complement strand
GGTTGGACTAGATGATCTTGAGGCTCCTTTCCAAGCGTAATGATTCTGTGATTCTGTGAACCCGGACAGAAGTGCTGCAGGGTGAGCTTGGGGGATGTAGCAGGAGGACTGGGACACTGGGTGGCATGGATGGGGCCTGGGCAGGCTACAGGGCCAGGACAGGGTGGCACAGATGAAGATGGACTCGAGGAACCTCTTCCCTCCAGAAAACACACATCTCCTCCAGAGCCTCCCTGCCTTGTCACCCTGGACTTGAGAAACCTGATTTCCAGGTCTTTGTTCCTGTGCACTAGTGGCCATCTCTGCAGAGATTGACTGTTATACTATCTACACAGGAATTTGCTGCTTTAACTGCAGCTACCCCAGTTAGATGTGGTGCTTAGAGACATGGTTTAGTGGTATGGTGCTGATAGGTTGGTGGTTGGACTTGATGATCTTAGAGGTCTCTTCCAACCTTAATGATTCTGTGATTCTGGGATATCAGTGTAGAGGTCAGGGTGGTGTATTTCTGTTACACGAGTTTCCTTGTGAAGAAATTAGTTATTTCATCTTTTGGATTTGAATCTACTAAATTAAATATATCATTTGGAAACACCAAGGGTAAAGTTTGTAGCTGCAGTCTTCTTTCTATGCTTTTGTGTGTGCTTGCTGTGGTATGCACTTCAATTACAGCATAGTCTTCTGTTGCTGCTGAAAGACTGGATTGAGTTTCTTGTTTAGGGATGCATCAGGACTGTGTAGGGCAGAAGCCTGTGTATATAGCATCTTTTTATTTGTTGCAGAAACAGGAAGATTCTAAAATAGGGACTGTGGGGAAGATAGTCTTGTGAATAATCTGTTCAGAGAATTGGGTTGTGCCTCTTCTTGGCAGTGGTCTTTTTCATTGTTTCTGGGCAAATGTCTTGCACAAACTTTTTGTGGGTGGTCACTAGTGATGTAATCCTCAGTTTCTGGCTGACTCAGCTGAGATATTCACAAGTGCTGAGGATTTACAGCTGCAGCCTAAGTCAATGGGAGCTGTGCTTTGAGCACATTGTGCTGGGCAATGCTAATTACTCTGAAAAGCCAAGCCCTGGTCATCTGCAGACTTATAAATCAAACTCCAGAACCTGAAGGATATCCTTAGGTCTTGAAACTGATGTTAGGCTTCAGATCTGTGCTTTTTCATATCATGCTTGCTTTGTCACTTGTTACTCAACCTTTGCAATAGTCTGTCTGGTGAGATTAAGAGAAATACAATTGCGTGATCCAAGAGAAATGCTGGATGGGATTTATCTAAATCAGAAATGAGGTCCTTTTGTTTAAAGGCTAATGTCATTGCTCCAGACAGAGTAGAGAGGCTGACAGTCCCTCAAGGAAAAGTGGTGCTTAGGCACCCATAACCTGGTGAGATCACCACCACAGCTTCCAGTCAGGCTTCTGAGCAGAGTAAAATAGGATGACAGCCCTTTCCAGCATCTTAGGTTTGGCTTAAGGTCAGTTCTGAGTCACTTGTTCTGTCTGGGTTTAGTTTGTCATTCTTATTCTTGACAGCTGTATTGGGGACTGTTATTGCTGTAGGTATGAGGAGTGCTTCATTTTGGTGCAACAATTTCTACCCTTGGGCAGAATGCTGGGGTTTGAGCACTGAGGAAAACTCTAGTGCACATCAGCGTTGGGGAATCACTTTGAAATGTGATGTTCTTAGTTGTTCCACCTTTAATTAATGCTTTTCTGCCAAATGAACTGGTTTGAGGGTTGCTGTTGTGAGGGTTACCTCTGCGTTGGGCAGTGTTGCAGGCAGACCTGGAGACAGATGAGTTTGTTGCTTCAGTGATTCTCTCTTGAGAAGAAATTGCCTTCTCTGTTCTTCAGTGTGTATTAAAGGAGAGCTTGGACTTCAGGTATGGCTCCTGACCAAACTCCTGTGATTTGAGGAAGGCAATCAACAAAGTCTGGGCATATCAGTTACTGGCATATTCAAAATCAATTTTCCACCAATTAAAATAAAGTCAGAAAAGCAATTCTAAAAGATTAAGCACTAGTAACTCTATGTATTAAAATAAAATTAATTCTTTCTTATACAAATTATAGCTTAACAGCACCAGACCAGTTTTGTGTGTATCAGCAGTTGGCTTGGAAGCTCTCAGCTTCTCAAAGGGAAGAGTGTTTTCTCCTTTCAAGATCAGAAGTGTGTAGAAACCACAAACAGAGGGAAAGAGGAATGACAATCCTGCAGTTGACATTGTTCTTCCTCCTAAAAGAAAGCTAGAATGATTTTCTCAGGCTTCCAGTAAATACTGTAGCTGAAGCCAGCAGAGTGCTTTTGAACACTGTAATAAATGTTCCATAATTGCCTCTGGTGGCAAGTTCTCTGGCTAGGGAATCAGGTTGGCTCCTGTAGTTGACTCATATAATGTGATTTTCATTCAGTGCTGTAAATTGGCTCTGGACAGCTTCACATGTCAAATTTGCCTACTATTTTCTGGATCTCACTAGGCAAACTGTGCAATTCACTCCTTGTATTTAATACAGAAAAGAGGTTTTTATTGTCAGGTCACAAATATGGAGAAATCTTCTACCAGAGCAAGACACAGAAATAAAAAGTAATAAATGCTTTAGTTTGAGAGTCAGCAGAGAAAATATAAATATATGGGACATTTTTTCTGTGCTGAGATAGATTAAGGAGAAGAGAGAGCTGTGTTTCAGTTAAGTTTCACAAGTAGTAGTGACAGGGAGCTTCTGCTGTGAGATCAAGGCAGGATTTATTTCTTGGAGCTTTACTTTTATTTGTAAAATTAAGTGGAACTAATGTAATCTAGAGGCATAAGAAGATGGTTTTGATTTGGTAAATCTAGATTTCATACACAATTTTCAGTTTGGCTGTGTCATTTCTTACCTTCTCTTTGTAATGTTGAGATTTCTTTACAAAAATAAATTATGTGCAGGAGAAATTTACTTAGGCAAACTGTGGGGGAGTTTGAACCTTGCAAGGTTTGGGATTGTTTGGGAATTTTGGGGGGTTTTTTTGTTTGGTTTTTTTTATGTGTTCTTTTTTTTTCCAGAGACATTAGTCCAGCAGGAACATACATTTAGCCTTCTTAATAAATGTAAATGTTGTGAACAAAAAGGCATATATCTTTTTTGTCTAATCCAAATGTCACTCCAAAGCTCCTGTCTTGCTAAGCAACATGAGGAGATTGTAGAATATGAGTATATACAACCTGAAAGTTAATTATGAAAGTGTAGAAGGAATCACAGAAAATAAAATAGGGAGCATAAAAGCATAACTTTGAAATAAAATATACTAATCAGATTTTTTACTGCATGAAACACTAATTGTATTTTGGCTTACATATGTTCTTCTGTTTATTGTGCTAAAAAAAAAGCAGGTGAAGGACAAAGAATTTGAGGAATGCTTACATTCAAATAACAGAATCTGTTTTGTTGGCAAATGTTACAGGTGGCAGAACCTCAACTACCAGAAAACTAATTAAAATTTTTCAGCTTCTTTCTTGTGGTTCACCCTTTCCTTGTCAGCATTTGTAAATGTTTGTTTTCTAATAATAGAAGTTACAGAATGTACAGCACTCTTCACAATCAGTTAGATCATAGCTTAAGCAATTAACTTTTTTCTTTTCTCTGTTTCCTACTTCCATTTTCACTAAATCTAAGAAGATATTTTTGTGTTACAACTTGACAAATGTCATGCAAAGCAACTTGAAATCTTCAGGTTGCTGAGCTAGTCATTGCAAGGTTAGAAAACTTGGAAAGTGATCTGGGCTGGATGTTTCTTGAAGTCTTTGGAAGTCAATAGAGGGGGTGGGTAGGGTCGACCTACTGAAGTGATAATGAAATAGCAATGGGACTTGTTAAGGGGTTAGTCTTTCTGGGACCTAACAGAAGAAAAACTTACTCTCAGTAAAGCAAACATTCTGAATCTGACTTGTTAAAAACCATTTCTCATCCTCTGTGTAGCACCTGAGGGCTGCTGTTCTTGGAGCTTTGTGAAGTGGAGTCACTGGGTCTGAACTGGGATCTCTGGGTGACACAAAAATCCAGGAGTGGGATCCATGTTTCTGCTGTGTTTTTGACAGCACCACATTGGGCAGCACCAATAGGTGTGAACACAGGCATGCTGGCTGGCTGAAGTGTGCAATTAGGCTGCATTTCAACAGCAAGGAGTTGGAAAGTGCCAAATCTCTCCAACCCAATGACTCTCTCTTTCCTGGATTTGTGTTCACAGCCACATACCTGTACACAGGTGAAATTCTTCCTGCAAACTCTGATCCCAACTCCACATGACCCAGTAAAGCCTGCTGAGAGTGGAAGTTGTCTCTGTCTAGTCCAGAATAAGAGCAGTAAGATACTATTTTATATCCTACCCCAAACCAGCTTCTGTTTGACCTTTGATGCCCTCACTGATGGTGGCTCACAGGGGTGCTCATCTCAAGTCCTTGCTTTTAGGGCTGGACACAACCCACCAATGTTCACACAACAAGGAGTGAACAACAAACAGTGAGAGAGGGAGCTCCCTGGGTGCCTGCACCCTCACTCCAAGGGTGAAGCAAAGAAAATAAATGAATGAGGCTGGCAGGAGAAATAACAGTGAGAGGGGATGAGGAGGGCCAAAAATTCCATGCAGGGATGTCAAGTAGCACAGTGGTAGCTGGAGAAACCTTGAGGTTTGGCACTGTATGGCTGCACTCTGGCTTGTTGTCTTGATAGAGACTTTGGTGTGATGTCAAAAACTGTTTATCAAAACACCAGGTTTCTCTGGTGTCTTCTAGTTTGTCTGTACCACATTTGATGCAAAGTTCAGATGCCACAACAGAGCTGGTGGGTGCATAATGTGACTGCCATTACCAATTCAGCATTTACCAGCACATGCCTGACCAATACAGAGTTGGGTCAGCCTAAACTAAACTCAGCCTATGTCAGAAGATCCAGTATCACTCAGCACTACCCTAAGACAAGCACTGTGGTATCAGGGAACATATCAAAACATCTGCTTTCATTCTGAAAGATGTCTTTTGGTGAGCAGAGTTATCTGTGTAGCTTCTTCCCAGGTAGATTTATGTTGCAAAGTCACTTTGTTCTTGATAGGATTTTGTCCGTTGAAGATCTGCCCTTTGGGGAGCAGTGAAGGAGCAGTCCTTGTTAAAACTATAGCAGGAGCTCAACAGCTAGACCCTGAAAATCTACTCCAAATGTTGGAATCTGAAGGGAAACTCTAGTTGTCACCTTGTGTTAATATAGGCAGACAGTTTACTGGCTCTCAGCTCTCCAGTTCCTAAGGCAGCCTCAAAGAGAGGGATTTATACCACATAGTATGAATTTTGTTTGGAAGTCTTTCAGGTACTGCAATGAAAGGGAGCAGTATGGAAGCTTTGGAGAACCATATGTGTTTAGGGTTTTTATAGTGGTGGTAGAGTCTTTGGCTGAGCTGGAGATTGAAGGTTGATTAAAATAAACGGTAAGCACAGAATGTCCTGCTCTCCAAAAGCACTTTGTTTTCTGCCTGTCAGAGAGCTGAGGAGTGGGAGACAGAGCCACCAAAAGGCTGTTCCTTGATAATGTAGCTCCATAAACGCTTTCTGAAGCAACAGGACTGTGAGGTTTTTGCCTTGGAGTTTGCAGAGCACTGCCCTGCTGCAGTGCTGCGGTGTAAAGGGCCATGACTGTGACCTCTGCAGAATAAGCCACAGATTCTGACTGTGTAACTGCAGAGCTGGATTCCTTCCTTTCCAACAGGGGTGTCTCCTGTCCAGGGCTGTCTGTGGGTAAATACTCCAGTGCAGCTACTTGAACCTCTTGTGCATAGTAGGAATAAAGCTTATATTTCACAAGGAGAAAGGTGACAGGACAGGGATCAGCTCTAGTTTGTACTTGTAGTAAGACCAGAATTTACATATGATTGGTTCCTCTTAAATACTGAAAATTCACCTGGGTACTTTTCTTCATTGGAGTACAAAATGTATGCTAAGTCCAAACTATGAGACAAATGTAAGATAATGGTTCAAGCAGCTTTCATAATCCAGTTATTCTCACTTCTTGGCAAGGGACAGCAGTCTCTCTCTTGATTGTTACGTGCTCTAGAAGTTTCCTCCTTCCTAATCTGAGTGGTTCTCCTCAGCTCTGGGCTTTGTCACTGAGGAGGATGCACATGCTGCTGCTTTCCCCAGGCAGTCCTTAACCAGCTCCCTGCAAATCCCTGCTTGTAGGCAGAGAAAAGCAAGAGTTTTCCCTTTCCCAACAACCTTCATGCAGGTTGTGTGCATCCTACCAGACAGGTTACTCCTGCACACTAACCTGATCTTGATGCTTTCTCTGTCTCAGAGATTGCTTCTGGTTATTGGCTGCCTGAGTGATGTAAGCCCAGAAGAGTCCCAGCACTGGGAGCAGTGATATGATCCAGGGAGCACTCTGGCTCCTTCACCTGCTTTCTCTTTCTCCCAGCAAGGAAGTTCATGACTGCCCAGTGCAGAGAGATGTTTCTGACATGTTTGAGGCAAGAGCTCCGTGGCACTGTTAATAGAGCATGGCTGTCTCATTTGTAGGCTCTATTCATCTGACAGCTAAGAATTATCAGTACTGATGCTTCACTCCCTCTCTCTTTTCTCCAAGCTAGTGATTTGTCTACGTTATGGTTAGGTAAGCTTGACAAAACATTGCACATTAAGAGCTGAGACGGTGTTTGAAATGGGAAAATTGCTAGCAAACTGCTCCATTAGAGACCCAAATAACAAATTCATTCCTTCCTTCAATAAAGGAGAGATAGTTAAGGCCCAAATTAATAGGCCTGTCTCCCCCACTCTGCAGGGGGAATCACTCTTCAAGACAAATGGCTTCGTCACTCCTGAGAGTGTGAGCTGCCTCTGAGAAGGCTGCATTGGGCAGAATCTTGTTATCCTTTGTGTTTTGCCATCCTGGAGCAGTATGGGTGCCAGATGAGGAGATGATGAGAACATTTGCACCTCAGTGAACTTGGGGATGGATTAGCATGGGAATTTGAGTGCTTATTCTTTACTCTGGGCTAGTTTGTCACGTTTAATTGCATAATTTCCCCATTCATTTTCTTTCTTTGAGACATTTACTTTTTGCTCTCGTTGCTGCAAAGAGAGTGGGAAGGAAGAGGACTTCATCCTGTCTAACATCACATTATTACAAGGAAAATGCACCTGAAGCCATTGGGCCCTCATACTTTCCAATCTCTGATAATGTACTAGAGAAGAGAAAGGAAATTGGCAAAGACTCTAAAATAAAGCTTCAAGAGGCAGCCAGAGCATTGCTGCGTGTCAGAAGGGGGAAGAGATGCTGCAGTTCATCGAAGCAGTACAGCTGGCAGCAGGTGACATGGCACAATGAAAAGGGTAACTGAAAGGAGGAACAAAAGCCCCTGAGAGGTTTGAACATGGCCAATTTATTTTGTCAGATTTGTGACTTCTACTCCTGGAGCCTTTTATATGGATCTTATGATGAAATAACAGAGGAAAATCAAGGAAAATTTGATAGAGTTGTAAGAAATCTTAAATGTGGGTGATGGTGCTTCAGATGATCAAAATGTAGCCTTTCAGGAGTCTGTCTTTTGTACAGAGTTCCCCAAAGTGTTATAAAATTATTTTGTGATATATTCTGGTGATAGACCAAAAAGATGAACTCGCTGATGCTGCTTTGCACTAGCACAGATGGTTTTTTAGTGATGGCAGCACTTCATAGCGTGCAAGGATAGACTGTGAAAAATGCAGGTTTGGAGAGGTCATGTTCTAGGTAAACTAGGTAATTTTCTCTGAAATAAAATGTGCCTGTAAAATTTAGATTAGCTTTTCACTTTTTGGAGAACAAACAAATGACAGCATTGGGTAAGAACTCTGCTTTTCACCTACATTTGAAAGATGACATCTCTATCTGCAGTTTCCCATTATGTCATGAGGAACAGTGCTTCATAATTAAGCCTTCTTCACCTTGGAATTGCCAACAAACCTCTGGAAAAACCTTACTGTTTCCTGAAGATTTTTAATCCTGTGCTCTCCTTCACATGTCATTTGTGAGCTCAGGTGAGATGAAAGCAGAAACTATTAATACAAATGATTTGTTTTCTGCTATTTCAGTGGTGTGGCTGCCTTGTAGCTTTCAGCCTGTGCCTGCCAACATAACATGCATTTCTGAAAAAACAACCCCAGAACTGGTGAAATTCATCTTTTTATTTAATGCTCCAAGATCAGCTGCATTTTGTACCCAAGTTGGAACTTGCCTGCAAAGGCCCCCTGATGAGAGCACACAGGGACTGCTTGTTGCTTCTCTGCTAGCATCTGCCAAGCCTAGTGCACTAAGCATCGAGTGTTACGTGTGGTCTTTAGTCCTTCCTTACAGAGAGCTTCATGCAGTAAAAACTGTAAGGTGCTAAGGTGGAAATAGAGCAGCAGATGACAACAGCCTTGTCCATCTATTTCTGTACAGACCATCTGCTGCAAATAGTGTAGGGAAGGGTGAAGAATTCAATACTGCTTTGGAAGGTAGCTCTCTGAAACAACGCTGTCTCTAGAAATTTCATTTTTTCTTATTACTCAGGATCTGTGGCTATTCCAACCTCAGCTTCTTTTTGTCTTTTGGGGGTGAAATATGTAGACATTTCGACCCTTGGGTCACTAGAATATCCTTGGAATGCTAAGTGACTTTAAGAAGGGGCCATGCTTTCCCCCATCCCTGTATTTGAGATTCCCTGTAAGGATTGCTGTGTGCTGTGCCCGTGTGCAACACGTGTGAAGCCCCAATTTCCATCCACAAGGCAAGGGAATTGGACAGGCATGGCCTTCTTTTGTTTCCTAGAAGTGTCTGCATAGAAATACTTGGGAGGAGTGAGACACCAAACTGGCAAGCTGACAAAAAGCCTTTATGGGAAGAGTATGTGTACTGCTAATTCTGGTGACAAACACCCAACAATAGTAGCGTGCTGAAGCTTACAGCAATTTGCATTTCACTGTGGACTTGCCAGAAAAGAAGCATGTTATATTTAGAACAACTGGCAGGGAAATCTCAGACACCAATGCAAATCACAGAACAAGGAAAAGAATTAACTCTGATCACAACCTTTTTAAGAGGCTGCTGCAGGAAGAAGAGAGTGCATGCACATTGGCTGTGCAACTAGCACAATATTGGTGACTTAAACAGCATCTTAGAGTGTGACTGAGCTGACAAAATATCTTCTTTTTAAGGAGATTTTCCTTTTGTCTAAAGCACAGATCAACAGAAGGAGATGCTGTGCAATAGAGGGCTGATGGCCCTTGCACATTTTCTCTACCTTATTCCCAGGTCCTTTAAAAGCCATGGTTTACTCTTCCCTGCATCTCATTTTATCTCTGTTCCTGCTTTTCAAATCTTTTCTCCCCTCTGCATTGCTGCTGCAACTCTAAACGACTAGAGTGATTCATTCCATCATTCCTGGATGGGTTTGTAGTTTCATTTCCATTTCCAACCACACATTTTTGCTATTGAAATCATTTCTTTTTATGACATTTTTGGATAAAAGAAATACACAACATTTGACTAATAAGTAAGAGCTAGGTAAAATCAGATTTTGCTTTCACTTCCAGCTCTGTAGAACATTAGCTGCAGTGGCCACTTGAGTTTCTGCTGTGGGAATCTACATTTACATTTCTAATTGAGAGGATTATTTAGGGTTCATCTGAGGAGAAGACAGTCCTTTTGTCAGGAATTTTGGGGAACTTGCAGACAAAGACTGGAAAATCCTTCTGGGAAGAAACAGGAGTTAATCTTAGTGGTTACTGGATGCAGTATCTTAAAGCTGCTTACATTCTATGTTAGTGATACATGCATTTATCATACTGCTTTCAAACCAAATCTTGGAAATGAAAACAGCAGCATTTTCTTGTAGTCTGGACCACATTTCAGAGCACTGTCAGGATCTGGTAGTTGAAATAGGAAGATGCAGTCATTCTTTCCTCTCCCTTAGCATAGACTCTCTCTCTTCTCCCTGAAAAATCTGGATTCATATCTCAGTGAATTCCACTTTGTTTTCCAGCACGTTCACAAAGATTGTTGCTCCTGAGTCACTCTGGTAGTGTCATTAATCTGCTTATTAAGCTGTCACAACACAGCAGAGCTTCTAGTGTAGATGGCTGTGTTCTGTTCAGAGCAGCTAGTCAAGGAAAGCATCTGTATTTACTACCTTCAGCTTGACTAAGTAATAATAAAATGTAACTACTGGTTCTTAGTAATTCCATGAGCTTTAAAGGTGCCATTTCTGTAGCCAAGGTTTTTTTTTTCTATGCAGATTTAATGTAATCAATGAGATTATTGTACTTTCTAAGTTATTTGCTCACTGTTTTCTCCACTGAGTGGCTTTCAGAAGAAATATCTGTTTCTCATAAAAACCCTATAAAATTTTTTTGCATTGATATAAAAATTTGCTACCATGTTTAATGTTATTCTGCTCTATAATTGTGTAGTTAACATCTGTATTATTTTGTTTATTTTCAGACGTTTGGAACAAAACCTCATCAAAATCATTCCCCCTGGAGCTTTTAGCCAGTACAAGAAGCTTAAGAGAATGTAAGTTTTAATAAGACCAACATGCAAGAGTGATCATGAATCCTCTAGCTTCAACTTCAGTGTCTTTATTTTAGAAACATATTGGCAATTTCTGTGTTGAAATCCCTGGGGACTGCACAAATAATCTCTTCAACGTGTAAGCAACAATGGAATTTGGTTCAGGATGCCTAGCAGTGCATGAAAGCTTTAATAATGCTTAATTTCACTTCCTATTATAAACAATGTGAAGTAATTAGTTGTTTGTCTGTTCAAACTTCAAATCTGCTTCCTTCAGAAAAGATTTGAAGTTCTGGTTCTTTTTTCCCCTCATTCATTCTGCTCTCTGTGTGTGAACCACTTCAGTTTAGTTGACCCCAGTTGCAGCAGGACTGCATGTTCTTACAGGGTAGTTAGGGGTTTTTGTTTGTGGTGCATTCAACATCCTGATGTTGAAATGGTTTTACTGTTTACAAGAAAACAAAGACACCTGCTGGAGCTTGATTTCTTTGGTTCTTAATTACCAGTAGGTACCCAGACAACTCTCTCTTTTTTTCTTTTTTTTAAATCTTTTTTGTTTTCTCTTTGGGTTTAAAAAACAGAGTCCTGATTGGCAGCAGTGCTGTAATGCAGATGACCTGAGCATTGCTCCTGCTCAGGCTTTGCTTTCATTACAAAGTGGTACCTGAGCAGTGCTGTGACAGTAGTACAGTGTTACAGACAATGCCAAGTTACTCCTGCTTCACTGTAGTATCAAGATGTTGGTGGGTACCACTGGACCCAGAAGTCATTCAGGCTTTGTAACTCAGTTCTAAAACTGCTAAAAGGGAACCTTCACAGTTCTTGTTTTCTGATATGAACAGTACTTCCTGGGATTAAGGAGCTGTCAGCTCATTTCACAGAAGACTTTGGGTTATCAGGTAGCCAATGCTCTTGGAAGCTGAAATGAGCTTGTGCCATTCCTTTGGAGTGAAAGGTAAAACCACTGTGTTTGCCAGGCCAAACTTACCCAGTTCCTAGAGCTGAAGAGCTGTAAATATGGATCTTAATATTTAACAGGTCAAATCATCTGTCTTACAGAGTCTGTGTCCTTCTGTCTCACTTCCAATATAGCTGTATGTATTTTTAAAGAAGTCCTGTATTAGATAGCAAGATGGTAATTTCAGTGAAAAATGACAGATCCCTTCTCAGTGACCTAACTTGTAACTTTTTCATTATTAAAGTCAGTACTTAATTCTTTCTGAGGTATGACAAATTTTAGATTTTGGCCATGTTTTACTGTCCTTTCATTTTTCATGACTGGTGAACTCTATTCTTATGGGAGTTGACCAAAAAACTGTTCTCTAACTTGACTAGCTGCTCAACCCACTGTGGCACTTAACTGTGTGAGATGATTAAAGTTAGGATTTCACAGTAGAATTCCATTAGTAAGTTGTGTTGAGAGCCTTCTGGAGTATAATTGGCATTCTCATTGAGATCTGGACTCATGGTTAAAAGAGTGAGTTACTCTGCCAGATGATCTGTATCAAAGCTTAGTTAACATGACAGCATTCTGTGGAAGAATTTGGGATAGATAGTTAGGCTCAGGGTGCTCCATAGCTGCAGAATGTCCCATAACAAACTTGATGTAGTGACATTTGATTGTTGACCTGTCTCCTCACTGAGGTTTTATTCCTGCTGGACAATGAGGCTGTACCTGGAGCATCACTCTTGTAACATAAAGTTTAACTGAGGACATTTGTTTCACTATTTGAAGAGATTATTGACATCATCTTTTCAGTGTGTAAGATTCCCAGTACTGTTAGCACAAAAACACACTTGGGTCAGAAGACTACCTCTTACAGCAAAAGGATGATCCATCCTTGTCCTTGTAGAGGAAGGACATGTTCAGTGCCACTGGTAGTCAGCCTTCCTTAATTTCTGTCACTGTGATTTCCATGAGCAGTGCAATAACACGCAGATAATTGATTTAATTAATTGATGCCCTAGCCAGGGTACAAATGAAGAACATCAATAATACTTTTATATATTTCAGAGGATAGTATTAGCATAACATTGTGAATTGTATTCTGTTTTTCTCCTGGTGAATAAATATGAGAGAATGTTGGGGATAATAGACTGCTTGCTTGCAGCACTCTCAGTATTGTGATTGTTTACTGAGCATTTCCTCCAGGATTATGCAGTTTCCTTTTTTCTTAAATAATTGGATAGCTGAGATTAATTTTCAGGTAAGAGCCAGTTGTCCAAGATAATCTTTAATGGGTCAAGATGATGGCAGAAGATGTATGCATGTTAATTCAAGTGTTATATTTGCATCTAGCTGAAGGTTGCTGTTTAGAATGTCTCTTCAATAGCTTCTAGAATGGGAGATTTATTTTGGTGATCAATTTGGTTTTAGCAAAAGAATTGAAATCTTTTGTATCTTGGACTTCATCATAACTACTCACAGTTTGTCACACAATTCATTACATGAAGCTAAATGTGTCTGTCTCAGGAGGATTTGGCACCTGTAGGATTCCAATATGCAGTTGAATTGTTTGGTCTAGGATGATGGTTCCCCTGATTTTAGGGTGAAAGGAACAGGCCCTAGCTCTGTGCTCAAGGCCTTTAGAAGAAGTTTGAGGAGGGGCTTGGAGGAAATACATCCTATCTCCTGAGATAGAAATTGCTGTCACTCTTGCATGAGGTATCCAAGCCCAGACATGCCATTCTGAATTCATTTACACAGCAGTTGCGCTTGTGCCATGGTTCTGTAACTTCTAGCCTACGAGTTCCAAAGTTGATGGTATTGCCTCCCTTCTTGTCTTTCTGTTTCTGAGGCTTTTAACAAGTTTGTGGCACAAAACTAAAAGCCAAGGGAAGAGAGACTCTTTGAAAGATGTGTTTGTACCTCTCTAGCTCTGATGCTTGACATTTCGTGTGGTCAAATTGATTTTACCATGTATTAGCAGAAAACACATTGAGATTTCACAGTCTTCCCAGTAGCTCTGTGGCATTGCTGCTTTTGTTAAGCAGCTTCTAAAAATTAAGCCATATATGATGTGGATTTTTTGCTGAGTGCTCTTGTCAAATGAGAACAGTCCATTTCACATGTTAAGTAATCTGTTTCTAATAATGTTGGTTGACAGTGAGAATATTCATCCAGCACTAATAATAGTTTTGCGTTTGTCTGCATCTAAAAATAAATCTTTTTGTTTCAAAACCTTTTAGAGTAGAGCCATTTAAGACATACAGTCCTATGGTATGCAGTGACTCACAGGGTATCCTTGCTGCCCTGGTGCAAAGTCAAAACCAGTTTATGTCCCTAACTGGTAACTGGGCATGGCCACCCTCTGAGGTGTGTTCAACAGCCTTTGAAAGAAGATCTCTGCCGTGTTGTCAGAGGTGCAGGGACATTAGTATGAGGTGACTAATGTATCCCCTGGCTGGCTGGAATCCTGATAGAGTTACTGCATTTCCAGCTGAAGAGCCACATTGCCACTGAGTGACTCAGAGATATCCTGAACTATGAGAATGACTCTTATGTGATCTAAATTGACTTAGTTGTCCAAGTTAGAAAAAAAAAACCCTGTATCTCTTAATCTTGATGTAAATTAAGGACAGAATAGGGTGATCTTACCAGAGCAGACAGAAGGAAGGGAACAAAAGTACAAGGGCATAATTGAATCCTTTCGCCTCAGCCAAGTCAGAAGGAGATGGAGCCTCCTTATCTAACAGCAATGGAGCTTGGGCTCTAATGGAAAGGAAATAATGTGTCTAATTATCTTCTAATGCTGATTGTAATGCATCTACATGAAGTGAGTGTCATCACCCAGCATGTCATTTATGCATGTTCAGGCACCATTAGTTATACACTCATTAGCTTCCAGAGGTGGGGAGAGAAAAGGGATGGAAATATTGAAATGTAGCAAATCAATAAAATAATGCTGAAATACTTGTTTCAAAAACTAGATGCCCCTTTTCAGGTGCTTGTCATTGTTCAGCTAATCTATGATTTCATGTCATTGTAACAGGTTTTAATATGCTCCTCAATAACCAGATAGCAGAGGTTCACATCAGATTTCTGCTTACAGGAGAATTACTAGGTAAAAAGCAAATGCTACCAAACAGTCTAAACAAGTTTCACAAAAACCTTTATAACAGGAAATATTCCTACTTTCACTGTCTCAAATTTGACAGCTGCCATTTGGGAAGAAACCTTCAATGAATTCTGTCCTTGTAGGCAGGATGTTATAATAGATTATATTATATATATAATATCATTAGATTGCAGAGCAGTTCAAGAGCCTTATACAAGAACCAAACCTCATAAAAGAACCAAAGAAAATCCCACTTGTGTGGCTAGATTGGAAAAGAGAAGAGTTCATCAAAATTTTAACCAACAGAATTTGTGTTTGGGAAGGGAAACTTCCTTACTTTTTCTAATTCCTAAGTTCTTGTTCAAGTGATGTTAGTTAGAATCTGACTGGGATCCTTAGCCCGTGCCCCAGAGGATATAACAGCAAAGGTGTGTACAGGTTGTGGTCTAGCGGTTAGGATTCGGCGCTCTCACCGCCGCGGCCTGGATTCAGTTCCCGGTCAGGGAAGCTTTGTTGTGACCTAGTCTTAGGGAATCCTGCTCTGGCAGGGGGGTTGGACTAGATGATCTTTCCAGGTCCCTTCCAACCCTTAACATTCTGCAGTTCTGTGACAAGAAATACTGCATTATTCCAGCTTCAGCTACTGGTGAAAAGGTTTGATACTGTTGATACAAGCAGATCCCAACTGTCAGTGAATGCAGAGAGGTGGCTGAAAGTTATGCCTGTTCCTAAGCACCTGGTTGATGTGGGTTGCAGTGACAGTCATGATGATGACACCCCCAGTTCTGAGCATCTGGGCCCCAAGTGTAGTACATTTGGCTCCACGTGTAAAGAAATTGTGTCATTGTCTGTATTTATCTTTGTGTACTTGGTTGGTTATGATTAAAATGGAAGGGTATTTTCCAAAGCAGGAACACACTTTCCCTTCAGAATGACATCAGGCCAATCAGACAGTTTGCCTCTCTGTGTCCTTACATAGTTCATCATTCCTCTGACATAATGTGATCTTTTAGTTCTGTTTTTGCATCAAGTATGTTCTTCCAATAAACTACAGCTATATTTTTTTCATCAACTTCCTGTTTACAAATGTGTTTTTTTAATCCTCTTTTCTCTTTACAGAGACATCAGCAAAAATCAAATATCTGACATTGCTCCTGATGCATTCAAAGGCTTGAAATCTCTCATTTCCTTGTAAGTAGAAAGTAGAACTGAATGGGCATTTGGGGAGAGAAATAAAATTTGTAATGTGCTGTCTGGGAGAACTTCTGCTTCTGTGTGCAGTTGCCAGATTGTGGGAAGCATCTGATCTTTTATAAATGAAAGGTTGGTCATGAAGGTTGCAAGGAGCAACTGTTTACATGTCTCTAGTAAGTTCAGTAACCTTGGGGGTGTTCATCTAGTTGGTCTGCTGTCCTTGTGCACCTGGAGGCTAATCCATGCCCCCCAACTCATTGTGGCATACAAAAACCTCATCACAGCTCAAACACTGGTAGTGTTAGTCAGGAAGGAGTTAGGGGAAATACTTCCATACCCAGTTCTGTGTTAAAGAATTGAGATTGCACTCTCTTGTGATTTTTCTGGTTTATTTGTTTTGGTTGGTTTTGGTTGGGGTATTTTTGTTTGTTTGTTTTAGGTTTGTTGGTTTTTTTTTCAAACTAGTTAAGGAAGAACCTAAGCTCTTAAGAAAATGTTTACATTTCTTAGCTCTAATTACTACTTTATTAAGCTGGAAGGGAAGTAAAATATGACTTCATAGAGAAGACAGAAGGAAGGTAAGATCTCTTGACAGCCATTCGTTTCTCTTTATAGAACACAGAAAGTGTTTTAGCACCAAGTTGAATTTAAATGCAGCTATATTTCAACCAAGCTACCCACAGCACTATTAAAACAGTGGAGCTTTAAATGGGCAAAAGGAGCAGTACAAGGTCAGAAGCTGCATGTGGGGAATGAACTAGAACAGTATTAGAAAGAGCCCCAGGCTGAGAGAAGAGGGGAAGCCCAACTGGAATGATATTTACCTGCATTCATTTAAAAACATTTAGCTCTTTAATAATCATATAGCACAGATTTGTAAAAGCTGCCATAATTTTATTCTCTGAATGCTGGATAATTCTAACAACCTGTAGAACTTGTTGATTAGTGTTCAGATTAGAAGGTTATTCAGTGCTAAACTTACATGTTGTAGTAAACTGAGCCAGGGTGCAGAAGGATGGGCCTTTTTTCTGTGCCCTGAATCCAGCTGGGACAATGCCAGAGATATATACAAAATGTTGCTAGCCTTTGTTGGCTAGTTAGGGCAGAGTTATTCAATGAGCTGTGGAAATGGTCAGATCCCTCAGTGTCTGGAAACGAGTCAGGAAGAGAATGACCTTTACTGAATACTACAGTTTGGGCTGGTATGAAACTGCTGCTGATGCTGCAGTGCTGCAGCACTCTGGTCTAGGAGCAAGCTGGACAGGCAAGACATTTCTATTAGGGTTGACTTCCCAGCTGAGAAGTTATTCAGTTTTAGCTCATTCAGATACCCCCAGGTGGCCTCAGGAGTGAGACAGAATACATTGGAGTGGACAGAGAGGAAATGAAACTGTAAGCTGGGCAGGAATTTATAGTGTTTTGACTTGCACACAGAAGCAAGTGAAGTGACTGTGTATTCTCTGCCCAGTCATCCAAAACTGTATTTTAAGTAAATGATGTTTAAATATGTTTGTATCCAAATGGGTAAGATAGTGCCTACGTTATTGCTAGTTTACAAGGGGGAAGAGAGAAGGCAGAGAGAGGAGATGCAGCACAGAAAGGGCTACAGTAAGGGAGCTGTCTCTGAGCAGTCTCTCCTTTGTTCAGAGTTTGTCTCTGCCTCAGTTTCCTTCTACTGCAGCCACACAAAGCTGTTGTGACACAGAGACTTTCTCCTGCCTTTGGCAGACTGGCTTCTAGGATAGCATGAACTCAGGCTCAGTGGTCCATGGTGTCACTGACTTTTGCTTTCTTTTGAAAGGTTTTGCTCTTGCTATTAATTGGAGGTAGGTTTTACAAATGTTTTCCCTATGGCTAATAGGCAAGAGTTAGTTCCCTGATATGTCATGACCAGACCTCTGGCAGGTTCTTTCTTCCCTGCTGGTCACTTCTGTAGTTGTTGCAGTTTCTGAGCTCTGGATACCTTTATGGAGCAAGATTATCTGCTGTTCTGCAGAATCTCGGTTTCTCTGAAGAAAGCTCCCTCAGGTTTCTGCTTCTGAGAAGTAGAGGATCTTCTTTTGTCGGATCTCTGCCATAACCACCAGTCCAGTTCTGCCAGCTACAGAAAGACAAGAGCAAGAGGAGATGACTCCTTTGAAGTGCCAGCATTGCCAGGCACACTGCCGAAGGGGAAAAGCAAGGAGGTAGAAAGGAAGGCAGGCTGCTGCTTAGTAGTGTTTTCTCTCTCTTCAGTGGCTCAGTCTTCTTGATGCCTAAGGCCCCAGTAACTTTAGTCAGCTGCATGCCCTGAAGGAATGCTGCTCTGCACACAGTTCTTCAGCTCCCCTCAGCTGAGGGGAGCTTGCTTTTCATGTATTTCAGCCAGGTGTAATTGGTGGCATACATTTTAATGAGACACCATTGAGGTTTAATCTGTGCACCCAGTAGCTGGACTTTTCAGCTAGCTGAGTTAAAAGAGGAATAAAGGAGGGGAAAATAATTAATGCACAGATGAAACTAAGCAACTTTGTTTCCATTGGAAATGAAGTACTGCTGTACTGCCTAAAATCCTTGCTTTATCCCTCCCCCCTCCCATTTATTCCCATTTTCTGCTCCTCCCTTTGCTCCCTGCTTGCATGCAATTGCAGTGCTCCCTATGGGTCTGGAAGAGTGAAAGTGCTTCTCTGGAAGACAGCCAGCGTTGTTAGTCTGGCAGCCTAATGGAGGCCTATATATAGTGAGTTGCTACCTACTTTCTTTTGAAGTTAACTTCGGGTAATGTCTCCAGGCAGAACTGTTTCTCAGGGTGCTCTGCCTATTGTACCAATGTAAAGGTGGAAGAAAAACGGTCTAGTATAGTTGTCAGAAGGCAGGAATGTTTATTACAGAAGCAGTTTCCCCTCAACTGTGTAAAACTGAAGTCTTTGAAAAGTGCTAAGTGATCCATATGCTAGCAGGTCGTAAGTTTTGATCTTAAATCTCTCTATTTTCTCTAACAAGAAATCCACCTGTGGGAGTCAAAGAGATCACAGAATCTTAACACTGTAACTGAGCCATTTCCACCTTAGGTTTTCTCTGCATTTAGCAAAAAGAAAGGCAAGCTTGTTCTTGTAAGGACTGAAGACTTCTCCATTCCACACACAAAATACCCCAAACAACCCAATTGTTTTCTCCATGCCCATTTTTCAGTAGGATTTTGTTCCCCATTCATATAATGACTGTATGGAACAAGGAGTTCCTACTCCATTTTTTTTCCTGATTGAGACAACTGTTAAGGAACCAGAATCATTGTTCTTTAAAAACTCTTTTTCTTCTTCCCAGAGTTTTCTGGCTTTTCCTTTTCCCCCTTGTTATGTCAGTGCAGGTGACACTGTGAGTCACTGGTCAGCTCTGGGGCTGTGTGTTCTGTAGATATCATTCTATTACAGTGTCTGAAGTTCCCTAGATCCTTAGCATCTTTTTGGTAGGAACTAGCCTTCAAACCTGTTTACAGGCAAAACTGAAGATACAGTAAGTTCCTGCCTCTGGTTTTGAGAGAGCAAGAGTTGTGGAGGGCTGACTCTAAAGCCATTGTGGAGAATGGAGGGTGCTGTGGATCGAGGCCTGAGAAAAAGCATCTCAGTCTTAAGAGCAACTGTGGGATTTGGGAGGAGGAAGTTATGTTGTGCAATTTCAGTGACAGCTGTTGGACAGATAAACTGCTTTTCAATAGCAAAGTCTCCCCTCTTGAGAAAGGGGAGGGATTTCTCTGCCTCAACGAAATGATACGAGAGATGATACCTTGAAGGCTCTGAGCTGTAGTGATACTGCAGTACTTGGGGCTGTATGAAACACCCAAGGTCAGAAATAAATAATGAGGATGATTTGAGTCTAAAAAACCCCAGTAAGCAGCACAAATGTGATGTGAGCTGTGGTAATGTAACCATTGCCTTTGTGTTGGAGAGATTAGTCTTGCCATCCACTGCTTCTTCCCATACAAGCATGAGAACAACCAGTACCCTTGCATCGAGAAGTGTGGCAAAATCGGTTGAGTGCAAAATAATCTGCTAGCTTAATTTTAAGCAGAAGTTTGAGAAATGCTCTGTTTGTAGTACATGGTATTTGTGTGACCTGCTTAGAATTGCACTTTGCTGGAGCTGGAGTGGTTAATAACTCAGTGCAGAACACAGGGGCTAAGTCATGAATAGCTTTATGTTTCAAGATTCCTGCACACACTTGCTGAAGTAAATTGATTTTTCATTTAATCAACTCAAAATCTGTCTAATATTAGTGAGAGGATTGTATCAGCATTTGGTTGTTGTTAATGGTATGGAAGATAAATGTTATTCTTGGGGATAGTAAACTTCCCACAGCTGTAGGTTTGGAAGGCTATGTCCAGACTGTCTGGGGACATTTTATGAGATATGACAAAATAGTCTAAGCCTTCAGTGTGTTAAACTGAATGGATAAATTTTAGGCCACTGCAGAGGGAGAATTCCTTTGCTTTTGTTCATATACTGAGTTAAGCTAGTGAACAATTTAAAAGCTTAGATCAGCCTGGGCACAAAGACAAGAGACAGCTTAGATTTTGACATAGCAGTCCCATTTAGACCATCATCTGCTGGGTGATGATGTATGTGGTGTCACTCATGATGATTTGAAATCTGCAATAAACCACTGCCTATTGCAATAACTGCCAAACTTATTTTAAGGTTACAAATTGCTTTGGGTAGTTTTGCTGTGATTTATTTAGCCTAACTTCTTCTGAAGAAATATGAAATAGTGAAGGGGTAAAAAAATTTACATGTCTAAATTTCTTTCAGATATTAGAAATTTATTGCTGTTTTAACCACTGTCAATTCCTCCTCTTCAATTCCTCTTGAGTCTGTGCCATTGTACGTAGCTTGGGAAATATAATTCTCCCTAGCAAGAATTGTTTTCACAGTCTGAAGGAAGTTAAAAACATTCTGAGGACTGAAAAAGACATTGCATGAAGTCAAAATTTGACACTTCAATAAGAATGTTTCAGCCAAGCCAAAATAAAGGAATACTTAGCTGGAAACCATATGGTCTAGAGTATGGGATTCTGTGCTACGCTTTCAAAGCCCCAAAAATGTTCTTTGTCACCTTCCAGAGAAAAATCTCCAGATTCTGTGATCTGACTTAATGAAGCAGCTAAATAGCAACTGCATTTGCAAGAAAGGTAGACCCATGAACTGTAGAGACAAGACAAGACAGCAATTACTGTTTTCACACCCTTAGAAGGTGGTGTGCTAAGCTTCAGTGCAGATGAAAGGCTGTGTGTTGGTAAAGTCTTTGCAAAATCCTTAAGTTTAGAGTCTTTCAAGAGGTCAGAATATCTGCAGACTGTAAAGACTCAGTGAGGCTTTTCTGTTTCAGTACCTGTCACTGATGGTTTCTTATATGCTGAATTACATTCTCACCCAAGATAATGTTGCTGTGTGTGTGCTTCCAGTGCTTCCTTTGTCTGCTATGTCCCAAGCTTGTAGAAGAATCTATGCAGTGACTATGTGCATTGTTCAATCTTTGTTATTAACTGCTTAGAAGATCCACTGGATTCATCTGCAAAACTTGAAGTTTAGTAGGAACAATTAATTGTTGAAGGGGAAATGTAATATTTGATTGTGTCTTGGAACAGATTGTGGGCACATTAAACTGTGAGGCCACAAGCAGGCTGGAGAAACATAACACCTCGTTGTGACTTTTATAGATTTGTATGATTTCTTATTGCAGACCCATAAAAAGTGTTCAGCTGGACAGGGTGCTTCTTCCAGGGACCTCCTCCAGTGCTTGCAGGGCAGCCAGGGATCTGTGCTTTGCCTCCGTTGTCCTTCCCTTGGTTTGGAAGGTTGATGGCAGCCTGAAAACTGCTGCAAGTTGTGAGCCAATCTGCCAGGCACTTTTGAAGAACTGCAGCTTGAGGTTTGTGGCCATGCTGAAAGCATTAGGCTGTGAAATGGCAAGCTGATGGCTCGACGTGCCACCAAGAATATAGCCCTCAGGTGGCTCAGCTCCACCTGTACCATAACAGCAAGCTGCTGCACAGCATTTGAGACAAGTCTGCTTGAGTTAGAAATGCACTGAAGGATTCTTCACACTGAGCATTCTGGTAGTAGATACACCTGCCTTGTGGAAATGATTAAAGCTCATGCCCTGGCAAGTCTGATGTGTTTGCACATCTGAGTGTTTCCTCCATTCAGACTGGTTTTCACCTTTATGAAGGAAACTCTCATGTGGTGAGAAGCCAGGAACAGTAAGAAAAAGGAGACCTATTGGTGTCTCAGTTTTGGGTTAGTCTCATGTTGCTCCTTTTCAGAGTAGCACTGTGAATATAGAATTAAGCTGTAGCTCACTCCTCAAATGTACTTCATCTTTTGGGTTATAGCTTCTCCTCCTGACAGTAAATGGTGTTTGTCAGACCTGTGGCTGACTTGGTCTCCTGACAAGGTTGAGAAGCAAATGAAAATCAAGAACACACAATAAAAAAATACAGTCATCTTTTTGTTTTTAGTATTTTTTTGATGTTGTAATAAATCTTGTTCTGGTTCAGTGATTCACTGTTTATTTGCAACAATTACTGAGCTGATTTCATTTTCATTACAGATTAGCTTTGTTAGTGTGTTTTTAATAAGAAATATTTTGGGTCCAAGATGGCAGGTGCTAGGGGATAGGAGAGCTGTATTCCAGTGCCAGGCTTGCACAGTAGGCAGGACACCTGTGTGTCCTGCAACATATGTGAGGGAAGCAAGAGAACATACATTTTTGGAACTTGTAATGTCTTAGACAAATCTCCTGAAACTGAACTTTGTTGGTAAAAGCATCAGAGATTTAAATTAAGTTCTTGAATTGACTTGGCTGAGTTTCCTGCCTTTTGAAGTTTGTTTGTTTGGGGGGTTTTGCCTGGTTGTTGGTTGGGCTGGCTTTCTTGTTTGTTTGGGGGTTTTGTTTGGTTTATTTTTTTCCCCAGAGCTGCTATTCTGCACTCATTAATGGTGCATGGTAGTGAGATGGGCAGGATGACAGGACCTAGAGGAAAGTGGCTGCAATACTGAGGGGTCCCTAGCCTGGCCAGTCCTTTCTGCAGGCTAAGGCATTCAGAGGTCTATTAGGAGTGCAGCACTTGGTACCTTCTGAACAAAAGCTTCTTGGATCATAGAACCCACCCAGTAATCATATTTGTTGGTATAAGTGTGCTTTTCTGTCTTAAACAAGCTAAACAAGAACTCTGGGGGAAGCAAAAGTTTCTCTGCTTTTTAGTAGAGTAAATGGAAATAAGGAACCCAAGAAAGGAGATGTCATGCATTATGTATCTCTCCTCCCCTCCTCTTTGCTGCTTTCTGTTGGACTGTTTGACTTCAGCTCTGGCATGGCAGGCAGACAATGGCATTAGCTAATTTGGCTCTGGGTAGTGCTGAACATGAATATGAATTAGAGACAAGTGCCTGAGCTCTCATACTGACTTTTGTTTAGCTGTTAATTTGTTTGAATGTTAATGTGCCACATGCACATAAGCCCAATTAGGTTTGAAAATGCTTATTTTCTTTTCATGGCTTCTAAAATCTGAAGCTTTGTTTTATTTTATAAACCATTTTCATCCAGGTGTTTGTTTGTTTTTTTCCTCAAAGTAGCTAAAAGCATTTATACAACCATCCAGGGTTTAAAATTCAGTGGAACACTGCACAATGATCTTCTGGCTCTTAATTAAAAGTAGATGAAAAATACTCAAATAAGAGTTTTATCTTGATACTTGCATTCACTGGTACCACAACTAACAGCTGCACTGGGTGTGGTGTTGAGATTTCTTTAAGGTTTTACTTTACAGAAGTGTTTTCACCTCTACATCCATAATAACCTTAGACTGGAGTGGGAATTTATTTTGCTTCTTTTCAGGGGCATTTTGTAAAGCTTAGCTTCTGATCCCTTTCTTAACATGCTCTGCTATTCTGCATTATTGATCAGCATCAATGATTCTGCTACTTCACACACTAAAGGAAGATGTTCATCTAACACCACAGAGCCTGTCCTCTAAACTTGGTATGCAGATGGTGCATTTGCTAAAGGAATGTTGTGTAGAAAGAGTGGAAACTTGGGAGGCAAGGATACTGGATTCTGGGTGCTTTAACTTAACATTTTAACCTTTTATAAATATTTTGTTTGCAGGGAGTTTGCTTTTGCTTCCTGACACAGGCGCTCAGTTACTTCATTCAGAATGAGGTCTGTGAGTCAGCCACTTGGATGTTGGGTTAGAGCCCAGTGGAATTCAGTGGCTTGAATATTATCTTCTGTTTTCCAGCCTGCTACCTAAATGGACCTACCAGACCTTTCCAAGTTCAGCCATCATTTTTCTCTAGTTTTGGGTAGAGTATAAAAATCTACATAAGCTGCATGAAATTCTGTTGACACAGGAAATGATGTGTGTCTGCTGAAGATGAAATGAGGAAACAAGCAGAAAAATGCAGTGGTCCTAGCATTCATTACTCACAAAAAATACTAACTGTAAGAGCACATTAAAAGCCAGCCTCTGCATGACTCTGCAATAGAGAAAGTTTTACTTTTATTCAGAGAAAATATCATGCTAGAGGATCATTAGTTTCTTGGTAGCAGTTCAGTTCCTGCTAAACTACAAAAGTAATGGCAAAATGAAGTCTCAAGTTTAGATTTTCCTATCTAAGTGGTGTTATGTTCTTTAGATTTGTTTTATTTAGGCTCAGAAATGAGCTAATCTGGGAGCACTCCCACAGAGGTGATATCCTTCCAATGAGTGATGAAGAATAAAGTGTTGTGGTGATGCTCTGGGAAGGGCAGAGGGTATAGTAAGTGGTCTCTCATGCTGAGTGCTTGTTTTTCAGTATGTTCAACTCACCATCATATATTTTAGATGTTGGAAGACAGGGTAAGCCAGAATTTCAGCCAACATCCAAGCTTCACTTGGTTATTTGATTCATTGCATATGCTAAAAAGTTCCAGAGTTAACAGTTTAGTGAAACAATAAGCAACAAAGTTTTGGCACAAGCTGGTTTATAAACATTTCCCATGTCCTATGCAGAACATAGAAATTGCATAAATATTGCTTTTCCCAATAGGAAGTTTGTTAACAGTGTTTAGGTAAGGCCTAAAATTTTTAGAGGGACTCTGATCACTTTCCCTTTTACTAGGACCCACAGAAGCTCCTAACTCACCTTCTGGTTTTGACAAATTTGATCAGCTTGCAGAAATGGCCTGAGTAAATACTGTAGCTGTGATTGAAATTCATGTGTTCCTTTCATACATGATCTTGCTCTGATCCCTAGGTAATATAGCTGAGCATAATGGTGCTTTTGTCTGCTTTTCCCTTTAGTTCAACTTCTGAGGATAATATATTTGCATTTTTCCCCCTCCAAAAAAAGTAAATACTTTCAATTTTAAAACTGAATCCTGGATATTAGGTCATATATATTTATGGTTCAATAAACATATACAGTGACTCTCTCTGCAGTGTTCTAAAAGCTTACAGATTTTTGTAACTATACTATATCTAAATTATTTTTGACTTTCTGAGGTGTATGTGTATGTGTATTCATATGTATATATGTGTGTTCATAGAGATGTGTGTGTGTTCATATATATATGTGTTCAGGCTAATTTTCTTGGTGTTAGCTAGCAGCTGGTGAAGCCATAATATTTTACCCACTGATGCCTGTGTCCCATTTCATGCCAATCATTATATCTGAAGAGATTTCAGTGACATTAAATTTTATCTACAACCAGCTCATGCTCCCTGGCTTTCAAATTCTGCATCCCTGAGCAGAACTCTAGGTTTTTGCACCAGCCAATATGCCTTTCAGTAGTTAAAATATTTCTACAAGAAAGGGCAGAAAAAACCCTCCCTCAACAGAATGAAAAACATTTCAGATACCTCTTTTGGATGGTGTCCAGTTTCTCCATTGGAACTGCTTTCCAACAGCAGACAAAGCCTGAATCATAACAACTCATTTAATACCATGTGCTCTCTGCAAAGAAAATAAGATCAGGAGTTAAATGAAATGCCCACAGACCCTGGGCATGATGCACAAGATCAATAAAGATGATAATAGAGAGATGTGGGAGGACACTAAACTGGGCTCTTACTTAAGATTTATTTTGTCTTCCTGAATCTTTCAGAGTGCTCTATGGAAACAAGATCACAGAGATTCCCCAGGGCCTTTTTGATGATCTTGTGTCTCTGCAGCTGCTGTGAGTATGATCCCTTCCGCTTCTTTCTTTTCCAGACTAGCTAGATTTACTGCTTTTTTTCAGCTTCTGACATGGATATAATCACCTGTTCCACTGAAAACTCCCTGGGATGTGCTAGTCTGTTGTTTCTGTGTCAGGCAAGGGATGATGAAAAACAAAAAGGAATTTGCCAACAGTTTTACTGCACAGTGTGTATAAGGGATAATAAACAGAGAGGATTTATGTGGGAGGGGAAGTGAGAGAGAGACTTGCTGAAGTCCAAGAGAGGGAATTTGGTCACTGTCTGATGTGCAGGTGGGGATGCCAGCTGATTGTTTTACACAGTTACCATTTGTGGTGGAATCCTTGAGGGCTACTGTCTTGGAAGTATCTGCAGGTGAAAGCCAAATGGGAATATGAAAGATCTTACTGTTGCCAGCATGCTCAGCTCCATATTCATACTGTGCCAACTGTCACCTAGCTGCAGGAGAAGAGAGTTCAGCATTTATTGTGTATTGGAGGATTTTATGCCCTGTGTGATTTCACATGGTCAGGGGTAAGATCTATATCATACACCCTTCAGTATTTATTACTGTAGCCTAAACCAATTTATTAAGCCAAATGGTAACTCACTCTTGTCTCCATAATCACATTGGGAACCAGTAACTCCTTCACAGAGAAGGAAATCAGCTACTATTTCAGCCAGTCAGTAGAGGGAGCAGAAGTGAAGTGAGTTTGGTATTACCATCATGGATGGTGCACTCAGAAAGTAAAGGTGATATCTGATAAATTAATCAATTCAGGTTTATATCACACACAACCCTCCACCCTCAAACAGAAAATACACAATAAAAAGTAGCTTTTAGACATGTTGTTTCAGTCCTTTCTGACTGTCTTGACATAACCAGAAAAAAATATCCAAAAACTTTGATTACCATGGAATGTGTCACTCTGATTGCAGTCTTTGCTGCACTTGCAGGGTATATAAAAATAAGCATAGATTTAGGTTACAAATCCATGCACAAAGCCAAAGAATTAAAATATAAAATCATTGAAATTGGTCTGTATCAGTGGAGGACTGTTCAGATATGTAATTCATCTATAAGATCTTAATTGCAAACATGGACCACCCTGTTCTAGAGAAGGACAAGCAAGAGCTTGGTTCTGTGGCTGAGCTGTGACAGTGGGGAACTGTTAATCTTCTTCTGCACACAGACAATTGTTTTGTCTTCCCTTATTGCACATACTTTTTCTGGCAGCTCCTTTCCTCTCTCCTGTCCCATACCTCACAATCTTCTCAGTGCTGTATTTAGGAGGAGGTAGTTTGCCATGTGTGAGAAAGATAAGCATGAAAGTGCCTGGAAGCTGGGACTCAGGCCAGGTTAATGCAACTGGCATGTCAGTCATCATCAGACTCAGGTTGTATTTGGTGCAATGAAGATGCTGCAAGCCAAAGGAGGGCTAAAACTTATCATTTTAACCTCTGAGAAAGATACTGTAATATAGCAGTCTGAGCTTTATCATAGTCCTCCTCCTCAAAGATTGTGTGGTTAGAAACCTGAAGTAGTGCAGAGTTGCTCTACCTAACCCAGGAAACTTTCCAGAAAGGGTCTTTCCCAGGAGGAAAAACTAATCACAAGAATCAGTCAACACATTGCTCACAGTGTCCTACAAAAATGTGGGGCTAAAACTTTGTTCTAAAGCTTTAAGCAGATTTCAATGCCTTTATACTGTAGTCTCATGTGCATCTAGTGTAGGCTTTCAATAAATGACATATTTAAGCCCAGATGCAGTGATTTTCCAGTCTGAATTAGCTCACATGATGCCTTTTTGTTAAGGGAGCAAAATTTCTCTACCAGAGAACTTTTAAAAGCTGAGAAGATGTAAATAGGTTGCCCTGTTATGGGATTCCCAGAGTACAGTGGCTCTGGAGCCTTTCAGGGTCTTGTTGGATGTGTTTGAATGTAAAGTAGCTTTTGAGAAGGAGAGCACTGAATGATCATGCTTTAAATGCAAACAAATGTCTTCACACTTTTCTGATCATGGCTTTGAGGCAGCTATTATGGGATTGCTTGTAGTATTTTAATGGATACCAGAAAAACAAATGACATTTGTTGTTTTTAGACCTGCTGTTGAACAGTTGGAAGAGTGCCCTGTGATTAGATCTAATTTAGTGTTCAGCGGGCTCTAGATTGGATTTCTTCTTATTAGTCTGGAGACACACTGATAAGAAGGCTCTGATTAAGGTATCCTGGTAGCTGATATAATTTCCTAAGCTTGAGCTGGAGCATCTTTGAAAGTAGACTGGCATTGTGATAAAGCAGGACACAGTCAGAGAAAGGAAGTCATTGTGGGTCCTGTATAAAATTAGTGAGACTGTATGTAGAAGGGAAAAAATAATTACTGTGAAATTGCAGAGCAGCTAATAGTATTTACTGCTTTGGATAGAGTTTCTCAGAAATGTTATTATCCTTCCCTTTAAATACACTGGCACAATATAGACCCAGACTATTCCACTTTTATTCTGGCACAGTTGTTTTGTGTGAAGTGCCTTACATCTGCAGACAGTATCACTGATGTCAGAAACAGAGCATCTTAAATTGCCTCATTTGACTTCAGTGTATAGGAAATGAAGAAGTCAGAAGAAGTTTTTGACTGCCTGGTTAGAGGTAGAATTCTCTGTTTCTGTCATATAAGACAGAGGTCAGCAAGCCAATATTATATTATACTTGGCAAGAAAATAACCAGGCATGGTTAGATAATAAGATTTTTTTTTATTGGGGGGGGGGAATGTCCTTTTTATTGTTGGGGGTTTTTTTGTTTTAAAACCTGATTGGTTTAACTGAGAATGTTGCTTCTGAAGTCTTGGGTATAATTAGCTCTCTTGAGTCGTTAACATTCCCCACATAAATAATCACAACTCAATTCCTATTAAATTGCTGATTTCACAAATCCTGTGTCTTCCTAAATATGCAACTGTAACCAACACAGCAGCAAACATTGTTGTGGAAGTTCAACCACACATCTGTTCTGTGGAACAGAAGCTTTTCTTGGACCATGTTATTTTCCTTATCCTGTTTGAAGTTGCCAGGAGAGATGATGCTAGAAAGCTACTGTACCCCATCCTCATCCATCCCTCTTCTCAGCAGGCTGGATCAAGTGTCTTCTGAGCATTTTAGGTCAACTTGGATTTTAGAGAGCTATACTGTTGTCCAGAAAGGGAGGACTGGAGTCTGATTTATTTTTATATATATATGCACAAATATATATTTTTTTAATATATATATTTTTAAGTGAACTGATTCTCTTTTCCTTGGGACAGCAGCCCATCCATGCTGTGAATAGTGTGTGATTAGCTGTCATTGTTTCTGCAGCTTGCGTTTGACTATCAAAGTAAGGTGGAAGTTTTAGCTGTGGCCACTTCCAACTCCTGTCCAGGAGGCCTTTGACTAACCTTGGTCTGCCTAGACACTGGATTATCTTTAAATGTCTTTCTTGCCTGTATTTTAGTTTTCCTGGAATGTGGAGAAGCTCTTTCAGGAGCCCTTGAGTTTGGCAGAGTGTCTGCCAGTCACTGCAGAGGGGGCAGGCCGTAACACTGCTCAGCTCTTTCTTGCTCAGCAGCCCTGTGACAGATAAACCTGACAGTTGTTCTGCTTGCTGCCAAATGAGCAGAGCCAGTCTGCAGTGGAGCAGTGAGTCATGTGGCTGCAGACAGTGAGCTGTGGATAATGGGCACTGAGTTTGTTAACCAGTATTTTTCATATCTCTTTTCCTCTCTGCAACCTTATTAAACCAAGCATTCTGGGAGCCTTTTTCTTACAGTTACACACTGTGTGCTTCACAGTGCTCTGTTTCCTGCAACAAGAAGGTATCAGAAAATCTCTACTGTTTAAAGAGCTTGTATAGTAAAAGAATATAGGGGGATCAACTCTCACTTTTCAAGTGTCTGGCAAATAGCAGTTTTCAATAAGCCCTTTTCCTTGAGGGAATTTACTTTGCATAGTTCCTAATCATAGCAGTGCTCAGGCGTGTTGATCCTAAATCTTATGGTTGAGATCCTAATGGCTTGCTGGCCAAGAAGGAATCCCTATAGTGGGCTCTAGTTCTGGTACTGCTAGAGGTAGATATACTCCTGGGGTACATAAATATTGAAATCAGCAGTTTGTTGTATTCCTCTCTCATAAAATGAAGCCAAAGGCTAACAGCCTTCTCCTCCCCCTCCTGGTGTCCGATCCTGAGGGAAAAAGCATTATAGCTGGAAAAGATCAATAAACATATGGGTGTCTGGAGTCTGACATGTTGAACAGATAAAGTAACTTCAAAAGTGGTGAAGAGTTTGATTTCTACATCTACCCTGGATTAAAATTGGAACTAGCTCTAGTAATTACAACTTCAGCTGACCTTTATTTAAAATAGACTTGCATGAAGTGACAAGTCCCATGTGTACTTTCAGAAACTGCTATTAAGAGTCTCCCAAAAATTCAAGCAGACAAATTTTGCTTTGAGCAGTTCTCCTTTTTAACCAGCTTTTTAATGCTGTTTCTCCTTGGGTGAACCGTTGAGATACTTGGTACTCCTATAGCTCTTCTGGTGAGGTTGCTTGGAAAACATCTCCATGGCAAATTTGCCAAGTTTGAAGTGCTTGCCTTGATTTGTAATTGTAAATTGAATCCCAGTACTTAAAGAGCTTAAAATAGGATCCACCAATTATTTATTGTATACTTTTGGAGATGGTTAGAATCTCAAAGCAAATCCAATAAAGCACAAACCCATACAAAGCATTTTTAAAACCAGAAAAACTAACTTCCTCTAAAGACTGTCCATCAATTCCAGGATTTTGTGTTGTATACATTACCCTGTTGTATACATAAGTAGCATTCAACAGGGTTGCAAACAGTATATAAATGCCAGAATAAAGTAATTACAGTTTTCCATTTCCAAGTCCTTTATAGCACACTAGTCTCTCCTCCTCCCTCTTCTGAACTTTTAAGTGATGTCTAAAATCTTCTTGTTCCAAGGAGTTCTTCATTTTTCTCATGGAGAAGAGACAGCAGGCATTAAGAAAAAGAGACTGTCTGCCTAGATGTAAGGAGAAATATTTTCACAAGGGCAAGTCAAGCAGTGGAGCAGGCTGCCCAGAAAGTTGTGCATTCCCTGTCCTTGAAGGTTTCAGAGACCAAACTGACTAAAACTCAAGCAACCTGGTCTGACCTTACAGCTTACCCTGTTATGGACAGACTAACAGGAGAAGGAAGCTCTCAACCTTCCTGCCATTCTGACCTATGCTGTGATCTGACAAAATTGTTATTTCCCAGAGAAAGCAAATATCTACATTAAAGGTCTATAAATTGGTCATACTATGAGGGGGGGGTTTCAGGCCAGATAACCTCTGGAGGTCCTTTGCAACCTATGTCATTTCTGGGTACTGTAATGACACAGGAACTTCTCCTTTGAATACTCCCAAGTACTTCTGGCTACAGCAGAGATACTATGCAACCCTTGTCCTTGTTTTCCAGGACAGAATATTCTCTGCACAGACCTGTTTAGTAGCTTTAGAATTGTTTTCAAGCTGTTTGCCTCAAGGTTTTTTCCTTCAGATTTCTGCATTTAGGCTGCTATTGTGATAACATTACTAAACTCAATAACTGCTGTTAAAGTGAGGGAGCAGCATCTGCCAGACACAAAAATACAATTACAGTCAAGCACTAATGAAAGACTGCAGCAGCACCTGCCTTTTCTGTGTCACTTCTGTAGCCTGTCTGCATGCAGCTTCCCAAAACAACCTCTAGTTCATACGTCAGTGTGTAATTCATTAGCTCTTCTGACGCCAGTGCTGGACTCAACAGACAGAAAGTCTTTCTCCTGACTATTATTACACAAGAAACTAACTTCCTGATAGTGCAGGAAGATGAGAAGATGTGTTTATTCTGTTATGCATCTGAATTATCATGGGGTTACCTAAAACCAGCTGTGACATTATCTGCAGGCCTAAGTAGACAAGACTGGCTTTTGAACAACAGAAGTCCAGATGCTGTGACAGCACGTGCTTATAATTCTCCAGGTAGTAACATGACTACCACAAGATGGTTTTATGGATGATGTTCAGCTGGAGTTGCAGTCTTTTCTCTCAAAAATGAAAGAAGGCCTTTAAAATCTCTCCCAAAACAGGAGTGTCAAACTATGCTCCCTGCTCCCTTCTTGACTCATTATCAGCTTGTGCCTTTTCCATTTTAATTTTCATTGAATAAATTGGTCATCATCATCATCTAGTTTCCTGAACATGGAGAAACACTTAAAGCTGGTTCAAGCAAGCATAATGATAATTTCACACTGATTATTATCAGTTGAAGCACTGGCAGACTCTTCAGTGGTCAGTTATCACATTAGACAATGTAAATTTTAGTAGATGTCTGAATATCTTGGCACAGTGAGAAGCAATCAGATTGCTCCCCTTCACTCCAGACCATTTGCAAACATTCCTGGAACCTAATTTAATTGTTTAGCCACTAAGTAAGCAGGGGCACACACACAGCTCTGTCATTAGACATTGCTTGTCTTTGACTGCTGGGATGATGGAGCACTTGACTAGATACTTCCATATTGGCACTTCAGCTCTTCTCCCTGGTAAGTTGTGTTAAATCAAAGGTCAGCCTTGATTCCCTGTAACTTTCAATAGAAAATGCTAAGGAAGTTTTTTAACCTTTTGCAGCAAGTGCTGTGGAGCCTGAGGCATGCTTTCTGCAGGGTCCTTTCTTTGCTGCCCTGTCGTGCCTCTGAAAGTAGGTGAAGGCCAAAGGCTTTTTGACTGTTGATACTCTATAAAATCATGTCTATTCAATTTGTATTCTGCTGCTCCCCTGTAATACTGACACCCATTTCTCCTCTTCCACACAAGTCTCCTATGCATTTTACATCTGCCTTTTTCTGGGGAGTTCTCATTTTCCCCAGTGGAGTCTGGCACGTGGGATGGTGCCAGCCACTTCCTGGGATGCCGAACGATCTCATTCTCATCGTGTTGCTGTCGCTGTCAAAACACAAAGCTAGTGAAAAAAGGAAGTTTTTCCAGTGGCTCTGTGCAGTTTTTCTCCCTGACAATTTCCTCTTGGCTCGTTTACATGCCTGGGATGAGTTCTGGTCCATCCTGTAGCAGCAGCAAACAACCTGCAGCCTCCAGCACGTGTTCAGGTTGCTAGGCTGCTTTTTCGTTCTCTGAGTTATGGAGTTATTTGCTGCTAGTTTGATTACTTGACTTCACCAAGCTGAAAATACAAACATTGCTAAGGGTAAAAGCCATATAAACATCCCCATTTCCTCTTAAAAAGCAGTTTTTTTCAATCATTTTGGGTTTGGAGTTCAAAGTGTTATTTAAATGTTAATCACTTGAAACTGTGCTTGGGCATATAATTCAATTATGGGATCGTCTTAATTATGCAGATGGTGCTTATGAACATCTGATACAATTACAGTGCCAATTCAGTACACACTCGTTCAAAGGGCTTAGCTGAAGCACATTATTGCTTCAATGTGTGTGGACAAATTCCCTCTGTCAGGAAATGGGTTCATGGAATTGTAATAGTGCTCTGCTCTGCTCATGGCTTTCAATGGTGTGTAAACCACAAGGTCTTTAACCGGCCTCCTGTATTCTGTGGTGGTCCTCGGCTTGCCAGAGATTTCTTCATGTTTTTAACATATCCAGAGGGATGAAAATGGAGACTTGAGTTAATAATTCATCATCCCTCTGGGTAGCAGGCAGTTTTATTTCTATTTGAATTTTTAACCTCCTTTTGAATGCTGCACCACATCTGGAGGCTGTGTGTAAATCTCATCCCATCAAGCTGATAACTAAATAGGAAAATTAGTGGAGTTTACTTTCACCATAAATTGGTTACCATGTAACTCAACTTTTAATACTGTCCCTTCTTTTGATCTGAGTCCAATAAAAGGAACCCTTCATTGTTGAAGTGTTTAGTTCAGTGTTTAAGGAAGATCACTCTTTCTCCCTCCTAGAATATGTTTTTCTCATTGCCTTTGTGCTCACTTAAAAAAAACCCAAAACATTCTTAGGAGCACTTTCAACTCGGTGTGAGGCCAGCCCTGTATGCCTAATTAATAATTAGATGCCTTTAGGGAGGCTGTAATAGTGAAGAAAGATTAAGCAAAGAATTGGGATTTATATAGGGGAGGATCCATAGAGGGAATATTTTGAAAGAACTGAGAGGTTTGAAAGGAATATGAATCTTAATGCTTCTGGCCAGAAGTCATCCTCTTATTCCCGGTAAGTAGGAGGAAAAATATTTTAGGGGTGATTTATTTTGCTTTCTCACAGTTTTTCACTTCCCTCCTCCCCTTTCTCACTGATTCTGGTCAGAAATAGACCATTCATCTATCTCCTGATCCCACCGAGTTGGCCACATCTGTATGACTGCTGCCCTTTAGATTTAGATACTGCACATATCTTGCACAGATGATATTCAGAATAGGTGCTGTCACCTCAGGAAAGCTGTGTTGTGCCTGAATTCCCACTTCTAAACAGTCTGCACAAGCCCTTTCCTGTTCCAAATTACTTTCTCTGATGCTTAGAGGAAAGAGTGTGCCTCTGTATTTGTGAATATATATATATAGGATCAGTTTCTCTCATTTTTGCTATTTGACTCTTACAGAAATGTCTCAGGTTCTATCACCATGAATCTAGTCATTGAAAACTCATGCCAGCAGAACTTGTCACCTTGTAAATTCTAATTTCCAGCATTTGGGTTTATTCAAGTGTTGTGGAAAGTGATCTGAGTCTGAATTCGGATTCTGTGCATTCACTGCAGCTCTAGCCCAGCCTGGCTCTGAGGATTTATGAAGTGGGATCACTGATGGTTAGACTTCAAGCCCACTCTTCAGAAGAGAAGTGAATAACATCTGCACAATGCAGCTCTGCTCTGTCTGTACTTCTTAAGCATCCCAAGAAGGATGCTTAACACAGGTTATCCACATATACAAATACCACTGTAGTTCAGTTGTAAATTCTCTCATTACTGAGATTGCTTTCAAAAGGAAAATGCTTTGTTATTTTCTTTTTATGCTTTTTTACAAGTGCTGTTTGCAACATAAAATACTACTATAACATTAGAAAAAAAGCTTTTTTTCTCCTTTTTTTTTTTTTTTACTTTAATTCTAGCAAAATAAATCCAAGTACATACTTGCTTTCAGTTTTCTTCCTGTATAACTTTGGTACCAAGCCTCTGCCATGGAGTGACCACTCTATTAATGTGCATTACCTAAAACCAAAGTGGGACACGTGCCCAAGGGCAGGGGCTAGAAACCAAAGGACTTGTTATGCCTCAGTGCATGTCTGGGGATGTTATTCCAAACTCAGTATTCTGCTCTCTAATAACTTGTTAACCTGTTCTTTATGGAAAAGGTAATGTCCAAATGTGAAAGAGAAATGCATAATGCACAAGAACCAGGAGAGAGTGAAGATTGCTTTGGCTTAGACAGACAAATGGCTGTTAAGAAGCAAGCAGTAAGAGCTGACATTGATGTTTGCTGTTGGAGCAAAATCTCAGAAGTCAAATGCTTGGGAAGAACTGTTTCTGTATCCTAGGATGAAAATTATCCTGTTACTTCTTGTGGAGTCAACAGGAGTGTGAATTAGGTGCTACATAATTAGCAATGACAGAATTAGAGATTCTGGAGGGGTCATGTTAGTGCTGCTTATCATTTCATACAATTATTTTAGCTGTTAATTCATGGGAAAATGTAACCTTGTTTACCCATCATTGCCTTCTATGGGACTTTCTCTCATCTAATGTCAAACCTCAATTTCCATAATATAGACAGAAGAAAAGGCAGGTAAATTGATATTGACTTTTCTGTAGGCTAGAAAGGTGAGTCCTGCTCTGATGCCCTCTCATTCCAAAGCACTGCATTCCTGTTCTCCTTGAGGAAAGGGCTCTGCTCAAGTACCTGTTCATCTTCAGTGTATCACTACTACTGTAGCCATTCACTGCAGTCATGAGGCTCTGCCAAAAAGTCAGCAGGAGCAGAGAGCTGTAGTGAGTGGACAGAGTTCCAAAGGTTTCAGCAAGGCAAGGGCAGGGTGCTATGCAGGGAGGAAGCACCTTCTGAAGTTATGTTTTTGGAGCAAAAGAAAATCATCCTGTACAGCTAGCATGCCTGCAGTTCTTCCCTGGTAGCTTACCCTGTTGTCTGTAGCAATGCTTGTGCTGTTAGAGGTGTGTTTAAGAGAGATGTGTTTGCTTGCTGAGGAATGGAGGATGCCTTTTCTTTTTTACCTGCAGGCACATTTGTCTTCTGAACTGGGGTTAGTGCAGTGCCCCAGAGAGAGCCAGTGTGGCAATATTAAGCCCTTCAAACTCACTGGCAACCTAGCAAGAATTTTGTGACCAAGACAACTGAGTTAGCAGCATCTGTTGTTTGCAATTGCCCATTTTTCTCAGGCTGGTAGTAGTAAAAAGATGTGGATTTTGGCTTTTCTAAGGAGAAGAGGTCATTGCCTGCCTATTTTCCTTCTAAGTGTAGAACACTGTATACACAGATGATGATGACAGTATAAGTGTTCTCATGTCTGGGTGTCTCAGAGGGAGATCCAGCTTGTTAGGATTGTATGTTCTTGTGTATGTGACAGGAGTCTGGCTGGAGAATCTAAGAGAACTTGCACAAGTCCTGTCCAAGATTTAATGGCTGAAGTGGTTAATTCTGCCAACTGCCTCCTGTCTAGATGTGCAAAATGTATTTTAAGTAATAATAATTTTAAAAGGATGTAAATTGCCTTTGCCTTTGTGCTGCTTTTCCACAACTGCACAGGATTCTGGCATAATTGGACAGGAGTAGGTTCACAGAATTGTAGGACAATGGAGGTTGGAAGGGACCTCAGGTGATCACTGTCCAGTGAGACTGGAGAACCCTTGCTCAAAGCAGGGCCACCTTATTAGATCAGAGCAATTTGCTCGTGGCTTTATTCATTATCATCTTGAAACACTCCAGCAATGGGAGACTGCACAACTCCTCTGAGCAGCCTGGTCCACTGCTTGGCTACCTGGAGGTATGAAGTGAGCTTGCCTTTCAGTAAGTTTTAGTCCAGACCCAACATTGCCCCTCTTCTTGTTTCTGAGAAGAATCACATTTTCTTTCCTTTCATGATCAAATTCGCTCTCCACTGCTTATCAGAAGATGTCAAACTTCCAGAGTTTCAGTTAGACTTAAGACAGCTGCTGGTAGAGGATATAGGGGAAAAAAATGGTTCTTGTAGTGGATTTTATTTATGAGAGTGTGCATGGAATAGAGAGGTGGAGAGTATTTGCTGTTTCTATGTGCATTTAACAGAAAACTTCTTTAAATATTTATANGGGGGGGGGGGGGTGGAACTGGGCCTACAAAAGAAAGATATTTTAAGTATTTAAGATAGCTAGCACTGTTATATGTCTGTCTGTTCCCCACCTATGAAAGCACTAATGTTGGCTGGATTTTTTCACCTTTTTAGTGTAACAGGCAAATGAAGACCTTTAAATGTGGATTGGCTTTGCTGACTGGGTTAATACTTTGTTTAGAATTAACCCCAAAGTTCAGTCTATCTTTATTTGATTATTACAATATTAATGAATAATAAACCCTTCCTCTGTTTTTCAGGCTTCTCAATGCCAATAAGATCAACTGCCTGAGGGTAAACACGTTCCAAGGGCTGCATAATCTCAAGCTGCTATCTCTTTATGACAACAAACTGCAGACCATCAGCAAGGGGCTCTTTGCACCTCTGCGATCGATCCAGACTCTGTGAGTATGCAGCCAGATCAGAAATGACAGCTCTCTCCCTTTTTTCCCCCCCCCCAAAGATGTTGCCTGTGTTTGCAAAGGCTTTGCATCTGACAGGAAGACACCCCAGGGTAGTAGCCCCTCCTTTTCTGACAGAAATCAAAGGAGCAAGAAAAAGAAGTGTTGCTTCAGTTCAGCTCTTGATACAGCCTGCCCACAGTGGCAGAAATGTCAGGCGTGTGTTAGGCTCTCAGAGTAATTCATTCCTGCTCTTTTTTGGGAAGATAATGTGTAAATTTTACTCTCTGCAATATATGAACAGCAGATTCTACTCAAACCATTGCCTAACAGTTTGTAATGAGCTAGTGAGTTGGCATTTCTCCTTACTGGGTCTGAGTCCTCCTGTGCAGTTCAAGACATTTGAAGCCATATTTCAGCTGACACTCCACTCAAGGGAGATGGTACATTGTATTATCTGATCCATTAAGAAAAACCACTTGGAATGGGAGGCATTAAGAAAAAAGAGATCAGAAGCAAAAGTGTAGAAATGACTCAATATTTTGTAGAAGAAGGTTTCACCCTAAAGCTGTGAGTAGTAAGATAATAAGGTAAATAGTCCTGCTTCAGAGCTGGAGTTGGCAGCCTGATAGAAATGAAAAAGAAGGAAGAACCCTCTCACCTAGTATTGTGTATGGGAGTTTATGCATATTTGTGTGTGCATATATGGATATAAGGCTCTGTGTGTTTGTGTAGTATGGGAGTACATGCATGTCCAGCACTGAACTAGAGATGTGTATGTATGCACACACATATTGGAATAGAGATGCTAATATACATGTGTGTACATACTCTAGTGCTGGAAATGTGTGTATGCCCATGCACACAGACATTTTAACACTGGAAATTCATTGATCAAAAGAGTTTCATAGATGTTTTCACTCATGTCAAAAGGAACTAATAGGGATGATTTCTAGCAGCAGGATACCTGCTACCTGCTCAGACAGCCACAAGCACCACCTGAATTTCCAACAGATATCTGGCTAGTAAATATTGCTGCAAACCATTAAGGCATTAGAATAATGATCTACAAACCCTCCCCCTCAGTTCTGTTCCCCCACCTCTACTGTGCTTCCTGCTGCTGCAGCAGGCTATATATATGTACATATATATGTGAACAAGAACAATAAAGGTTCATTTCCAGAGGTGTGTAAGAATGGTCAAGTTAAACAACAGACAACACCCTTAAGGTATGAAAATGTCTCCCTGGTTTCCATGGGGTTTTACTGGGCACTCCTGGTGGCTGCTACTTAGAGTGGACTTGTGCTTCTCACTGAAACACTTTTTCATGAGATGTTTGGATTCATTCTCCCCTTGATTGCCATTTTCTGCCTTTTTTCTAGAGCTACAAAACCAGTCCCATATCCTGTCTCTGTAGGCTTGTTTGTTCTCTGGACTGTTCACACCAGGAATGGCCCTACTAAAACAGTAATCTTTAGTTTCTTCAGGCACTTTCTACTATGTGTGCATTCACTTCCCACTCCTTGACAGCCCTTGCCCTCTTGTATTTCATACTTATTCTGTTAAGTGACAGTTCATAAATATAACTGCAAACAGAAAAGAAAAGAGGTTTCTCTAGGTGGAAAAAACATACTAACAGAGCAGAGTTCTTGTGAGGCTATAACTCTGCACCTCTGTCCAAACCAAATTCAAACATCTGCCTTTTTATTAAACTGTCTTTGCAGTTATTGGAGAGCTGTGCCCTGCCCCCTTGGAAGTTAAAGAGACTGGTGCAAGTTAACTTAGCTAAGATCAGAATCAGGCTCTGAGAAAGACCTGACAAGCTATCCTGAGATGGTGCTCAGCTTTGTCAAGCAGGATGAATCATAAGAGCAGCAGAGAAATACTGTTCCTAAGATATCCTGGCAGATTTCTGTCTGCAAAGTCTAACTATCCAGTTAAAATCAGTGCTGTTCTACCTGTTCTACCTTTCCAACTGTGGGGGAAATAATGCTGTGCAAATTTTGGAGAAGGACAGAGTCAAGTTCTACCTTGCATGAACAGTTCAGTCTCAAAAGTGAAAAAAGAAACAAAATTACTTCAGGAAAAAATACCCATGAGGAGAACACTATTATACATGATAAGTATCCACAAATAACAATTGCACTCTTGAGAGAAGAGCTCTGGATCTCTTCTAGCTTGGCCCACAGATCCAAGGCACTTTACTGATTCACATTTTGATCGCCATGGAACCGAGCTTGCCAATAAAATTTCTCTCCACCAGGCTACAGAGGGATCTTCAGGTCAGGTGCATTTCTCTCTGAAGGCAGCATAGCAAGCTCTCAGGAGAAAGCCCTGGACTTTGCAGACAGGAGGTCTGTGTCCTTCAAAGCAGACTTTGCTCTCTTCATTTTGGTTTCCTCTAGGCAAGGACTTGGGGCAGAGCTGCCAGAATCCTCCCATTGGTGTGCAGCTCTGCGTGCTTTCCGCCAGGCCTGGCTTTTTTGGGGGGGAAGCATGATGCGATTACTGCGCTCTTCAGGTTTCGCCTTGGCGAAACCCAGCGCCGGAGTCCAGTGTCACAGGTCACTTCTGATTAAACATCCCATCCCTCTCACAGCCATTTAGCTCAGAACCCATTTGTCTGCGACTGCCATTTGAAGTGGCTGGCTGATTACCTGCAGGATAATCCGATCGAGACCAGCGGCGCTCGCTGCAGCAACCCGCGTCGCCTTGCCAACAAACGCATCAGCCAGATCAAGAGCAAGAAGTTCCGCTGCTCAGGTAATTCATTTATCCAGCCCCTACTGCCCTTTCAGTTCAGGAATAAGCAGGTCCAGAGAGCCTGCTAATCCAATCTGCAAGGACAGTGTTTGCTGTAATGGATATTAGGGAGCATCTTTGGAAAATTCAATTTGGAAAATTCAATTAGGGCTCCAGAAAGCCAATTATCTTAGGGATGAGGGGAAAGAAACAGAGAAAGGGAAAGGAAAGGAAAGAAAAGGAGAAAAGATAGGAAAAGAAAAAGGAAAATAAAGAAAAAGGAAAAAAGGAAAAGGAAATGAGGAAAAAGTAAAAGGGAAAAAAGGAAAAGGAAATGAGGAAAAAGTAAAAGGGAAAAAAGGAAAAGGAGAAAAGGAAATGAGGAAAATACAAAAAGGAAAAGGGAGGAAAAGGAAAAGGGAAACTATAAAAAGGAAAAGGGGAGAGAAGGAAAAGGGAAAATATAAAAAGGAAAAGGGAAACTATAAAAAGGAAAAGGGGAGAAAAGGAAAAGGGAAAATATAAAAAGGAAAAGGGAAACTATAAAAAGGAAAAGGGGAGAAAAGGAAAAGGGAAAATATAAAAAGGAAAAGGGGAGAGAAGGAAAAGGGAAACTATAAAAAGGAAAAAGGGAGAGAAGGAAAAGGGAAAACATAAAAAGGAAAAGGAAAAAAGAAAAAGGGACAAAAAAGGAAAAGAAAAAAGAAAACAAAACCCAGGGCAGTCTATAGATGTCTCCTGCATGTCCCTTAAAAAACAGAGAAAGGAAAAAAGAAAAGCTTGTCACGTTTCATTTTAGAGAACTAGTAAGTTGCAAAATGTCTAAGGCAAACAATGAAGATGTGTATGAACCCATGTGGCAAATGCCATAGTTGGAATGGGTGGAAGGTAGAGGTATTGTCATTTGTATTCAGGCAGAACTCTTACTGACCTTAATGAGAGCTGAGCTCAAGTAAGTTCTCAGACCTAAAAGGCTGAGAAGAGAATGAGTGAGATTTTTATACAATGTGGCAATAGACATTTCTGACCTAGGATGGGAGTGAAGCTAGGGTGGAGGGGATGGCACTGATTCACATACTTTCATTGTTTGGGGGTTTTTTATATATATATCCAGAAGTAACATGCACTAATTGAAGTAAAACTGTCATCAGAGTTGCTAAGATTTTTGGAGGGTTTAGTAAGTTTTGAACCAAAACTTGCATGGCAGTTTAGGCAAAAGTTGTTGTGTGTAAGCTAGATGGAAAGATATTTCCGCCTAAAAATAACCTCTAAAGTAACACAAACACCTTTATCTCAACCCTATCTGCTCTTTCTTTATGGTCCAGCTATCAGTAAGAGGACATTTATTGCCTTATAGAGCACAAATAAGCAAATTGCTGCTTCATGTGTTTGTTCTATTGGCTATATGTATTTTAGATTGTTGCATTTTGGTATCCTGTAAAGACAAGCAGGTTTCAGTGATTTTTTCTGTTAGTGTGTACTGAGAAGAAAAATAGAAAAATGACTGTTATTGATGGAGTACCTTGCACTGTTTTCTATAAAAATTACTGTGATTTTTGTCTTTTTCCTCTAGAAAAATAAAATAAATACTATGATTAGTTGTGTTCCTGATGGCAAAAGATTAGTGACTCTTGATGGGGATGCAGCATGAAGCTGGATGGCAGCAGCCCAAAACAAGCTGTTGTGCTTTGTGTCTCTCTGTGAGCAATATGCTGAGCTAAACCTTCTCTTTATGGGAAAAATAAAATAAAGATAACTTCATTTACAGTCAGGTTTTCTTGGACATGCTTGTTAAAGTCTTCAGTCACTTGTGACTCAAGCCACAAAATTTATAACCAGAACTGAAGTTATGACATGCTTTCATCTAGGTTTTTGGACTGTGTCCATCACAGTTACATGATAGATAGTCAGTCATATCCATATTCAAAGAAAACAGAAATGAAAATGCATAAATATCATGTAGATGGAAAGTAAGCTGCAGAAACAGGTCAGTATAAATCTGTACCCAATTTGCCATTGTCATTATATTAATTGGCTTGAGAAATTACTGTTATGCATGCCTTTAACAATGGCAAACTATTGCATAAGGCAAACACCATCTGATATCACTTAGGAAAGGTCATAGCTAAGAAGAGGAAGAATACAGAACACAGTACCTGCTGATGTTGTGAGAGCAATATTTTGTGTGAGCTCTTATCTTGGGGGTCCTTTCCATGAGGCATTAAGCTGGTTTTTCCTTTGGTCTCCAGTTCTAAAGTCTATCAAAACCACATGGAAAAAACATAAACCTGAGTTATGAAGGAGGAGAGCAGGGATTGTACAGCTTCAAAACAAAGAGTTCAGCTGGATGAATGCTAATTGTGGTCAAAAGCTCACTGGAGGAGATCCCCTTGCCTGGAGAGCTCCCAGATGGCGATGGGATACGTTGGACTCAGCTCCCTGTCTGCTCACAGGAGACAGGAGGAACGTTGAGTGATTTAGGAGCATCTTAGTTTGTAAATCAACCCAGAGAACAGACATCCTTGGCACCTGTTCTGCTCAAGTTGTCCCTTTGAATCATGGCTGCCTCAGACTTGGCATTTAGCAGGAATTTTCCATGTTTTCATTTGGAGGAACAGGTTTCACCCCAGGATTTAATGCAGCATGTCTTTGTGCAGAAAAGTCCATGAGGTATGAACCTTCATCAGTCACAGTCAGGCTACTGAGCAGTGCTTTGTGGTAGCCAAGGATGAGCCTGCCCAATCCCACTGAGATGGCAATGCTTGGGAACTTGGCAGTGTCCTTGCTGGCTGTGGCATTCTCCCTATCTAGTTTTTACACCTTTTGCTCAGTGTCTGAGAAAAGAAGTTTTATTTTAACTCTTCTTGTAGATGTGCATCTCTTTTCTCAAAGGGTTCCTGTTTCAGGAGCCAGCTGTTCTCATGTCCTTTGTGTAGTACCTTTAGTGCATGCCAAAGATGGCTTTGTAGGGGGAAAAGGCAGTGACTCTGAGGAGGTGCTTCAGGAAGCAATGTGGGGGCTTTTATCCTGCCCTGGTCTTTGACCTTTGAGAAATGATGAGGATGCACAGAATGTGGGAGCTCTGTGGGAGCAGAGGTACTCAGCCAGTGTCAGGATCACACCCATGGGTAGTTAAACTTAAGGTGAGCCTAATAATTTGACATCAGGGAAAGGACATAAAAAGGCATAAAATTCTGAGGTTGTCCTGAAACAATCTGTGTGTTCTCTGCATTCATCTGAACTCTACAAAGTCTCATAAAGGAGACTGTCAGGAGGGACCTGGCATGAGAAAAAAAATGAGACTGTGCAGTAAATTAAAGCAAGTGCTTTTTGCACAAGGGTAGGAGAGAGGAGTGGATAGTAGGAATGGGGAAAAAAAGCTGAGATGTTTGAAGTGTCATCAGTCTGAACTGAGGAACATCAAGAAGGTGGCATCAAGAAGACACATTCAGAGATGCAAATGGGCTAAAAAGAACTGTATTTGATTCCTTAAATGAAGCTGTGAAGACAAAACTATGCAGCATAGTCAAAAACAAGAATACCACGGCTAGGAAACTTGGTTCTGCATACTGTTTGCTTCAGGTTTTATTCCAAGTCCCCACCATCCTTTGAGACAGTATTTAGCAAGAGGAACTTGCCTTCTTGCCTTCTTTATTTTTATTCATCATCAAGGCACTTTTCCCAGATGCTGTTTGCTCCCTGAACCAAATGACTCAAGCTTTTACTGCTAATATGGAGCAAACATCTGCAAACATGATGAGTGGCCATAGGAAGGTGATTCTGTATAACAGGTAGATAATGTTTGTAATTCTTTTTAAAAGGGGAATTGGAAGCATTATAGCATGAAATGAAGGAACAGCAGGGAGAGGGGCATGTTTTTGCCTGGGGCTGTGAGACAGGCAAAGCTGTTGAATATGCTATCAAATATGTTTAAGCCTCAGATTGCAATAGATACAATTTCCTGTGGTTTTCTGCCTCCATTTGGTGTGGTGCACCAAAATAATAACCCCCTCCTTGCTCAACTCTCTCCCCACAGCTGCAGAATCTGAGACTAAAGAAGGTTTTTCTTGAAAAAGAAACTGGAGGAGCAGACTGTGACTAATTCTTTCCTTCTTCTCTTTAGGAAAGAGAAAAACTTTCATTGTCAGTGGCAACAGTGGAATTCTAATGATCATGTTCTTTTTGGCTGCATGTGCCCACTGTGACCACCTAAGGATCTAGTGGTTCTTGCCAGCCTTAGGTGACTGGAGGCTCCTCTTTCTAGTAGGAAGAGGAGGAAAGAAGAACAACAAAAATCTTCTGCCCAGTAGCATTTGATTAAGTTCAGGACACAGCAGTTTTGTTTTCTAAAGCAGCACTGGGCTTTAGGAGAAAGGGAAATGAATCTGTGAGCAGACTCTTTTGTCTCTGTGGTAGCTTATTGTCACTTCAAGAGCTGGCAGGATCCTTGATTGCTGTGTGACACTGGGTATGAAATAGCTTTTGCAGAGAGCTGCCCTTGTATTCAGCTGCATATCTTTTTCTTTCCTGTGATATGGTTACAGTTTTCAGCATCTTGTGTATCTCAAAGGTGAGGTAAGCTCCACCTGCTCTACTGGCACAAGCCATTCTGATAACCAACAAAGCATGTCTATAATGCAAGCATTGTGCCACAAAAGCTTCTTATCTTCTAGTTCTTAGAAGTAAGACTCTTAGAAATATGGTTAGTTGTTGAAATACTAGGGTGTAAAACTGTCTTCCTGCTTCCTCTTGCACTGGAGCTTATGGAGCTTATGACTAATTAGTTCCTTCAGTTCCAGATAATGCTGTGCAAGTCAAAAGCACAGGTATTCTCCTGTCCTTTGTTTAGTACATTTAGTACACACCAAAGATGGCTTTGTAGGGGGAAAAGGCAGTGACTCTGAGGAGGTGCTTCAGGAAGCAATGTGGGGGCTTTTATCCTGCCCTGGTCTTTGACCTTTGAGAAATGATGAGGATGCACAGAATGTGGGAGCTCTGTGGGAGCAGAGGTACTCAGCCAGTGTCAGGATCACACCCATGAGTAGTTAAGCTTGTAATAAGGAGATTTATAAGCATAAGGAGAGGAGGACAATGAACCATCTGCCAGCCCAAATCTCTTCATTTTGCACAGTGCTTCTTTTTAACCCAGCACAAATCAAAGTCAGCTTCTGTGGTACATATGGATCCAGAGCTTTCATATTTAGGGCTAATGTCATATCTCCTGTGTCATCCCCTGTTACTAGGTAGTTATGTCATTGTTTGTTCACTCAGAATTTTTGAAGGCATTTGGTAAATCCTCTTCTTCCTAATGGCAGTTTCTGTACCAATTCTTTATGTGTTTTTTCCAGTCTCTGTCTTCATACTTACTCACTTTTTCCTGGGTTACCTGTCTACTTTGGAACAGAGTTGCTATTACTTGTGATCATCTGAAATTTCTTTCTCTATTCCCTGTGTTGTTTTAGCCTTAGAAGCACAGAACTGTGGTGGAGAGAGTGTTCCCAGGCAGGAGACAGCAAGCTGCACATCAGGGCTTTCTGTTGGGTCCCTACAGCAGTTCACAAAGATTCCTGTCCCTTAGTCTCCCTAGGTTATCTTCCTTCCCTGCTTCTAGTGACATGTAAACACTATTAAAGCTCTTTCAGCTTTCTTACTCCTCCACCAGTGTTTAAAAATCACAGAAGGCAAGTGAGTTTGATCCACATCTTACATAATTTATGTGATTGAAACCCTCTCCTGTTGTTCCTGTAATTTGCCAATCATTCTGATGATAACTTTGCCAATTCCTTCATTTTTAGTAAGCAAATAGTAATTTGCAGACTATGGATTGCTGTTCCTGCCCTGGGAAAGCACTGCTATCGACCTGCTCTCAGCTGCCTTGTTACAGCACTGCAGTGACATGTGCTAAGGGATTCATCATGATGTCTTCCCTTAGAGTGCTCATCTCCAACAGCTCTTGCCTCAGCAGCCACCAGCCCCTGACACTTCATAGGTTTATCCATGCTGGAGGTGCTGGTGGTGGGGGTTGGCAGTCATGCACAGGGTGCTCTAGGCTTGGTCATATTTGCAGGCAGTCTTGTCTGAGGCCAAGCTCCAGCACTTTTGCTCACTGGTGCTTTTGCATGAGCAGAGTGAGGGAAAGGAATAGGAAACATTGTCTGTGATATGGACAACTGGAAAATGAACTGCATTCAGATTTCTTTCTGTGAAGGTTTTTTGTGTGTTCTGGTTTTATTCAGTTAAATGGTATGAGAGATAAATGGTGAAAGACACAGCAGAAGTACCTTCAGAAACTCTCTGGATATAGAGAAACTGAGGCTATGTGGTGGTTGTGCATAAGAATAATTCTATCTGAATGGAAGGTGGTTTAACAGCAGCAAATCACCTGTGGATTAAATCCTAGACTGAATTCATATTTATGAACCTGAAGGCTTCCCTGTACACTGTGAGTATATTTGAGCTTTGGTTTGGGTGACACTTTTAAGAAGTTGAAGTCATTAGAGAGCACAACATGAATGCTGTGACTAATAGTAATGGAGCTAAATTCCCTTGTACTTTAGAAATGTTCCTGTTGAAAAAGTAATTTGGCTGTAGTGTATAGTGATTATAACCCTCCCTTTCTGTAAATCTTCCATAGCAATTCAGATCCTTGTATTAATATTTGTGCCAGCTACTCTAACCCTTCACTAGCTCCTGCTGAGCATGATGGTGACACTTTCCTGCCCTGCAGTTGAGGGAAAGTAGGCAGAATGGAAACTATTTTACTCAAGGAAGCATAAGTTTAACATAGAGCAGGTGTATCTGTCTGGCACAGAGTATAGTTCTCAAAAGGAAAGTACATTGGTGTGTCCCAGTTAAAAAGTTTCTTTTAAGGCTGTGCCTCATTTTATTTTGAAGTTGAAGTAGTCTTCAAAAAACACCAACATCTGAACTGCTTTGTTACCAGCCAGCATCCTTCTTGGCATTTGCAGTAAAGAGGCAATGAAAAAAGGGAGAGAGAATGTGGAGTTACAGATACATCCATCTCTCTTAGGCATCCAAACAACACAGCTGTCCTAGATTCCCCATGTAGGCAGAGTACAGAGCTTTGTAGATTCCTCACTTGAGATCTGCATTGTCCTCTGGAGGTGTCTTCATTACCTGTGGCCAGAAAGCTGAATGATTACTCCTGTAGCTCAGATGCCTCAAAAACTAGGGTGAGACAAAAGTTTGTTCTCTCAAATTGCCATTGCATGTGTTGAGAGGAGGCTGAGCAACACTTAGCAGAGATGCAAAGTTAGCACTTTTTTGGGTGTGTAGTGGTCACTTGGACAGGATAAAGAAAATAATTGGAGAGGCATCAGCATGAAGAGAGCTAGTCAGCTAAAACCAGGGCAAGAATGTTTGAGCCTGCAATTGGACCATAAATTTTCATCTGACTGTTGTGAGACTGCAGCAGTCTCCTGAGTTGTTACAGCTTGATGGGACAGTTAAAAATAGGATCTATATTCAAACTGTTAGCAAACTGCAGATTCAGTGAGTGATAAACAAACAGGTCAGGGATGGCAAGAGGTGAATGAACACTGAGAGCAAACTGTAGGATGCTGGGTGGGTGTAGAGGGTATCTAAGGGGTGGGGATTTTCATCAAAGGGGGCAAATATAGGAAGATAAGATCATGCCTTCTCAACTTTTCTGGTTTGTTTCCCCAAACATGGATGCAGAAAGCTCTTATGCACATCCAAAGGCTTATGGAATATGTCATTTACCAAATAATGTGCTTCCTTGTTTTTCTCTAGTCTGTCAAACCCCTCAGCCCAAACCAGAGGAGGCTGTGTTCCTGCACGTGTTTTGCAATAGCCAGCAACAAGCAGAAAGGCCAGAATGTGCCTGTGGAGTATTTTGCCTCTGATGTATTCTGGGGACATAAATTAAGGTTTTGGCAGACTTTTCTTTGTGTGCTGGTACCTCTTGTTCATTGCAGCTGATGACTAGCTTAGGCAGTTATTGTAAGCAGTGTTTAATTAGCACAGCAGAGGAATAGAGACTTGTTCAAAATATCCTCTAGGGGCTTCTCAGGAAGAGGTTTGCAGGGTTCTGACTGCATTTGTTTCCAGCAGAACTGAAAGAGTTCATTGACACTGAAATTACTGAGTTTATTATGGATATTCCACTTAATACTGAAGATCAATATATAACAGAAATCAATAGATAATAGAAAAGCCTTTGGAATATATGAGCTATGATTTCTTACTGCTTACTGGAGTAGTGTGGATGAATTTATTTGGAAAGCCCATGCCAGAACTGCTGCACTATTAAACCAGTGCAGGAAGAAGGCTATGGAACTCTGCATCCTTCTTCACTACAGCCATACAAAATTCTTGTCAGGCATGTTAGTTGTAGGTCCAATTTCTAAATAACTGAGGTGTAGGTTCCAGGGTTATTGGATACTTGGAATGAATCATGGAAGAAAATTGATGCCTCTTTGTGCCATGTTGCATGAGTCACACCAGCAAATTAATAATCTAATTTTTGTATCAGCTAGGATTCTGGCTAGTTTGGCAGCTTCTGGAGATGAAATTATTAAGTTAGGTTCCCATAAAAAGCTGCTTTAGTTTCTTCCTTAGATTGTAAAGATAGACAGGTAATCAAATTGTCTTCCTTTCATTGTTGTATGCAAACCCACAGTATGAGGTGGCTAAGTTAAGACTGTACTTATTTTCTGGAGTTCTCAAGTAATTGTGTGTTGACTTTCTGCATGATAATGGCTGGTTCCTTGCAAAACGGTGAAGGAGAGCCCCCTGCTCTCTTATCTGTCATCTCTGCTCAAGTACTTGCATTGTTCTCCACGGAAGCAGTGAATAATCTGCTGGATGCTGGCTTTGTTCTCTGGGCAATGCAAACCCCTTACTAAGGAAAGTAAGCGCAAGTATTGACCTTCAGTGAAGTCCAGCAAAACGTTCTGAGCAGTTGCCGAGGACAGCCACTTCTTCTCTCATTTGAGAAGCCTGCAAGAACATTTGAGATGTGACTTTCCAAAGCACTTCTCCACTGGCACAGCTTTGCAGACATTAAAGTCAATGGGAGTTTTATTTCAGTGGGAGCAGTCAAGCCAAAACTGAGTGTCCTACTTTATATGTCAAAGTTGCAGGAATGAGTTGGAAGAGTAAAGCAGTTTGAAATAATCCAGGATGTCAGAAAGACAGAATGCTTCCATCAGCAAATGATGCACACAACACAACAAACATTAGGCCAAGAAGTAGAATACTAAAATACTCCTCTTTGCCTCAATATGTGTGTAGTAGGATGTGTCTGCTACCTTACTGTAAAGGGAGTGGAAATAAAGTGTAAAAAAAAAAAAAGCAGAGCAGTGGTAATTACAGATTGTCAGTGTAAGTGTCAGCAGTATGAAAGGCCACTGGGAGCTGAAATCAGGCTCAGAGGGAGCTTGGGGAGCATTTAATGTCAGAGCTTGGCCATCTACTATTATTAATATCTGCTGTGGTATTTCCAAGATTGCATTGGAATCCATGGAGCAAACCACTGGCTCTGTGGTGAAGGTTGCACATCCTTCCTGGCAGGAGGTGTCTGCAGTCCTTTGGTAGTACCTTGGCTCTCTTGGTGTACCCTAACCCCAGGTGTGCTCCAGGGTGTTCCTGCAGTGGTAGCATACAGGATGACCTCTTGTCTCCGGCACCTTTTTGCATGGGTGGAGTGGAGAGCAGTTCTCCGTGAACCTTCAGCTTCTGCTTCTCCATGCTGCTTCCTCTCAACGCTCTTCTCTCTTTGGCGCTGCCTAACTCTGACTCTGGCTCTTCATGGGGTTTTCCTTTGTGCTTGATCTAACCATGTGGTAGAACAATACAAATTGAACATGGTTCTGTCAAGCACCATGGAAGGCTGCATACTCCCTGCCGCATGGCATGCTGGGATACTTCTGCTGGTTTCAGAAGCATCAAAAGGTGAGAGATTCCCCTTTTCTCCCAGGAAAAACTGCAAAAGGTGAGGTGTTTCTCAGCCAGCCTCCCAAACCCTGCAGGGGGGGAGCCCTAGTGGTGTTTGTGACGCACTCTCTAGAGGGCTTGCATGCACAATAACCGTTTCTAAGTGATTAATTTGTTTAATTGCTCTTCTAATGAAGAAGTTAGGCATCCTGTTGATTCATGTGGTTCAGAGGTGATTCCAGCCCAACCTACAGAGGTGAAAAAGCATTTTTATCTTCTTGCCATGTAAATGCCATAAGCTGCATCTCTCTATCCGAGCTATCCGGTGAGTCCTTCTACTCAAGGTACACTTGGGGTGTCGTTCCTGTAACAAGATGCCTTCTCCTTAATGTAACTTTGGACCTGATCTGCTGTTTCATTAGGAAGAAGTATACTGCAGAAGAACTTCAGAAGAGCCTGCAAAGCATTATCTTTTCTCTCTTGAAATGACATGGGTACCATGGTCTCTGCAGAAACACTGTTCTCCAATAGCTGCATAGCACACAGCTGAGGCAGCACACCCAAATGGGCCAGTTGGGCTTGGACAGCTTAGATAAGATCTTAAAGGTAATTCTGCCTAACTTCCACCCCCTAGGTAAAGTAGAGACAATTTCACCTATTCCTAAAGGACTTGGAGAGCCTCATCCAGAAGTTTTTATGGGCAGAAATACTGCCTCATCTTGCAGATATGTTACATATCTGCTGTGGAGCCACCAGAAGGAGGGCACCCGAGGTTCTTAGATTTTGTCTGTAATTGCCAATAAGAATTATTACTAGCAATGTAAAATTATGACACACAATGTTCCTGTAAACCTATGAGGATTGTGATCTGCTGGTTACAGGAAGAAAACAGCGTTGAGATTCCTGGGGTTTTGCCCATTTTTTTAGACCAAGTGGTCTCAGTGGTCATATTTGCGGTACCAAATTTGGGGCAGCTGGATCCATCTTTTCTAAAGACTAAATAGAACAGATCAGTATTCAAGCCCCTATAGAGACAGCTTGATTTTTTCCAGAACAGATCATCCAGCACTTCTTTTAAGTCCTTTGGGCAAAGCAGAGTTTTAAAATTGAAATCAGTTTTGCCAAATAATGCTTTAAAAAAATAGAATGAAGAGGTATTTATTGCTTAATATCTCCATGTAGCTATTAGAAAGGCACCTAAAATGTTTGAACACTTGGAAATGTGGTGTTTCTTTATCTCAGTCCTGCTGTTTTATAGAATGGTTTCTGTGTTTGCTTTATGATACTGAGGAATTGCAATACCCTGGTACCTGATAGTGGTGTCACGTAGGTTGTGAAATGAAAATGTTATCATTAGAAGTGGCAATTCAGATAAACACACGTGCCCTCAGTTAAACACAGCCCTTGCTGTTGCCTTGGCTCCTCATTCTAGAGCAAACTTAATTCTTTTTAATTTGAGAAATTAATAGAATCTCCCAGGTGGTCATGTTTACATTCAGGGTTCTCAGCTACAGAGCACATACTCTTTCAGGTGTAACAAAATGACCAAATGGCTGGTCTGGAAGAGTAAAATGAAGCCATGTGCTGCTTCTGTGCCTGTCCTGCACCTCTTCTCCATTGCTTTCCACAGGTGATTTTTATAGTGTGCAAGAAGCACTACATGCACATGATGGTTCATTGTACTTCCTGAATCCTGGCATGTTCACTCCAGGCCCTGCAGCAGCACACTGGTAAAGCCCTGTGTGCAGAAGTAGATAGAGGCACTTAAACAGCTCTGCAAGCAGATGGCTGCATTTCACATTAGGATCCCAGATGGGAATATCTTAATAGAGCAGCCACCTGTCCAAGTGATCTGGAGGCTCAGGTCAAATAGTAAACTGTAGCTAGTCTCTGGCAGGTGATTTCTGCTGCCTCTCAGTCTAACAGATGAGTACTTGGTGAGTATATACATGCTGTTGATTAGTTTGACTCCATGCTTGCCTAGGTAACACTTAGTTAAACTCATTTAGGGAGGGGAAAAAACAAAAGGAAAAGTGGCAAAAAAAAAAGAGAGAGAGAGAGAAAGAAAAGAAGTAAGAGAAGTATGAAGGTGATGTTTGCTCCCTTCCTCTCTCCTGCTGAGCTGAGAGGGCTTTCCTCTGTTGCAAGTGTGGAGGCAAGGTCAACTTTTTGTAGCTGATGCAGTGTGGAAAGTTGGATGCCAAAGCTGTGTGCCAGTGAGAGAGTGAGACTGCTAAGTCAAAATGTGGTACTTATTCTTTCTTTACTTTGCCAGGAACCTAACAGAAACCCCAAACCTGATTTTCACTGTCTAATGTTATATACCCTTTTTTCTCCACTGCCTGATGTTATATACCCTTTCTTTTCCTTCATAAAGCATTCCACTTACTTTTCCATCTTTCCTTTTTGCCATAGGAAGATGAATCTTGTATCCATCAGTAGACTAAAAATTACACTTAATAAATTTGTGCCCTGTGTAACTTCATGATGTTTGTGACTATTCTTTCTAAGAAAGCTTTTACCATGAAAATTAGAAGGGCTTCTCCAGGGGTTAATTTGTCTTTGAAAAGACACTTTTTGGGTGGGTTTTTCAAGGTGTGCTGTTAAGTGTAGCAGCTTTAATCAGCTCTGGTCCTGATAGCTGTTCAACTTTGTCTTTAATTTCTGAGGAATCATAAACAAGCAATTGTACTGCCTCACAGACCTGAGAAAGAACACCTGTATGTTCTTGTAACTGAGCCACCATATGCTCATCACTTGGCATTTTAGCCTGACTACCAAGCCTGGAATGTTTAGGGCTGGAAATCAGATGATGTGTCTTTCAAGATAAGAGTTGAAATGCTGGTGGGGTGGGGAAAGGCTTAGCCTGTATTGTTATAATACTTTAAAATGCCCAGTGCTCCTAATATTTTAAGTGCTGTGCTGTCAAGCTAGAAAACAGCAGCAAAGCCTCACTTCAGATGTATAATTTACAACAGGCATGGTAACCTGCCAAGTGTTTGGCACCAGAGGAGTGTAAAGCACAGAGCTGTATGTGATGTTTCTCCTCATCTAGTTCAGAACTACAGAACTAAACCAAAGTGTATCTGTGGAATCCAAATGTTAGGTTGCCTGAAGAGTTGCTTGTTTTCACTGCATCACCCTGTGGAGGTAATGTGTACCATAAATTAAAATCATAGTGGATTTATGTGACTTCTTTTTTTTCTTACAGAAAATAGTATGTGGTCATAAAATGAGCAGTAGGGCATTTATCAGTCTGGGAAGGGGAAGCAGGTGATGAATGTCATCAAGTCTCTAGAAACAAGTTTCAGCTCAGGTTTAAGTGTTTATTTATGTTTGCAGGGTCTTAAAAACAGAGCTTGCTCAGATCTTTCCTGAGAAAACCTTGCAATTGACTTTTAAAACTCTGGAAGAGTTAAAAAATACTTCTTGGTAGTTATGCTCACTGGGCATTACAGAAGGTCCCTGGGACAGTTCTGGTGCTTCCATTATGAAATATGAAGTGAGGGGACAGGTATTGCATGGTGGGGTCTTGGCAGCACTTTGCTAACATCCACATTTATTAATGCTCCTAGTTCCTTGAAGCACAGAGATCAAGTTTCCAACCTGCTGTTATTAAAAGAGAAAAAAACAAACCTGCAAAGGACTGATTAGTTCACTGAGCCTAATTGGAAAAGCATTTCATTAGGACGGGTCAAAAACCTAGTCAAAGAGCTGTGGCAGTCATGCTGTAATGGTACATTAGGGAGTGCTTCTCACTTAGTATGGTCTACCCATTCCTTAATTAAAATGAAAATGATTTAAGCTGCTATTACTCTCCTTTGCTGTTTGTTTAACAGAGTTAATAAAGGTGTCTAATTGTTGGAAAATTGACAAGGTTGTCTCATAAAAGGTTGCCCTCAAAAATAATTCCACTAAATAATACCTCTGAAAAATTGGGGCTTTTTAATGACACCTTTAAGTAGCCTTTGTCATTGGAGTGCACCAAGATAGCTCCTGCTTTCATGAGATCCCTCTTTCCTTGTTGCTGCACTAAGTTCCAGATGGGAAAAAGTGACTTTGCTGGAGCTCATTTGAAGAAGACTCCACCAGCTAATTAGATGTGGTGCCTCCAAAAATACCTTAACAGGTAGGCTTGTTAGACAAGGAATTAATCTGTCAAGGGAAGAGTGGAAAACCAGAGGAACTTGAAAAATGGCTGAACAAAATTCTTTGGCCAGTATTAAAATTCTGTGCAGGAGCTGGGAGCTGGCAGGAGGCAGTATTGGGAATAGATACCATAAAATCTCTGATTGCTGCAGTTATCAGGAGCTGCTTGCTGGAATATATTTTCCTTTTATTGCAGGGTCAGAGGATTACAGAAGTAAATTCACTGGGAAGTGTTTCATGGACCTTGTCTGTCCTGAGAAGTGTCGCTGCGAGGGAACCGTCGTAGACTGCTCTAACCAAAAACTCAGCCGCTTGCCCGCTCACCTCCCGGAGTACACTACAGATCTGTAAGTGCTGGCTCCCCAAGATGTGCTCAGCAGGCATCTTGGCTTTCCTAGGTTTGAAAGGCTGTAAAAGGGACTCAGACTGATTCAAGGCACCTTCTGCTTTAACCTCTGTGTGAAAAGGGGGAAGTTAATTTGATTTCAGAGGAGCACCACAACTTCTATTTCCTTAGCGTTGATACTAACTGTGGGGATGAGGAAGGAGTCATGGCCCTGGCCATCAGCTGCCTCTGTGCATCTTCAAACTTTGAAGTGTTGACCTGTACGTGGCCCAAGCTGTATGATTCCTTTCCAGTGTACCTTGGAGTCCTTTTTCTTTGCATCTGGTCATTTTTGTTTAAGAAATGGATGAACCCTTTTCAGTTAAAGCTGTGATCAGGAGCTCCTTCTGTCTCAGCAGTGCCTGTAGCTCTTGCCTACAACTAATGTCTTGTTAAGCTAGAAGTGATTGTATGAAATCTGTTTGCTTTCAGAGATCCTTCAGAATTATAAAGGTAAAATAGTGCTAAAGAGAGTATGAGAAAACATGTTTATTACTTAGTAACTGAGGTATCCAGTTCTTTGGTTACATTAGTGGCCCCTTCCAACACAATTCTGTGTGTTAATATTCTGTTTCTTGTACTTCAGGTGTTCTATTGAACTCCCATAAAAATTGTTGCTCTGAAGTTAAGATAGAAACCCATGACAGAGACTTCCAGAAACACAGCAAAGTCTCTCTATAGACAAATGGAGTTACATATAATCAGAGAAAGGATTTCACCTCCCAAGTCTGCCAAGACAGTGGCCCTTGCATTGATTTTGAAGAGCAGTAGACTTTGATGAGAAAGCACCTGAAATCAGGTCCCTTCTGCTTACCTGGACCACATCTCCAATTGCATGTCTTCTGGAGCAGAATGGGGCAGGTGTAGTCATCCAAACAAGGCTGTGTAACGCTTAAGGTTAATAATCCTTTATCCTGTACGTTGGCAGAAGAAGGCCTTTGGCATGACACCCTTAAAGGCATCCTAAGCCTTTACAGTAGGTTCTCTTTCCTTCAGAGCTTAACTCTTCACTCTAGGAGTCTGAGAGAGATGGCAGATAGTGTCTTGCTTAAGAAAGGCCATAGTTCTCTGAGTGGCAGCTCTGTATGTCACAGAGAGAGATCTACAGACATCTGTGAAGTATTAAATGTCTCTATTTGTTCCTCTCAGGCGTTTGAATGACAATGATATTTCTGTCTTGGAAGCTATTGGACTCTTCAAGAAATTGCCCAACCTCAGGAAAATGTAAGTTTGAGTCACTTGCTTCTTAGAATACATGCTGCCTTGGATTATAAGAAAGGAGGAAGGGTTGGTTTTGTTTATGGTTCAGTACTGCAGTAGCAGAAACAACTTTCTGAATGTCAATTTAAGGACACTGAATGAGTTGCCTCTTAGATGGACAGGCCCAGTTAAAGCAGAGTGAGAGCTGAAGATCCCTAGGCTGACATTTCAGTGTTCCTTAGGCTATGTTCCTTAAAGTCCTCAACTCGTGGAGGCTGTCTCAGAGATGACTCAGGTGGGTGCTCACTGTTAGAGATGGCTACAAAGTTTAGCTCTCTGGTTTTCTTTGGAATGTATTATGTGACTTCAACTAATGGGGTTGTTTCAAGTAGTCAAAGGAAAATAATATTGCAAGATGATGGCAGCTTCTTTTGATCATTATTGTTTTAGAGGGGAGAATCAATTGGCTAATGTAGACATCAGTCATTCCAATGTGTCTGTATATTTCTGTTAACAGCCCGAGTCCTGGCACTGTACAATGTATATGTTTAATAAGAGCTGTGTTTTGGAAAGAGGATAATATGTTAGATACCTCCTGATAGTCTTCTAAATGGATCTTTCTGAAGTTATTTAAAGTTTTAACCCTATGGCCTGATTGCTAATGTCTCATCTAACTGTTTACTTTTAGTAAGATGCTCTTGCTAGAGTCAAGGTAATTTGGGGAAACCAACCAAACAGGCTTTTTGTTCTGCATTCATTTCACATGGTTTCTGACATCTGGAGCCTCCCAGCCAGTTGCATCCATGTAAGATCTCAGGGGCTCTGGAGAAAACTGTGGTGGGATACTTGTGTCAGTTTTATTTCTGCAAGAGTTTCAGAGGCAGTATGGCAGCTTTGGGGGTGAGGGTTGTGTTTATACAAGTCCAGGCTGCTGGGCTTGGGGAATTAATCACATACATTAGCCTCCTGTTTTATGAATGATCCATAAATTGTAGCTGCAGTGTACTTAGAAAAAGTTGTTGACATTGTTGAAGTGCTCTGTTGTCTGAGTAAGTAGATAGTTAATGGGAATGAAAAATGCATGGTGTATAAAAGTACACACAGATTGGAAAGCATCTGTCCTCATCAAACCTGTGGATTTATGTTTGGAAAAGTCAGAGAAGTGTGATAGCTGGAATCCTTGCCTTCATTGTATTTAAAACTTAACCTTAGCCAAGCTTTGGTGCTGTCCTTACTGTCCCAGCACTCACTCAGGTGGGAGGGATGCCTCAACAGGGCTGTGTTGTTACACATAAATGCAGCATGAAACAGTTAGGAGAGGGCTTTTTAAGAGTTTGTCTCCCACTCTGTTCCTGGTAGGTGATGAGAACTGAAGGGTACAGGTGCAGTTCAAAGCAACAGGAGGATGAAGTGGTGCCCTACCCCTCATAAAAAGTGTCTCTCAGCTGCATTTTTAGTGGCAGCCTCCATGCAGAGGCTTTGTAGATACTCTTTGTAGTTCAGCTGATTTCTTTTCTGTTCTCTACAACCTGGAGTTGTAGAGAAATATCTCAATTTGAGTAAAAGGATTTTCTGGAAAGGGTGAGTTTTCAGATATGAGGAGCAACATTTCAGCCATGACCTTACTCAGTAGCTTGGTCTGTACCATGCCAGATTGGACTTCTTTATTTCTAGTTCTCCTAGTTCCATTTTCTGAGGGGAAGAGGTTTCTAGGAAGAAAGAAGCAAGCAAACAAACACCCTTTTCCCTCTATGTTATTATTTGGCCTTTACTAGGTAACCTTCTGCTTATAATAGGCCTCTCTGCATCATGCAGGAAGGGAAATGTAGGGAAATGGCAGTGGATGGGATTGCTGCTGCTGCTGCTGCTGGTCCTGATGCAGCAGCTGTGTGTGTGTGTATGTGGCAGGAATGCAGTGCACGTGCTCTTTATTAAGTCTTACTGCTGCCATTAAATTAAGGAGGAAGAGTATTGATCAAACCTCCATTTTTCAGTGTGTAAAAGGGACAAGAAATGTTACTGTTATTTGATTGGCAATATTGACTCTCTCTCATATTCCCTGTCTGTTCAAATGTTAAAGGAAAACAGCAGGTGGAAGAACCTATCTGGAAATTGCATTGCTTCCTAGGCTTAAAATAGTTCTGAGCTTTGCAGTGGCAGACCACTAGCCTAAATCACCTTTTCTTCTTTATTTAATCTCTGTAGTTCCCTTTCTGCTTGCAATGAATCTGAGCATCTGGAATCTGAATATCTGAACAGGCATTTGAATGATTGCCCTGTGATTATCCTTCACAGAATCAGGAAGGTTGGAAGAGACCTCTAAGATGAGCAAGTCCAACCATCAACCTATCACCACCATGCCACTAAAGCATGTCCCTACAGTACCACATCTATACACTTTTTAGACAATTCCAGGGATGGTGACTCCACCACTGCCCTGGGCAGCCTGGGCCAATGCCTAACAACTCTTTCCTGGAAGAAGTTTTTCCTAATATCCAATCTAAACCTCCCCTGGTGCAACTTGAGGCCATTTCCTCTTGTCCTCTCACTGGGAACCTAGTTCAAGACTGGTGACAGATCCACATCAGAGAAATTTGCAGAGAGACTACTTTAAGAATACCACAGTTCCCCTGGGGCTGGTAAAGCTCCAGCATAATTCCAGGGGCTAGCATAATTCCAGGAATTAGCTTTTCCTTTCTTTTGATGGTGTTTCATCTTGGTGCCTCCTCATCTTAGATTGTTTAAGTGTGGCTTTGCCTTAGAAGATAAACACTCTGAGGTGATCTGTAAAGTGGGCCTCAAGCAGGAGGCAGCTTTTCACTGTCTTCTAGCTGTATGCTTGCACTTGTTCTTTTGCCCCTCAAGCTCTGTCAGTTGTCCATGTCTGCACATGTGTTTTGGTGTATCACAGCCTCTTGGGTCTTCTAATAAGATTCCAAAGGGAAGTAGTCACAGGTTTTGACACTGACATATTAGATTTGCTCCAGAGTGTATATGTGAAAATAGTCTTTAACTAGATATTCAGGTGATCTTCAGCTGGACTCTCCTCCCAGTCCCTTGCTAGGCTCATCATCTCCTGAGTCAGAGCAGATTCTGTTCTCACCACATTCTGTCCTGTCCCTCTTTTCTTGACCTCTCTCAAGCCACTGACAAATCTCCTACTCTTCTCACTTCAGCTCCCCTCCTTGCCTAGCCCTCAGGCACAGTTACTCCACTGCATTACCTTTAGCTGGTTCTATAGCCTTCACAGATCCCTCTGGGATCCTTTCTCTACCCAGCCAAGGACATTACTTCTTAATGCTGTGTGGGGTTGGTAGAGTAGACACTTGAGTAGAAAATGTGCCCAGTCCCAGATGTCACAGTCTGTAGCTTAGTGTCCTGCACTGTCTTGAGAGACAATGGAATCATCTGAAGTGAAAAAAATCATCTCTGGGAAATTAGCTCCTTATTTATTTATTTATTTATTAAAAAGGTCTTGCAGTCTCCTTGGAGTGTGGCAGGAATCTTAGATCTCTTTGTTAGACTAAGAGTTCAGCCAAATCCTAATAGGTTTACAGAGGGAAGGTGTACCCTTGGAATAAAACACCTACATGGTAGTTACCAGCTAGCTAATTTGAAATCAGAATTTATTTCAGTGCTTCAGATTTTCCACAGAAAGATTAGCAGAGTTTTGAGACATGAGAAAAATGCTATTTTTGTTAGTTTTATGTCCTGGAATAAGTGAACTTCCTTCTTTTGTTTAAATAAAAGAAAAATAAAACTGAGAAGTATCTCTCTCTAAACATGCAAAGGGCATTTGACAATTCATTCTTCTCAGTCTGGCCAAAAAATGCAAGTGTCAGACCACCCTTGCAGTAGGTGGTACTGCCAACCCCACCTCTAATGTATCATTAGCTTTTGGGGTGTCATTTGTCTGTAAATATTCCTGCTAAGCTGAATCATATCATATGGTCTGCCAGCCCAGGGTTTCATACATTTTCATGCAAAGCAAAATTGGATTCTTGATATAGAAATTGAAAGGTCACAGATCCATAATGCAAAGTTCTGCCACATTTTACTTAGGAATTAAATTCCTAAGATTACCCTCCTGGTTTTTAAAAGGTTAACATGTCTGCATATGCCTTCTTTAACAAAAAATCACCTTCAGTAATTAGCTGCCAAATCCCATCTACATAATACTGTTTTCATAACCTAAATTTTAAGCCATCTTTATGGGTAATGCTTTTGACAGTAGAATAAGAAGGTTGATGCAGATTCCTGTAGACAGATCTAACCAGGTCCAGCAGTACCTTGTTGGGTTCTCCAGTGGCTTTTGGAAAATGCCCTGAACTCTCTGTTGCTTTTGTTGTGTTGTTACCACAAGTGTAAGGGGATGAAATGAATTGTCTCTGCAAGCTAAGGTCACATTACAGTGACTTCCAGGCTCCACAGACTGTATTTTTATATATCCACAAACTGCTAGTATTTTGCAGGGTGACTAGAAAAGAGCAGTTTGAATCTCCTTCAAGAGCAGGAGACTTGCAAAGGTGCATGAGAGAGGGAGCATCTCTATGACTTGGGTTTTTGGGATTATTAGAAAGGCTCCAAAACCTGCTGCCTGTCCAGACCTGGAAGCCAGGGGCTTCTGCCTTTCACAGAAGAGCATGTAGCCAGTGGAATCTTCTCACTCAACACTCTCACAGCATCAGGCAGGGGTGAGAGGCAACACTACTGTTTACAGAAGGAAGATATTTGACTTCTGTGGAAAAGAGCAGTTCTTTGCTCACAGCAACTACCAAATTCAGCATGAAGTAAACACTGGGAACCCCACAACTCCCTGGGACTACCTCAAGGTGTTAATCAGTGAAAAAACCCTCAGTGCCTGGGGACTCCTGTGGCAGTGGGAGCCTGGAGGTGTCTTCTGGCCACGACAGACAGGCTGAAGCTCCAAATCCCCCTGAGTACCTAGCTCCAGGGGAGCATGGAGGTACACTTGCTTGGTGAAATGGGGTGCTGACCCATAGGGAGAGGCTGCATCTGCCAGATACCAGCTCCATAGCCTGCCCACTCCCCAGTGCCTGTGGGAAATCAGTGGGGCTGGTTCTGGTCCCCACTGAGGTGCTGTCAGCTCTTTCTGCAGAGGAAAAATGGGCAGTGAGCTCACATCCAAAATAAAAAGGTGAACTGCCTTACTTCATGCACTGCTGGGGGGGAAGGTGACTGACCTCTGCTCTTGAAGATCAAGAACAATCAAAAGTATTTCCCTCAAAACCTGAGAGGGCCATCTAACAGTTCATTCTGTTAAACCTTGCTGAAGTTACAAAGTGAAGATAAAATATGGCCTTACAATAGGAAGTGTCAGGCTGTCTTGGCAATGGCTGGTGCTGCCAACCCCACCTCTAGTATCCAATTGCCTTTGGTGGCTCAGCCTGGCTCTAAGTGTTTCTCCTGCACTGAATGGTATGGAGTGTCAGCTCAGGATGTAACACATTTTACATGCAAAATAAAATTGAATCATGATAATGTTTGCAGACTAGAAGTCAGTTTCAAAAACAGCATCTCAAGTTTCTTGGGGAGGTAAAAGTAGTTTGTGTCTTTGGAAAGAGCTGTTACCTGCTGTTCTTTCCCCTAGGCATAAATTTTGCCAAGGCAATTGAGGTTGCAGTCATCTGTCACTTGTTATAGAGAAATGGACTTTATTTTCTGGAAATGGTGTTGGGCACAGTGTTGGGGTGCATGGCATTTGGGCTGTTTTTCCAGTGAGGCCATCAGTCAGCTCTGCTGAATGAATGTGGGAGTGTCCCTGGGTGTACTTCACTGTCTGTAGTATTTAAGACTTTCAATACCAGCCTTCTTCTGTGAACAACTCCCTCCATAAAAGCCAGCCAGACTGTTGGTAAAAGCTGTAAAACCTTCTCAGCATCCTCCAGAAGAATGCAAGAGCATTGGGGTTTTCCTCCTAACATACACTTAAAAATTCCAAACACATCACCAACAGACAGAAAGATTCTAGCAGAACTCTTACTCAGAGCAGGCTGTTTGTAATGAGAAGACTGCAAGATTCAAGGTGAGACCAAGCAGAGCCTTTGCAGTTGGGCTGCACTGGGGTGGTTGTCCCTGTGGGAAGGTGTGTTGGTAGCACAGGGGTGAATAGCATGCTGGAATGTTAAGACTGGCCCAGCAGGTCCAGCAGGATGAATGGTTCTTTTAAGTGTGAGTAGAATCCAGCTTGCTCTGTGCTGAAGTTGTAAGATCAACAGAGATCACATTATTATAAACCTTAGCCATAAAGTAAAGAAAATCTGGCTGGAAGGTCAGCTGAGTGAACAGCATCACCTTGACAGCTCCTCAGACCTGTTCAGTTCCTATTCACAGCCCCACAGAAAGTAAACCCAGACTTTCTGAAAATCTTTTGCCCTCTTGCCCATAATAGAAGTCTGGAAATGGGATGAAATCTTATCACCAGGGTAAATCAGAGAGTCCTTACAGAAACAATAACCTCCTGAGTGACCAGGTTGACTGTAGGTTCCAGTTTGGCTCCTGGCAGAGGGCATAGGTATCTTGGGAAATAATCCAGACTAATTTTCCTCTCCTCAGTCTTCCATTATTTGAAGTTGAATTCTTCACAGAAGCTTAGCATTGCAAGAGGATGGGGCTTGTCTATAATGGGGGTTTGCTGGAAAGTTTGTCAGAAGCCTTTTAATTGATTGTAAAAAAAACCCCAAATCCCTGTGAAGTGCTGTGGTCATACAGAAAAGATTCTTTTTAGTGCTGGGAAGGATGGAGTAGAACTTATCTTGAGTTGCAGAGCAGGTAAAAGTTTCACTGCTTTCATTTTTCAAGGTTTAGATCAGCTGATTGGTTTTGCTGATAATTCTAGACTGAAAAGTGTAACATTTCTCATGTTATTATTCTAGGAGGTCAAACTGTAAGGAGGTTACATTTATTTCCCTTTTCTTTTTAAATGAGTGAGTGCTGTCATCTACCATGTATGTTGTTGTTGTTCTTGCATTCTGATATGAGAAGGAAGACAAATAAAGACATCCAGGCTGGCAGATCTTTGACAATACTCCAAGCAGGACTGCAGGGTAGTGTTGTCTGTACCTATGTAGTACTGTAGAGCTTCTCTTTTCCCTGCCTTGCATCTTGGATTTCAACCATAACATTTAATCCTGGGTTTTCAAATCTCTTGCATGGGAGAGGTATATGTATAACTGGCTGCTTCTGAAACTGCTAGCATATTTTTGGGTAATTTTGTGTTGTTGAAATGATCAGGCATTAGTAACTCTAATGAGTGAAGTTCCCTATCTACAGAAGTTCTTTAGCAGCAATTAAAATTTAGATGATTTGGATTGTACAGAGGTGCCAGTTCCTTCACCATTTATGGCCAGCCTGTTTCTCCAATATTTTGGGGGCTTTTTGCCTTGAGTATCTAATCATCTTTTAGAATTACACCCATGTTTTACCATCTAAAGGATATTTTAGACATTATAAACTAACTAATAAAACTTTGTAACTACAAGTATAGGTCAGCTTGTGATCTGGGAACTGAAAGTCCAAGTCTTTGTGTATTGTAGTAAACCCCCCCCCCTTTTCCCCCCACATTTACTTATTTATTCCTTTATTTTTGTGCAAATATGCACCATGGCATGATCTTTCCCAGGAAAAGGATCATTGGGAGCATTTATTTATGCCAGCATTGAAAAGAGATGCTGAACTATAAACATTTCCACTGAAGAAATAGCTGAGCCCCCAAATTAAATGCATATGTCAGAATATCCTTTCTGGACTTGCTCTGACACTGAACATAAACTCTTCATGTGAGTGTGAGCACAAAGTACCAAACTTCTGGAGAGCAAAGTCTGCATCTAAGTATTTCTCTATGTTTTAATGTTATTTTTGGCCAACTGCTGGCATACTCCTGTTCTTTCTGATCACAGAATGCACAAGAGGTGATGGGCCACATGCTGGAGGGCCCTCTATCTGACAGTTGTTCAGCAGACACAAACCAGTGTACTCAAGTTTCCCACATGAAAAAGATCTCCAAGACTCAACTTGGGTTTTTGATTTTGCTAAATGATGACTTCTGCAAAGAGAAAGGCCCTGTCTGAGAGGCCAAGCTGTCCTGTTGCCATGTCTTCTGTCAACTTTTATCCTGACAAGCTTGCCTGCTCTTCTGAGCAGAGTAGCCCAGGTGTTAATCTGATACTTGCCATTTGGTTTGTGTCACCTGGAATGGATTGGGAAACTGTTACTCATGCTGTGTGTGTATTGGGGTCAGCTCTGGAATCATGTGCTATCCAGTCTGAGTCATAATGTTGGAATTTGGCAGCTTCTTAGGAACAAAGACATATCTTTTACTTTTTCTTTTTTGCCAAAGAATAATGTTTCCTGTCACAAACCTAAACAAATAGGATTATTCACCATCATCTGCACAGGGCATCATAGGAGATGCCTGAAGGACTGAGGCCCAATGTTTTCATGTGCTTAAGGCCTTTTATAGAAATGTTTTCAATAATTAAATGCCATTTATTTTTGTGCATCTCTAATGGCATTTTGTCATTCAGAAGTTTTCTATTCACTGGGGTTTTCACAAATATGAAATATTCAAAAGGTTAATTTTGCATTTCATCAGAACTTCATTTGACTTTGTAGATAGAAGTTTTGCAGTGTTGATCTATAAGCAAACATCTTGAGACTGTATAGGCAGAGTAAATATTTAGAAACTGGTGCTGTATATTGCAGTAGCTCTGAATTGAGAATGAAGTGATCCTCATTTCATTTTGAGGGGTGGTGTGAAAAGTCAGGTGTCTGGGAGTTCATGACTGCACCTATTAGAATTTGTGTCCAGTCAGACAGTTTTGTATGGGACTCCAGTCTTGAGATAAAACCAGGAAAGGTCCTGGCACAGTAAATAGAAGTGGTCCATGTTCCAGTGTGTTGTGCCTAGGTACCAACAGGGGCAGATTCTTGCCAACTGAGCACCCAGTTCCAAGCATGGTCCATAACTTCATCCATAGAAATCAGATGGTGGAAACCCTACTTGTTATACCCCTAAAACCCTGATAAGCAAGACTGACATGAAGTGTAAGAGCTGGCAATTCCATTAAGTTAAATAACCTTCATATATCTGATGTAACTGTGGGTTTGATGAGTGGAGGGAAGCTATTTGTAAGTACAGTAGGTATACTTTTGAACTTCTGTGTGCCCTCCTTGATGAATGAATGTCTCTCTAGATAACCACTAAAAGGCACATACTCTTCCTATCTCCCTCTTCCCATTGTGATGATGTACATTTGAAATCAAACACTAATCATTTTCTCATTGTCACTGGTTGTGTCCTTCCAGAAATCTAAGCAACAATAAGATCAAGGAGATCCGAGAAGGCACCTTTGATGGAGCTTCAGGAGTGCAGGAGCTGATTCTAACAGAGAATCAACTGGAATCAGTGCATGGACGAATGTTTAGAGGCCTCACAGGGCTAAAGACATTGTAAGTGCAAAATCCTGCCTTTTTCTGTTGCTTCCCCAAGCTGAGTGGGAGTGCTGGAGTTCAGCAGTGACTGCTGAAATACCTGCTCCTGGACAGCAAGCTCTAAGGCAACATCTTGTATCACTGTCATGGAGTCTTCAGTGTGTTCCTAGTCCTGAGAAGGTTTGAGATTTATCTGCTGTTTCTGTGAGAACAGGAATTTTCAAGGATTTCAGGAGAACCATGATGGGGAACCTGTCCTGGGTCAAATTTGGGCACTTCTGATAATTTCATCCTTTTATTATTTTGTTATCTCCTATGGAAACAAGGCACATAGCAACATGTTTGCTATTAGTCCATCCTCCCACTCCTCCTCCACCCAAACCGGAATTGTTGTTCTGCTTAAACCAAACCTCAGATTAGGCAAGGAGCCTAGAATTAATATCCTACAACACTGTACAAACTGAGTAGGCAGGGAGAAAAGAAAGGCTTGAGTTATTGCTGTCACCAACCCAGGTATAGCTAAGCAACCTTAAGGCAGGCATAACCAAACCATTCCAGGCCCTGCTGCTAGTGTGGTTGTGGCTGGGGAGGGTGTGAAGCAGACACAGAGCCCCAAAGCCTAAGCAATCAGTTTGGTATTTCTTTTGTGCTTAGACAACCTTTGTAATTTATTTCAGAGAACTAGCACATACCTGAACTCAGAATACCTAACAACAGTTTATTTTGATGTTTGAAGTTATACTGGAAGAAGGATCACAAACAAGATTTCAAGCTGGTGTCTAATCCCATCCACCGTCCTGAGGAGTCAGGTCCTAGGCTTCTGGTGCCAACCAAGACTTAGGAGAGACAAGATGTATGATCTGTATGGGAAAATGACCACTTGGATAGTCTTCCCTGCTGTAGAAAGAACACTTGGAGAAGTGGATGTTGTCAGTAAATAGACTTAAGGAATCCAGATGCAATTTAAAATTCGCAATTTATTCATGAGCAGCAAATACTACTTATGTTGCAAAGTCTCATGGCACAACTCCTTCAGTCCTTACTCAAGTGAAAAAAGAAATCCCAAGTTTCCCTTCAAGGATTTTGCCTTGTAATGACAAACAGGGAACTTTGCTTTTGCTGTTCCTTTAACATTTTTTTTTCCTGTGGTCACAGCCATCTGTTCTTTAATTTAATGTATGCATTTTACTAAAGGATTTGAAAATACTATCCACAGATACTAAATTAATTTTTTTATACTATAAAGCAGCCTGTGGCAGTGCTCCTGAAGAAAATTCAGCATTTTTTAATAAAAAGATGCTTAAAATTCAAGCTGTCCTGCTGACCTGACCTACATTTCCCCCTGGCTGCTAAAGCAGTCTAAATATACACAGCATGAGATGAGGATCTGTAAGTCTAAGTTTTCCTTCAGGAAGGGCATGCAGTGCATGGTGAACCATGATACAGAACCAAAGGGTTTAGCTTGAGGGACATACTTTTCTATCCATTAATTGACTTTCTCTGAGCATTAAAATGGTGATTTTTTTTGATTGTTTTTTTTATGAAGAGGCCACATTGGACAGGCTTATGGTCCAGTTTTTGGCAGACTGTGTTTTCCCTGAAGTGTAGTAAGTCACTGTGGAAGATATATTGGCATCTGAATTGGATTCTCCCAGCTTGCAGTACCTGTGTTGCAATACCAAAACTCTGGAGACCACAGTGCTTGTGGTGGTAACTGTACAGAGAGGACAGTAATGCAAATGCCATGTCATCTTCAGGTCTTAAACACTGACTGTTTGTGGTCACACTGTGAATTTCTTCCCAGCCACATCTAATCTCTCTGGTGTTTCCAAGTATCTATTGATGAAGCCTCTAAATACTCAACTGCAGGTGCCAATCCGCAATTTAAATCCAGACTTCTAAAAGAGTCTGAATTTGCCTTGTTCACTGCATGGATCTGACACCAAGGAAATAACCCTCCTCAATTTGGAGGACCAGTTCAGAATTTGCCTTGTTCACTGCATGGATTTGACACCAAGGAATTAACCCTGCTCAGTATGGAGGATCAGTTCACTGGAACAGCAGCATGAACTGCATAGATGTTGTGGATTTTTGGTAGCATGCTTTAATTACTGAATAATTTTCACCAAAGTAGGAATATCACAACTGTCTAGTGATGTTTACAGACCCAGATGTTGATTGGCATGCAGTGTAACAAGTACAGATGAGCCTTTTTTGCTATTGAGTGAAACAAGATGCTACAGTCTTTCAGATTAATTGGGCTTCATCATCGAGTTCATTGTTACCATAACAACTCAGAGAGAGCTGTCTTCCAGAACACAGCACTGATTCATCTGCTACAAGAGCTGAGTGAAGGCCATTTTCTAGGATAGTTATGCTCTCTCTCTTGTCAATTAATGATTAGAATGACATTTCAGAGCTTGTGTTAGGTCTGGAAATCTTGCCTAAGCTGTTCCTTGATTTCTGCTGAGGATGCTGTTTCCTTCCATACTTTTCCATGCAAAACCATCCATGATGGGAGTGGAAGTAATGCAGCTAGTGTTGGTGTTGTCAGACATTTCTGGCAGTCTTTCTCAGTTGATCTCTGAAATACATCTTCACTTACACTCAGATATTTGCTAAATTCAGACTTTGGTTTTTACTTCAAGTTTGCCACTAGTCATAATGGTAATTGCATACTGCTTTCAGATGTGGAGCTCCCAACAGCCTCTAATGTTGTGTGGAAGAAATGTGTTTTAAATTCATGAGACAATGTTTACATGCATCTCGCCCTCCTATAGCTATGCTGTGCTTCAGCAATCAATAAAAACAGAGTGCAGTGCTTGCCAAAGCATCTGTTGATGCACTAGATGCTTCTTGCCTGAAATTAGACCCCTTCCCAGTTGTTCCTAATTCCCTGTTTTAATCCTTGTAGGATGCTAAGGAGCAACTCTATCAGCTGTATAAACAATGACACCTTTGCTGGCCTGAGCTCGGTGAGACTCCTTTCTCTGTATGACAATCACATCAGCACGATCACCCCTGGAGCATTCAGCACGTTAGTCTCTTTGTCTACAATGTAAGTTCTCTTTTTATGGTAAGAGTTTGATTTTGAAACTCTAAACTACTCATTGTTCAGCTGTGGAAATCCTCATTTAGGGATAAAAAACAACCCTATCCCACTGAAATCACAGGTTTGGAGGATTCAAGGTGTGATTTAGAAAAACCCTTGAATTACTTCAGCTGGAGTTGCTGGAAGAACTTTGAGGTTGCTAGCCTCAGGCAGGATGACTCTGTGTTTTGCCATCTCATAGCCTAGGGCAGTGCACAGTAGAGGTTCCTGTAGAACAGTCTCTGCAGTTTCCAGAGTGCTTATCATACACTTTAGTGCCCTGAAGCTACTTTAGTTTCAGTGGAGTAAAATTTTCTAAGAACAGCTTTCTTGGGTTTCAGTTAAATTAGATAATTGTCAGAAGACATCTACAAGCTAATGCTTAGATTTTCAGAAGAGCCTAAGAGGACAAAATGCTCAGCTCCTCCTGAATATCAGTTTGAAAATCCCAACCTAAGCTTTTCTGATAATTCTCTTCTATTTCTCAACCCTTCTTTGAAGTATTCCCCTTGCTTCTGAAATGTTTACATGCTTTTTGTAATGTGTCCATTTTAATAAAGTGCAGACTGATAAATATGGAAAGAAAGTCTGCTCTTTGTTTCCAGCTGTGAATGGGGACCCTGATCTTGCTGTTAATGGAAGTTGTCTGCTTATTTCCCTTCACACTGCCCTGCAAATACATCCTAATTGTCCAGCCAAAATAAACTCTTGGTGCTATTGCATTTCAGGTTTTGAAAGCATTCTCCATCATGTGTGAGGGAAGAAAGAAGTGGTTGGTCTCAGCTGTTCTGTTGCTCACACTTTCATTTTGTTGTTACAACTTTTCACGAGCAAATCGGTTATCATTTTGGCATTAGCTCCATGCAGCATAAAGAACCCAGACTTTTCTTCCATTTACTTTCTGGAGTGCCAAAAGCCTCCTTGAAATTGATGGTCAAAGGGGGAAACACAACCAGATGATTATTATTATTGACTGTTTTGGAGTCACGGGTCAAAGCGAGTGCTGCTTGCTGAAAGCTTGTTCTTGCTGTGCTGCGAGCAGCACCAGCCTGCTTCTGACACATTTGTCTCTGTGCTTCCTTCCCAGGATCTCCCAATAGCTGTGTCTCAGTCACTGTATGAAGTCCCTACCTGGTTTGCCTAGAAGCATATTTGTCATTTTTTGCTAGAAGATAGCCCATTTTCTTCCTTTTTAGCTATGGATAAAGAGTATAACACTAGCAACAGCAATTAAGCTGCTGCTAATTAGAATGCATTGCTTGGACACTGACTTACAATCATGTTGATCATAGCAGGTTTCTAGCTGTGTCTTGGTGAAAGAGTTTGTTCTTTGACACATTTTCACTCTGTGCTTAATCCACAGGCAGGAGGAGTCGTGCTGTTCAAAAAACATGTAGATGTGGTGCTTGGGGACAGGGTTTAGTGGTGAGCCTGGTAGTGTTGGACTCAAGGATCTCAGAGGTCTTTTCCAACCAGAGTGATTCTGAGATTCTTTAGACATTGGTTTAAGGCCACAGTGATATTTCACATCTAAATGCAAAATTCAGATGTGTTCATTTCCTAGCAGTACTCCCCTGTAGGTGGATATATTAGGTGACAACGCTACTGAAGATAGATAGGATAACTGCTTTTCCTGTTCAACCTACACTTTGGGAGTTAATTGGGTATTGTAGTGGCTTATTTTTGCATCTGTTAATGCAAGCCAGAAATTGATACCAAGTTTAACATTTTCATTTTTATCTTGGCATATTTACAGCACTAAAAGATATTGTTCCTCTTGTTATTACTCTTGGTGAGTCAGCCTCACTGGTATTATCAAAACATGGACAGCTCTGAAAGTAGAGGAAGAATAGATATTCCATAGAGGAAGAATATCTATTTTGTAAGTTATCAGTAAAAAAAAGGATCAAGTTTTTATCTGCCACCAGTCAAACTAGGTACTGTAGCATCCTAATCTGAGGTGTCCTTGCACTTCTGCATACAGAGAGGTCAGTCTTGTCTTTCAGTCCTGCCAAAGTCAGCAGTCACATTTGCAAGCAGAACTGATTTTCCATGAATTATTATTATAATGGCTGCATGGAGCTAATGCCAGCATGATAACTGGTTCATCAGAATGACACAGAACTATTCTAGTCATGAATTCCAGGATATAGTTTCAACCTAATTTCAACAATATCCAGATGCATTTCAGCATGTCTTTCAAACAGGTCACTCGAATCCATTTGAACAGTTAATCTTCTGTGGCTTCTCTGCAACTTTTGTTGCAGACACTTGGAGTAGGATATGCATATTTCATTCCTCAAGTCTTCTATTCCCCCCTTGATTTTAAAAATATCTCTATGTCCTTGAGTAAACACTTATGAATTTAATGTTAGTAAGACATCTGTGCTAAAAGCTTGATTGCTTTGTTTCTGGTTGAGTGGTTAAATGGCTGTCTTAGGTGTGGGAACTCTGATTACTAATTAGGAATTTTCATAACAATTTGTCTGCCCAGCATTACTCTTTGTGATTTGAGAACTCCACTCAAATAGCCAGATTCCAAAAGAAAGCTTTGACAAATAATTAGCCTTTCCAACCTTTCAAATGCTTTTCAGGTGACATAGAGAATCTCTTGGCCCACATGATTCATTATAGAGAGCCTTGAGCTTTTCCAAGGGTTGCATCACAGTCTTTGCTGTGGAAGGAGCATGTGTGTAGGGACATGGATGAACTCTGTGCTACATTAAGCAAAAAAACACTGCTCTGTAGTTGAACAAAGGACATATTTTAAGTGTTACTGAAGTGGCAGGAGGATATCTGTAATGTGTGAGGAGAGAAAGTTGTCCTTTGTTTTACCCACAGTTATTTGAAATGCAAAGTTTCTATATTAATTTTATATGTAACAAGTGATTTCTTTCTTACTTCCTAAAATAAGCATAATCCAAATTCCAATCCAAAGATTTAATAAATTTTAGGTCATCTGTTAACCAGTGTTTGCCAAGTAGAAAATGGGGGTTTGTTGGTAGTTACTGTTGCTCAGCTAGTGAGCAAGAACACATTAAGTCAAAGCAACCTCTCCTCTGTAGAAAGGGATTGTTACTGTTTAGATGGGAGCATTTTGGAGATTGAGTGTTTGGCTGTCTCTGAAAGGTTTCAGTTTGTCCCAGCAAGATGCCCTCTGGATGTGCAGAAGGTTCCTTGCTTTGAGAGCTGCTGGTTTTCCAGTGAGGCAGTTGTGTACACCTGCTGGTTGTTTCCAGTTGTGGATTCCAAGGATTTGTGTCAGGGAAGTTGTTCTGTGAATATGATCTGGCTGTCTTCCCTCAGTGGAACAAATGGCCTTTGAAGCCTTGGTTCACTTAATGTTGGAGGTTTAAACATTTGGTTTGAAGGCTCTGTTGATGCCAAAGTATGTCAGGATGGAAAATACACAAGGCATCCTACATGTGGTCCCACTCTAGAGTAAAGAAAATGGAAAACAATTCAGAAGGATAGTAACTAGAATTAGGGTAATGCTTTCAGTGCTTCTCTGTTTGTTTTCTCACCTTTCTACAGCAAGTGAAGCCTTACCTTTGAATCCTACTCAGCATGAAGTAGGTCAAGTATTTGTATGACTGAGCATTGTGCTCTGTTTTCTCCTCCCTCCAGTTCTCCTACACAGTGTACAATAGTCTCTGCAAGACCCACATGTAATTACAGCCCCAGAGCTCCAGGCTAGCATGGTGATGCTTCTTTACAAAGCAGAGAGCAGCTGTAAATCATATTGTGGCTATGTGAGCTTGGCCTAGAACATAGATAATGTAGGAGTGGGTTTGGGTTTGTTTTCTTGCTGCCACACCTCAACTGTGCCATATGTTTTTGTCTTCAGTGCTGCTGGTTTTTTGCAGGAATTGCTTGCCTGAAAACCTAATGTGACTTTTGACTACATGTTTAGGTTTGTAGCAGTATGTTCTAAGTGAAGACTTAAAAGGTCTTCAGCTACTACACCTGCATTTGAAGTGCCTGTTTAAGGCTTTACAGTTCTTTGTCTTTAAGATACTTAAAAGGTCTTCAGCTACTACACCTGCATTTGAAATGCCTGCTTGAGGCCTTACAGTTCTTTGGCTTTAAGATATGCTATGCTTTAGAGAAATTTCTTTATCATCTTTTTTTCTATGCTACCAAAATAGTAACTCTCACAAATTTTCACATATGATGTGAGAACTCCATCAGAGTTAGTTTAGATACTTCATTTTCCATGCATGGGGCTCTGGCAGCTCATTTTCCTTCAGTGAGGCAACCTGTGACCAAAGCTATTGATTCTCCCTGTCTTTGTCCATAAGATAGTCAGCCTTTTTTTACCAGTGATCTCAACCTCTTTCCTTCATCTGAAGATGAGTCATAAAAAAGCCTGCACACAAATTATGGACAGGCATTTCAGTACAGGACTCCAGAGAAAGGAGTTTACCAAGATTCTCAGTGCTATTTCTACTTTGCTTAGAAAGATGAGATGGTTGCTTAAAGTAACTGTCACCTTCCACTCCTTTCATTCAAAGCCTCACAACAAAACAGATATTAATAGTACCTTTTCTCTACTGACTGACTGTGTTACAGGTGCTCTGCTGGGAAGTTCCTGTGCCTCTGTGTTTTCATGGCTTGACAACAGGATGGAGAGGGCTTTCCTTTTTTAAGCACTGCTAACCCTAGCTACATTAGGAGTCCATCCCCCTCACAGAGCCTGGCAAATGGTTGCTTTGGCTACTGCACACCACAGCTAGGCTGCAGCTCTGTTTGAAAGAGATTTCGGGAGCTGTAGCAGGATTTGATGGAGAACTCAGAGAGCTCACAAGGCAGTAAAGCAGATGCTGTTCACTACAGATATACTGACCTTAGAAAGCTTCATAAGAAGTGGCTTAAGCTGGACAGTGCTGCTTTATACCTGTACATACAGAGTGGTATCCTTCCTATTCCAGTAGGAAACCCAGGTTCAGGTTGCCAGTGGCTCCCAGCAGGCACTGGTTTGTACTGGCTGTAACAGAGGCGAGTAGAAAGCATGTGCATAGTGGGGCAAGAAGCAGTGTGCTAAGCCAGCTTGGCTGTGCACACAGAGTGGCACAGGGCTGCCAGTGTTACACTTCTCTGTGGCATTACCCACAGTGATGGTGTTGAAGATCATGCATATGTGGGTGCAGTGTGTGAGGTGAGTTTAGACTTGGCTGTGAGCATAGCTTGGGTTGGAATCCACTATAAATACACTGCCTCTGGTAGTGATGTAAGTATGTCTAGATGACAGGTGTGGCAGCAAGTACTTTGGTTTATAAACATAGATATTTATGCATATATGTATTAATTACAACCCTAGTCCTATATAAAACCTGCAAAGAACTTCCCTGATCTGTAGAACAGAGGAGGATGTCACAGAAACAGATGGCAGGAAGGAGCTTGGGCTTGGAAGCCATCATCTTGCTGTAGTTATTTCAGTGTTTCTGTGTGTTCATCTTTGATGCAATTATGTCTTGTTCTGTTTCAGTAATTTACTGGCTAACTCCTTTAATTGCAACTGCCATTTGGCCTGGCTGGGGAAATGGTTGAGGAAGAAGAGAATTGTTAGTGGAAATCCACGCTGCTTGAAACCCTTTTTCTTAAAGGATATTCCAATCCAAGATGTAGATGTCCAGGACTTCACCTGTGATGGTAAGAAAATCCAGTTTGAATTGGCACTTATTGACAGTGTTGGCACCTCTGTGAGGGCATCCCTTCTTGTCAAGCAATACTTCATGGTAAACATTCCAGTTTAGTGGTGAGGAAGACAGCCATCTAGAGCTGAAGATCATTGTCCCCTATCAGGAGTTTCTTCTTATTCTCCACTTCCAGTTTCTGAATTTCTGCTGTCCTCCCCTAAATATAAGAATTAATATATTATAGACAAATGCTCTGCTGTTTATAATCTTCTTATAATCCTGGCCTTTCCTCCCACTTCCTGATTCATACACTTGCTTAACACCCTGAAGCCAGTGGGAATGGTGCTTGTTGGAAAGCCTTTTGCTTTTGGATACTGTTCAGCTTCACCAACAAGGAAATAAAAAAATGTAGATATTATTTGAAATGACTCAGGGGTACTTAGTGCTTTGTTGGATCCATATATGTTTAAAAAAAATTGTCCTGCTTCTTTCATTCTCCAGGCAGTTCTGTCTTCTGATCAAGCAGATTTTAGAGAAAACAGCAAGGAGAAAAATTGACTGATGAATGCACTGCTAACTTGAGTTGCAGGCTGCAGTTAGTCATACCTCTAAAGAGACTGTAACAGTGGTAGAAGTTTCTTACTAAGAGCAGAAATGAATTCCTGTCCTAGTCAAGCAACCTGGCAACAGGCCCAGGTGCTTGGGCTCAGAGCTCAAGGGACCAAGTTTACTCATTAAAGAATAATTTGCTTTTAGTTTGGGAGGGGAACAAAAAAATTAAAGAATCCTACTCCACAAAATGCCATTCCACCACTGGGAGGTTTCTGTGTTGTGCAGTCCCCCAGCCAGCCATGGTGATGGGAAAGAAGATGATGGTAGGAGGTAAAACACAGAACACAGGGGAAAACTGACCATGCTGAAGAAACATGCTCTTTGTGCAGGCTTGTGCAAGACTTTGAGTCTTGTTTCCAGTTACTAAACTTATTAAGCTCAGCTGGGTAGAAAAAGTATAAAACCCCAAATCTTCCCTGTTCTTCTGTAGGCTGCTGGTGGTTCTCCATCCCCTGGAATACAAATGACTCCCTACCCATGCATTTATGGGTAAATTCTGTTATCTTATATCAAGACTTCCAGTCTTGTTCTTTAATCTCAATGCTCATGGGTACACCCAGCAGAGAGAAGAAAGAAACAGATCTGTCTCAATTAGTCCTTGCATCAGTTCAGAGAGATAAAAAAACAGGTGGCAGACAATGACAGCTGGCTGTGTGTTCTTGGAGTGCAGCACTGTGTCTCCATGCTGGTCAGCTCAGGCTGCCTGCACTCACTTACAGTTGAGTGGTTCCTCTCAGTGTCATCTAGAGAATGTGCCACTAAGTGTTTTCTTCCCTATACATCGTGATGCTGTAGCATGCATTTGCCTTATGTTTTGCAAAGCCTGTTGCTCTTGGGGAAAATCCATGCTTTAATGTTTTTAACTTCAAAGAGTTGGTTTCTTCTGCAGAAACCCTATTGTTCTTCAATTACAAGATTTAATCTGCTGTTTATGGACCTTTGAAACCAGTTTTGGAGAAAGTAGATATTTTTATGTGTGCACAGATGGGTCGTCAGCAGTTGGAATTACACTGCTCAGTTTGTTGTTTGCCTGGTTATCCTTGTCAAAAACAATGAGGCTTTACAATTCAGATGATAAATGAAGTGCCAGGCTGACTTTAAAAAGTAAAAAGAAATAAATAACATTTAAAAGCTGAATTAAAGAAAATATTTCCCCAAGCATAGTAGATAGTGAATATCATCTGTCTAGGTGACTTGGGGTTGACAGAATTAGCTTTACTGTAATTTGCAGAATTACAGAGAACTAGCTATTCCTTTAAAAAAAAAGAATAACAATCACCTATTTATTTAAAATTATTGCTGTTCAGTTCTGTTGCTCATGGTGCCTAAAGAGCCTGTGTGGGGGTAGGCTGAGGAAAGCACTGGATCTACTTCAGAGTATTTTGACAGCTACCACGGATTCAGGGGTGTTCCTCCTTGGTCCTTGTAAGCAGTTATCTTCAAAGTGCCTGACTTTGGGCTGTGAATCTGACTTCCTAATGCTCCATTTCTCTCCCTCTGCAGGTAATGAGGAAAGCAGCTGCTTGCTTTCCCCTCCTTGTCCTTCCCAGTGTACCTGTGTGGACTCGGTGGTGCGTTGCAGCAACAAAGGGCTGCGGATATTGCCCAAAGGAATTCCCAAAGACGTGACTGAACTGTAAGTTACCTTTTGCAGAGCTCCTTTCATGAGCAGTTCATGAAATGACATCATAGTGAGGCTTTGTTGGTCCTTGGGGATCTTGCCTCTGAGTTTAGTGACTTGTGTTTTGTGCTTTGGTGCTTTCCATACGTTTTGACTGTTGTTTTTATACTGTCCCTTGACTGAATACATTGCTCTGTAATGGGAACAGAGTTTGTCTACCCTTGCACCCATTAATTCTGTGTGCAGAGAACAAATGTGCATATTACTGTTAAATAATCCTGTAGTGCTTCTGAGAAGCCTAAGCTCACAACAGGCAGTTTGAAAGGATGATGAAAATGTGTTCCTGACTTTGGCAGCTGTGAGCTAATTATCCTCTGAGGAGAAGGAAAAACAGAAAAAGAAAGGCAGTGGTGAAAACAATGAGTTCTTTTCTCCAAGCCTCATGAAATGGCTAAAATAACAGATAATTAGATTAAATTGTAAAGTAAACTCTTCCTAGTTGAGAACCATCTTTCTAGTCGTCTTTTCATCTACCCCTAGCTATGACTTTATATTGGATTTTGCTTCTTTCCATGGAAAGAAAATACACTGTTGGAACTGCTTGACTTAGACAGTTGGCAATAGAAAGTACTGAGCTTTTGCCCTTTAGGTCCTTATTCAGATCTCTCCCAGGTAAGTCATTACTGAAGCTTGTTACAATCTCATCCACATTTCTATGTGAAAGAAATTGGTTTAGTTGGCATGTTCAGTGAAATTCATAGTGAATTAAAGTCTGATCCTGATTCTTAGTGTCTAGTATGATTTTTACTCTTTAGGAACAAGGCAGTTGAGGAGGGAGATACACATCATGTTATGCCCTGCACCATGGGAGAATGGGGCTTGCACTGTTTTACCAGTCCAATGCAGCACTTTGTTGCTGAATGAGGAGTGTACTGAAAGTTGTATGTGGAAACTCCAATTAGCATGGAAACTTTGCATTAATGAAAACATCCTTGGAACACTGTCAGCTAGGGCATAGTTAATAGTGGTTTGAGTTAAAAGCCAGGTCCTGGTCTGTATTCCCTTCTGTACTGTCATCAGCATAAAGAAGTCTGCAAGGTGATTTCTGCTCTCTTCTTGTTCAGGTTTCCTTGCATTCAACTAAGACTTGCCAGCAGTAAGATACCACAGATGTGACTTTGATTTCCACTGCCACACTGAGGAATTTTTCTGTTTGAATTTCCTGACACTATCTGATATGCTGACGACATAACTCTCACAAAAAGAGGGAAATTAATCTCACATTCTTGAAAACTGCTATATTTTCTTAAGCTGTTTCTTGGCAAATGAGGCAATAGCCTGGAACTGAGCAGTTTCAGTTCAGAAGAGTTTACGTGACTGTCTTCTTCAGCAGGAGCCTCTTGGCTCTGCCAGGCTCTAGTTTGGCTTTCTGCTTTCAATCCAGAAATGTGTCAGCAGATCACAGTCAGCCATGGACTGGTTCTGAATATTTCATATTCTGCAAATATAACCTTGAATCTGTCCCAGCTGTCTCAAAATTCAATCCTGATCTCACTCTCCTTCTCAACCAGCATCCACTGAGCTCCTTATTTGGATCTCTTCCACGAGATGAGCTGCAGGTAACAAAGCTAAAAATTTCATGTGTTTGTGGGAACTGTGACAAGAACAAAACAAATAATTATTAAAAAAAACATCTTATTTGCCTTTCCTCTGCTTCCAGGTTGAGATACAGATGTTGTCCATAATCTGGCAGGGACTCTATCATCTACATCCCAAGATGCTAGTGTGAACTTAAGTATTTTTATTGCTCTGTGTTTAAGAGTTGTGATTGCTGCTGCTGTGGTAAAGAGCATGTCCTGTGGAGCCCCATCCCTTGCCTCATCTTGAGGACAGCTAAAACTTGGCAGAGAGAACCCAACAGCTTTCTGGGTGCACAGTGAAAGAGATTTATCTTCTTCAGTGTATTTAGACTACTCACAACAAAATACCCCTGGTTCCCTAGGGCAGTCCTAGATCTCTTGAACTGTGTCTCAAGGCAGGAGTATCTTCTTAAAGCTGTTCTGTTTCTCTGGTAGTAGTGGACATCTGTTTAGTACTTGAAACCAGGAAGCACAGAAGTTACCTGCTGCAGAAGATCTCACACTTTTGCATGGCTAGAGAGAGCCCCAGCAGTCTCCAGGACAGGGATGCCTTCCTGTTTGTCACTGGTCCAGTGGTCACAGGTGCTCAGACAGATTCAAACCCCTTTCCTTGTGTTTCTGCAACCCATGCTGCCTTTCTCCCCTTCCACACTCTCATGTCAGAGACATCTGGGCAGTGTGCTGGGGTCTCTGTGCTCCCAACAGGCACTTTCACAAGCTCACGGTCACTGAGGACAGAAGTCATGCCAAGGAGAAGACAAGGGCTTTAAAAGAGCTTCTTGTCCTGGTCATCCACAGCTCCCTCCCTGATTTTAGTGATTTTAGATTTTAGGAGCATTTTAGTGGCATTTTTATGCATGCACCATTTATAAACTTCCATTGCTGATGTGTTCATTTCCAAGGCATGTTAGCTCCAGTGCTTTGTATGAAACTGCAGTGTAGTTGTATACAACATGTTTAAGTAACGTGCATCTGGGTAAACCAGGGTGTTACAACTGAATAGAGCCTTCTCAGAAGTTCTTTGAAATTCTTTTAGAGGTCTTAAAATAGTCTTAAACTAGGAATTCTTTCATTATAGCAGGTATTAAATAGCAATGTGCAAAAATGAACATAGCTCTTGCACAGCCCCTTTGCCAGGTCACATTTCACTGCACCTAAGCTCAGCAAAAAAGATCACCAGTAATGTTTTATGATGTGGTGGACTGGAGACATAGGTCAGCTCCTTCCAGCTTTCTCCCTGAGTTTCTGGTTTGGATGTGTGTATAGACAAAGCATGTGAAAACCATTTTCTCCTTCATATATAGAGTTTGGAATGACAGGAGACATCCCTGTGTTTGGTTTGTACCACCCTTGGGAGGAGGGATTACCTTGGCAGGGAAGGCTTCCATCTAGAATAGAGTTGAAAAGATCATTAAGTCTCCTGGCTTTTAGAGCAGTGATGATGCAAGAAACTTCTGCTTCCAAGCAAGTCCTTCACAAAATCCTCATCATCACAGGCAAGCCTTCTTTCAGCTTCTTGGGAATAGGCAAACATGATGTTGTTTCTTACAAATTCCTTTGCTGTATATTTACATACTGCCTACATTTTCCCCCACTATTTGCTTGCTCTGCAGAGAAGCCTTGGTTTATTTGAATATACTCAGTTTTCTGATCCAGATGTTCAGAAGTAAAATGTTCATGCAATGAGCTGGTTTGGAACTTAGCCTTGCTGCTGCTTAGTGTTGGGGGCTTTTTTTTCCCTTTAATCTCTTTGAACTAGGTTTCCCATGCTCTTTTTCCTCTTACATATTACTTCAGTGTGTGTGAACACTAATTTTTTCTTCTTTCCCCCCTCCCTCCCCCCCACAAAAGTATAGTCTATTTCTAATAAAGTCTTATCTGACAACATCCAGCTGCTTTTATGGACCTACAGCAAATAAGAGTTTGCACTAGGGAGAACTATTGGCAGGAATTCTGTGGCCGGCGTGTGCGTAAGCTGGAACAGAATGAGCATGTGTAGTGTAGAATAAATATGTACTAATCAGGGCATCTTCTGGACTCCAAATGTTGTCCTGACACAGAGCTATATGATAGCACTGATGGGATTGGAAGGAAAACCTGCAGCCATACATTGTTCTTAGAGATTCTTTTTCTTTGGGCTTCTTTTCCATTGCTTTTGCCATTTCTCCTTCCCTCCTCACAAACCTTCTCTTCCCGTTTGTGATTTTGATCTCTTAGGTTCATTTAGCCTGCAGGCTCATTCTGTACTTGGCACAACAGTTTTCAGCAGTGTTTGAACTGCTTACTAGCAGAGGGATGCCACAGAACTGGCTTTCAGCTCTTTATTCCCCTCCTCCAGTTTGCTCCCTGTTGCTGCTTTTAACACCTCTATTCAGCTAAATCTCCAGTTGCCAGGATGATTTGGACAATCGCTTCCCATACCTTTGCTGCCTCATCTCCTTGGAGGTATTTCTACCCACCTCAGTGCTCCTTTCCATCTTCCAAAGCACTTGTCACTTCTCTTGACTTGTGGCTGGAAATAGTGGCTCCTACCTGAGCCATGCAAACACTTGCAATCAATATTCTCTAAGCCCTTGGTTATGATCTGTGTGGAAGATTGTACCAAGCTAGTGCCTATATTGCTGTTGATCAAAGGGATAACTCTGAAGTGAGATATCTGATGAAAATCATCTGCTTGAGAATGCAAATGCTTTTGCTTGTCAGGCAATCTGCACTGCTTTATACACTGACCCTTAACACAAACTTCAGTGAATTTTCCTTTGATAATAAAGGAGAGAAACAATTTAGATCAAAGCTGAGGCTTACATGGTCCTGTGTCATAAAAGGTTTTACAGCCTGCCTAATTCACTCTGGAGGAAAATTCTCCCATTGAGAGAATGAGGAGTTCTGTAGAAGGTTATTTTAGTTACAGCTGAAATAGAGGGCTTAAAGCTGCATTTCAGATCTGGTGCTTTAGAAACAGTAAATAACAGCAATGCTACCAAATAATGTATTTAATGACTGATGAAGTTTGAGTGCATATCAGAAAGATGATTTTAGCACTAATAGAGACTAAAGGTTAAGTTCAACTTTGGAGCTTGACTTTTCCCTCAAACACAGCCATGTCTTTGTGTGTCATAGCTGTAGGTTGTGGTCTGACATACGAATGCAGCAGAATCCAGAGTCCACATGGGCCCCAAACTTAACAAGCTTCAAGATCCAAATTTGTGCCTAGATCTGTACTTGAGTTTCATTTCTTCTCAAGAAACTGTAATTGAAGCTCTTAAATTTCATGCTTTGAGGATGTTTCATCTCTCACAGTCCAATTCTCTTCCAGACCACTGCTTTTAGGAAATGAAACTTGCCTCAAAACTTTAGGGTATTGGGTATCTGCATTTAAAAGTTTAGACTACAGTTTAGTTCTAGAGATGCATAAAATTAGATTTAGGTTGGATATTAGGAGGAGGTTCTTCGCTATGAAGGTGGTTAGACAGTGGAACAGGTTGCCCAGAGAGGTTGTGGAAGCCTCATCCCTGGAAACTTTTAAGACAAGGCTTGGTGGGGCCCTGGGTAACCTGATCTAGTGGATGGTGTCCCTGCCAGGCAGGGGGGTTGGAACTGGATGATCTTTGAGGTCCCTTCCAACTCTGACGATTCTGTGATTATCTGGTTTTTGTAATGTAGCATTCTACCTGAGATATTTAAAGACATTAAATGAAAGGCTTTGTGCCTTTTCAATTACTGCCTGAGAACTGATTTCTCTCTCCAGTTTCTTCTCTTAGCACAGACTCCCACTGAGAGCTTGACTTTATGGCTGAATAGACATTGCAGCGCAAACGAGGTTCCAAGCGATTCAAATCCTTACATGATGCTTTGGCACCTTGTGCTGGCTGTATCACCTCCCATCCAAGTGCTTTCAGTATAAAAATAGACAAGTTGGAAGAAGAACATCTGTCATCTTGTATGCATAGTTTTAAATTTTTCATATATGTTGTTAGTGTATGTGGAAGGTGGTGGATGAGCCCTGGGGCCGCTGCAGGCACTGGGCTCTGAGAGCCTGCACGGTTGGTGTGGGCACAGAGCGAGGCATGGCTGTACCCCACAGTGCTGGCTAGCCTGGGCAAACAGTTACCTGTCTGCAGCACTTGGGGAATGTTTCAGAAGCAGCATTTCCTTGTAGGTAGGTGGTGGCATTTTCTGAGAAGATGAACACATGGGGTTGGGAGTTTTTCAGTTTGGGCTCTGGCAATTGCTTGTTGGTTGCAAGTTGTTACTGAGACTTCAGCGTTCCCAGAGGCATTCATGGGATAAAAACAATTTCCAATCTGGCATGTGAACTAGTGTCTAGAGACTTTAAGAAGCAAATCAGGCTGTTTGGGATATTAGTCCATGTGTCTACATTAAGGCAGCTGACACCCACTCTTGACTCTGTCTGTATATTAATAACTTGACACTAAGCATTACCATCTTTTTCATTCATGCCAGAACTGATTTGCATACCAGATGCCATGTACATCATCTTCCTTTGGCTAAGGATTGAAAAGAGTTAAAAATACAATCATCCCTCCACATCTTTCTGTTATGGCTTGTTTTATTTTGTTTGGGTAGGGGGCTTGTAGCCTCATCTATGTTTTTTCATTTATATATATACACGTATACATAAATACACAGAGTTTTGTAACTGGGCTCTGCCCCTGCACCCTCAGGAATAGTTCTGTTACTCACTCTGTCCAGCTTCTAGTCCTCTTGCAGCCCCCATACATCATCTCCAGCCCAGCAAGGTGCAGAGGTGCTGCCCTCACATCCCCTCCCTCCCCTGGCAGAGACCTGGCCCACGGTGGGCAGCAGCTCACCTGCAGCAATTGGTTTCTTCAAATGTTGCATCTCAGATCCTCCTGATTCTTGGCATGCTCTGGTTATTTCAAATTCATTGCACTCAAATGTGCTTTCAAAATGAATGCCTTTTGCTCAGAAAATATTGCCATTCTCTGTATAATGTGGTAAAAGTCTAGCAGTGGGGGCTTGTTCTTATGCATGCATGAAAAGTTATATTAGCAGTAATCTTTCAGTGTAAAATTGTGTTTGTTCAGAAATTATACCACTGGTATAAGTGCTGCAGCTTTCTGCTAGCCCATTTATATAACCATCAACTTGCTTGCAGGAGAAATCCAAAGCTATTCAGAGCAGATCTTCTGTAGGAGTTTAACTCCAGGGGTCCACATGTTTATGTTAGTCTGAATAATGAAGCACTGGATTAAAGTGTTCACCTTCGACTTTTGATTGCACCAGAAAGCAAAATGAGGGGAAAAATACCTTGACTAGCCATCATCAGTTTGTTTAAATTGCAGGCTGTGTCATGTTGAGATCAACAAGAGAATATCCTGCAAATATACTTCTGAGGATTTCATCACATTGCAAGAGTTGAGTCTGCTTTCCTAAAGAAAAATCATACATAGCTTTCAAATACCTAACCCATGAACTGCTTTTGATTTCCTTTGGATTTTACATATGGAATAAAGGCTGGGACCTTAACCTGCCCTCATGCAGAGGTTTCATAATTGCAGCTTTTGGGGATGAAAGAGAAGGTGAAAAAGAAGTTGCTGTGTCCATAGCAGCCCATGACATGAGACATGGTTTGCCTTGTTTTCATAATAACATGTGGTTGAATTCTGAGGATCTTCTGCATAACAATTTGCTGTGTGAATTCACCAAGGAACTCCATTTTCAGACTAACTTATAACAAATTTAGTCAAAATGAAGCAAGTGACTTTACACTTCCTGAATGTGAGTACCCATGGGAGGTGTAAATGTGGCATAAGTAACCCAACCCCTGGTTTGTGATCCTCTGTGCCAGCTGTCACTGCTTTGTGAGGGCTGTTCACTGGGCAACACTCTCACCTGTGATCTTTGTGAATGGGGAGATGAATTTCTTCAATAGGGGGGTTTCATTAAGGAAATTCCAAAGCCTGTAGTCCTGCATGTCCAACCTAATCCTAGCAGGAGCTAGGTCAGCTCCACCATGTGCTCCAAGGTAACTCTGCCTGGATGGGATGCTGTGTGCAGGCAGAATGGGTAACTCTGAGTCTGGGGTAGTTTAGTTGAAAAGAGAGCTGAAGCAGCAGAAAATGGAGAGAGGGCATTATTCTGAAATAGAAGGGGAGAAATGTGGCAGTTACAAATTGTACTATGTAAGAGGTCCTGGCAGTGTTTATAGATTTTATCCTTAAATGATGGAAACAGAAAGTTTAGGGGGAAATTTTCTTAGCTTTAGTTTACAGAAATATCTCTCTGATGTTACAGCTAATGTGGAGAGGGAACATATTGCACAGGAATAAGCTATGATGATTGCTGTTTGCTAGAGTAAATGCAAAATAAGGAGGTCTGTTGCCAAAGAAAAGGAAATTGTATGTGTGGGATAAAAATTCTTCACATGATTATTGGATATTTTCAGCAGTAGAAGCAGCACACTAAGTGTTCTGGTGTCTGTGGGCTGCATTTCCTGGCTACACTTGATTAACTTTCAAAACACACCACATCAAGTGCACTGCCCTGTGTCTGCCTTAGGAAAAATCCCCCAAAGTATCTCATAAGGAAAGGAAATATCATTGCATCTTTTATCTGAGAAATGCCCTCTTCTTACACAATACCTTCTAAGAAGGCAGGATTTATTTCCCAGGTAGATATGTCTTCTAGGAGATGTCTGGAGGATCACCTTGACAGTGGCCAGTTTCCATTGGAGCCTTATTATTTCTGGTATCTTCCAGAGATGCAGTTCCTTTAAAAGCCAAGGTTAAGGAAAAGAATTCCAGCTCTGTCTCTCTTATTTTGGGAAGAAGCAGGAAAAGCCCCACATCCAAATGCTACCACAGGTCAGCTGGGGAGTCTTGAGTAGCCATGCTCACATCTAGGCCAACTTTTGGAAGGTATTGTATTTGTTCAGGGATTTTCCCCTGGTCACTGAACATTCACATTTCTTTAGTGGAGGAAGAATTGCAAACTGCTGGCAGAAGACATCTTTATGAGGACACAGCATTATCCCAAAAGGCTTTAGCCCTACTGTGCAAGTGTCTGAATAGGGACACATTCAGTTGTGTCTCAAACAGCTTCCAATCTGTTTAGTAAATACATTTAGTGCTTGCAGGAGTCTGTGTTCAAAGAGAATGTGGTCTTTTTTCTTCCATTTGTACCAAGTTTTCCCCCTGTGCCAGCATTCTTTGAAAAGGAAAGGTCAGGAGGGTGAATGTGCCATAGTAGCAACTGCTGTAATGGATGTGGCATCAAACTTAAGGGTGTTTGTGTAGACACTGGAATAAGTGAGACTTTCTGTAGCACAGAGACCTGACAGTGCAGCTCCTCTTCCACTTCTGGCTGTACAAGGAGCTTAGATGCACAAGACAAAACCATTTCCAGGGTCACTCAACTTTCAGCAATCTTAGAGAGACTTGTGAAAGGTAACTTTAAGTTCAGGGCACAAGCTATTCAGTGTTTCTCCCCTGCTTCAGTTGCTGTTACAGAAGAACCAAGTGGTCATTTCTGTTTACTGTAGGCCAGAGATTCTTTATTTGCTGCCAAGTCTTAACAAAAATAAAATAGTAAGTCAATAAGCTTCTCTCATGCTTTACATGTGGCTAATTGACATAAAGGAGAAACTGGTACAGTTTCAAAGCAAGGGCTCAAAGATCATTTCCTTAGGGACTGACTTTGTATGTTCCTCATTTATGGTGCAGGTGGAGTGACAGGAGTTCTTGTTAACATGTTTGTGTAATTGTCAAATCTGACTTCTTTCAGATACCTGGAAGGAAACCATCTGACTGCTGTGCCAAAGGGGCTCTCCACCTTCAGACACCTGACACTGATGTAAGAAACACATGGTTTCAATGTCAAGAAAATTACATCACTCTTTATGCACTGTATTGTAGGTGGAATGTAAATAGTGAGTATTTGGAGGGGGAGGGACCAGAAAACCCAAAAACCTTCTGTAATTTGAATTTGGAAGTAATCACAGTGGCCACTGCTTGCCAGTAAGTGTTCATAAAGAGTGGAGAAAGTGAGTGAGGTGACTGAGAGCACCAGGGACCCTTCCTCTGCAGGAGCTTCCAGCCTATGTGAGGGGACTTGGCTCTCACACAGGCTGCTACAGTTTCAGCTGGCAGATTTACCTGTGCAGAGCTGTGAAGGTCATTAACAGAGGAGCTGACCTTGATTTGGGCTAGGTGAGACAGTATTCGTAATGCTAAGGCAATGAAAATTTGCATAGCTGTTTCTGCTGTGAGGAGTCCTGCAGGGAGAGACCTTCTTCAGTACATTGCTCCCTGAAATACACAGGAGGGAAATCCATTGGCTGGAGGGTTTAACAGACATTTTCAAGTGAATCAGCTGGGTAAATACTGAAGTCAAATGGGCAGAGCAACCTCAGGCAAAACCAGAAAACGGAGGAAAAGCTGGAACCCTCTGTTTTAAAAGAACCTTTTCTTTGGAAACATCTCTCATTTGGGTTTTCAAGGAAAAGCAACAACAAAACAAAATGTTCTGTCTGAGCCTGAAAGACTTCTTTCAAATGAAAAATGAACTTCTGTTTTAGTAGCTGTCCATGTGAAGAGCATATGGAAATGGTATGCCTGTGGTACCTTGCAAAGCAAGTTGGTCCACTAAAGGTTCACCTCTGCTTGTGTCAGTTATTAATTTATCTTTCCTCAAAAAATTTGCTTATATTCACTGATTTTTTTTAATGCTATATAATGGGAAAATGCCTCAATATTGCTGAGGCTTTTTTGAGGAGTCTGATGTGCTTCACTTTCAGAGCTTATTCAAAGTTGGTTGGAAAATATATCAATGGCTTTTCATTTGCTTCAAGCACTGATAACTATGTACCCTTTTTAAAAAGCCTTATTGCCCACATACACACATGAATGATCTCTTCTCTGCATTTGTCCTCAGTGATTTGAGCAACAACAGCATAAGTGTATTGGCCAATTACACCTTCAGCAACATGACTCAGCTATCAACACTGTAAGTAGGCCAAAGTTTTGCTAACAAGTTTTGGTAGCAGTTTTAATTGCTTTTTGGACACCCTCTCTGGTGCTGAACAATTAGCATAGTTCTTGTTACTTAAGCATGTGGCTTTCCATGCTTCTCTGTGATTGCATTAGTAGTGGAATACTCCAAGAACATAACAATGTTGTGCCTCTGTTCTCTCTTTCTCCCAGCATCCTGAGTTACAACAGACTTCGCTGCATTCCAGTCCACGCCTTCAATGGGCTCAGGTCTCTTCGAGTGCTGTGAGTATCATTGCTCTGGTGCAGCTCAGCTGCTGCTTATTAGAGTGCTGCTGATGGCAGGGGGTTTAATGGTTTTTAATCAGCAGATGGCTTTCACTTGAGCCACTAGTCAGAAAGATTGTCACACAATTGGCTTCAATGCACTTGCACCTCGGTGCAGTATGTCCAGTAAGGACTAGAGCAGGTGAATGCTCAGCTTTGAAAAGGAGCAATTAGATATTTGCAGGATGAATGAATCTTCCATGGCAGATAAGGGACAAGAGCTACCATGACCAAGAGACTGGTCATAGAGTCAGCTTGTCTCTTCTGTTTGAACAATGTTTAGATGCCCCACAGGAAAGGACTTTTCTCTTTGTAAAATCTTGATGGTGTTTTAGAGTTTCTATTGGGTGCTTCAGCCAGAATGTCTTTACTGAAAACTTGTGCAGTTTTAGAATATTTTCTATGAATTTAGATTTCTTCAGGCATGTTTTTACATAAAATAAGGCAATCTGAAGGGAAGTTAGAAGTCCCCACACTCAAACAATCAGTAAGTCAAGCCAGTGGCTGGGTGCTAGGAATACTGAGAAGCCTGTATGAAATGTTTTTAAGTTGTGAATGAAATTTCACCTGGTGTTGACTGTGGCATGCTCAGAGATGCCCATGTGTTGTTTCTTGCTTTGGAGATCCTTTTCTGCACTCTTTCTTTCCAGTGTAGCTGCTTTCAGCAGCTTTCTGGATTGAACAACTTCCTTACAATCTCATCTGAAAGCCATCTTCTTCATATCATCTCAGAGTGGGGGTGGTGGGCCTGTCCCTTGCAGCAGGAAGACCTCTCCCACCAGCTTTTCTTCAGCATCTGCTGGATGGACTCTTGCTTCAGTCTCACGTTGTCTGTCTCTCCCTCCCCATCTGCCTGAGCAGAAACAAACCCTGAGCTGGGGTTGCTCAGTTGTTTTTGTGGATATGTGTCAGGAAAAGGTGGAGGAAAGCCCCCTTCCTCCCCATGGCCCATCAGCACAAGAGGGTCATCAGTACTTGCACAGTCAACTGAAAGCAAATAAATAAAAGAGCTTATCTGTGATGAGACTGACTGTACTGAAGGAGGGCTTGGAACACTAGAAGATCAGGAGAGAGAAGGTAAAGAAAATGTCTGTGTGCTTTGAAACTTTGCATTAGCATTTTCTGATTTATTTATTGATTTTTAAGTTAGATGTCATTCACATGAAGAAGTCCTTGTGAGTTTGAAGAGCAGTGGTTGCTGTGCACTGGCTCCCCAGGTGTGGAGTTAAGCTGTCAACTTGGGCAGCACTGCAACTGTGGGAGCAGTAAAGTTTGGCTGGTTGGCCAAGCTCTTTTGCTCTGGTTGCAGGGGTAGAATAGATACCTAGGTTTCAACCTCCTAACTTAGCAGACAGCTTTAGATTCCCAGTTTTCATTAGTAAAAGCAAGAAAGGTACGTGGCTTGGCTTTGTTGTTTGAAGTTTGGCTTGGGACTCTGATTTCTGGCACACTGGGATGGTCACATTTGAGCTGTTACATGAGTCCTGACATTCAGCCACAGATGAATATATTCTGTTTCCTGGCCAAATAAAATATTCCACATGGGGCTGTCTTCTGGCCTGCTCCTGATAGGCAAGCTAGCTTGATTACAGCTAGTTTGGGATGCTCTGCCCTGAATTCCAGTGTGGATATGCTGTGCCTCACTCTTTCCAACAGCTACTCCTGTTTGTGCAGGCCACGTATGGACAGAAACAAAGGGCAATATTTCAATAACAGCTCTTATCTTTTGGCTTTTTAAAAAGATCTGCTAATCAAGTGGGAAAAATATCTTCCTCCTTGAAAGAAGAGTGAAAGGAAGCCTAAATGAGAATCTCTGCCTCTGCTCCATGCATTGGGGAGCCTCCAGATTGATTTGATTTATTATGGCCTACGAAACTCTGGTATCAGCTACAACTTTTGCCATGTGTCATCTATGTTGTATTAAAAATCAATTCTCCAGAGAGAAAATGGCTTTAGAGTGACAGTGTGCAATCTATTATTGTCAGCTATTTATTATCCATATTCTCAGGTGGATTTAAAAGAGAAAACATCAGCAAAACAATTTCCACATTTCTTTTCTTTTCTGTAAAGAATATAGAGATCTCATTACCTTTGGCTGTGTGTCCAGACACTTCTCATGTGGGCCTCCTTGTCTTTCAAATTCCTTGTTTTCTATACTTTTTCCTTCCCTATGGTCAATAAATATATATTTGAAAATCAGAATATTCATAGAGGTATGGTGAAGATCTTTGACAGCTCTCTGGTTCTGTCCTCTCTCCCTCTTACACTTTTCAGCACAAGCCCAATTGAGAACACTGCAGCCAAGATGTTTATGTGTAAGCCTGAATAGATAGCAGTGTTTAATCTGCAGTCTTCATGTGGCTCCTCCAGAATAGCAGCCAAAGCATGCTGGGGAGCAATTTCAACAGGGAGCTGTAAGGACTTTTGGAAGGAGCAAAAGTCAATAGCAGGATGTGAAAAATGGGGGCTTGGGTTTTGTTTTGGTTTTGCCCAAAGCTAGTCTTTTTAGAAGCTAAATGTCAGCAGATTTTAAAAGGTGAGAGGAGACAAAGTAATTACAAATATTTGAACTCTCTAAGATTATTTTTCTCCTGTGACAATATGACAGTGATTTAATTAAGAGGCAAAGTCCAGAACTGAAAATACTCTCTCAGATCACTAGGCAGTTTTCCATGTTGTATTTATGGGGAGAGGACAATAAAAAGAAAACAGATAAAATGAGCTACAGAATATTCTACATATTCAACATGAGATATTCTAGTTTTACTGAAAACTGATGGATGTTTACTGCAGTTCAAAGCTCATACAAACACAGCAGTATGTGTGATGATAAAACTACCACTAATGCTCTTCAGGCACAACCTTGGAATGAACTTTTGCAACATGCTTTCATTATTGGATGTTGCACTGATTTAACCTAACACAAGTATTATAATCTGTACAAGGGGCTGTTGTCATGAGTGTTGAGCCAGTGACACTGTGGCTTCCACTTCCTCTGACACCTCAGCTGTATTGCTTCCTGCAGGCTTTGGCATTTAGTTCATTGTAGGTGTTGACCCTTGATGGGATGTAGCTCTGTAAGCTCAGGGAAGCCATTAGCCACAGTTTTGTCTTCATAAGGTAGATCATTGCTTACCAAAAAAGCATTCCCTTGATGTAACCCTCCCTTATGAGACAGTGGGCTAGGAGGCAGGACTTGGCAACAGTTCCTAAAAGAAAACAACAACAACAATAAAAGCCCTGAAGGTTATCTTCAGTTCATTTCCTTACCTGAAGACAAAGTAATCATTTAGTGAGATTATACCTTGAAGAAAGCTTTTATTTCAAGAATTCAGGTGTTTTGTTACTGTGTGATCTGAGAGGAGATCCACAGCACCTTAAACCTATACAATAGGATGCCTATAGGCTGTGCTTTAAAGGAAGAACACACAGCTTTAACTGTCCAAATGTTTAAGGTTTAATTTGGCCATTTCTTACAAGGATTTCTGGTATTTAAATGTCTTCCTGTTGTTGATCCAAAAAGAAAAAGATCTTGTTGCACTCAACACTATTATTGTGGGTTTTACATTTTGTACCATTTAACCCTTTCACTTTATCTGCTTGTGTGGTGATGGTTTTTATTCTTATGATTGAAAGGTAGGGTTTACATCCCTGAAACATACCTCAGTGTCTGGAGATATGTAGTCAAACCATGAATTCCAGCTGGGTTTGTACTTCTGATGAGTTTACCTTCTTACAGATCAATGGCTTTGTCATTCCTCAGCTTCTCCTGGAGGGTATTTCCAAGACATCTAGGAAAGCAAATACATCCCATCACAGAGTAAACACAACTGATAGGACCTAAAGATAAATATAAGTTGTGCTGCCTGTTCACAGAGAATTGCCCTGCTCATCTTTAAGCAGCTTGAAAGATCAGAATACAAGTTCATTGTGAGTGGCTGCTTATTTAAGTGTGCTCATTTCATTGAGGGAGGGAACATTCTGATGAGGAGTTGTCAACCAGGGCTGATCTTGCATCTTCTTACCAACAAAAATACCCATTATTTAATAGCTCTTGGGTATGTCTCAGTCACTTGGTCATTCTGTATAGAGTTAGTGAGTGTGCTTTATCTGGAGTTACTGTGTGGGAGCTCATATCCTTCCTGTTCCTGGTTGGATTAATTGCTTGGAGATCCATTCTTAAATATGCCAACTGTTCTTATTGATAGCCAAAACCTAGGTATGCTTAAAAGCAAATTTCAGAATCAGGATGCTGGAAGAGGAAGTTTTGGGTATAGTGGCATCAAGAGCTGGAGAGAGATGCCAGCAGGACAGCTCTGCTGTAGGTTTTGTGGTTTCATGCTCTGTAGAAGTCTTTGCAGTGCAGTAGGATAGAAACTGCAGCTGCAGTGAGCAGCTCTGAAATGGGATGGTGGTAACATTGCTTGTGCTCACCTAGTTCCCAGCCCCATGGTGGGACCCAGGCTCAAGACAGGGTGTGTCTGCCCCTGGTGGGTTTGCCTTTCCTTGCTCCCTGTGTGTGCTGGTGGAAGGCAGAATTCCTAAGAGTTACAAGGCATTGTGTAAATTGTGGTGAAGCTCAGAGGTGTCAGGGAAGAAAGGATGCAAAAAGAGATGCTTTTATTTCCACCTGGGGCTGTTGTGTGTTTCCATGGGCCCAGACATTTGGTTTAACTAAACTCCATGTGCACCAGTGCAAGACTCTGTAGAGTCACAGAAATAAAAACTAAGATGTGATTGCTGTGTCCCACAAATCACCAGGTAAATTAGAAAGTAAATGACTCGAGGGGAAAGGCTGCTGCAAAACTGACACACAGCAGGTTTCTCTTTTCCACCCTCCCCTGCCACCTCTGGAGCACTGACAGTAATTCCTGGATCTGGGAAAGAGGACATAAAGAATAGAGCAGTTTGCTATAACTGAACCAGCTCAGGGGAGAAGTGCAAAAGAAAATCTGGTTTTAAAATATTGATGTCCTTTTGCTTTGCAAGTTTTCTACCAACTTTTGTTGGAGAAATGTCTGCAAGGTCCAGCAGGATCAACTCCTGTTGGCTCCTTATGACTTCTGTTTATTACTGTGTGAAGGAGGAAACTGGTAATCAGTGACATGCAAACTAGAGAAGTTAGGATCAACTATAAAAACACTTTTCTCTGTGCTACTTTTTGCCAGGTAATAACCTAGTGAGGCAGAGGAGGCAGGAGCCAAGTAGCTGATTTTATTTATGAATAAAATAAGACTGTTTATCCTCTCTGGTGCATTTTCTAGGTAGTCTTTATGCAGTTGTCATCCTGTGCCCTTCTGCACACTCATTTGTTGCTGCATGTTTTCCTGTCTGATTGTAGCCTCGGTGCAGCTAGAAAAGCTCTTGCTCTGTTTGTCTGTCCCAGCCTCTAGTGGTGGTGCCCTGCTCTGTAGCAAGGCTTTCAGTTGCAATTGCAGTGCAAACCACAAATAATCCCAAATAATGACTTTTACTCTTGTGTTTGCCACTTTCAATCTCAGCATTGTGGCTTTACAAGCTGCAAGAAAAATCTATTTATGCTTGTCTATGTAGCACACACATAAATACATTTCTTAGAAAATAAAGTGGCTGCTTACATTGGCCTAGCAGCAGTGGAGATCCCTTTCACAAGGATCCTGAAAATCCTGCTAGAAAAATGTTAGTTTCTTTGTGCAGGGGAAGTAATGCCCCCAAAACAACTAATTTCAGCTATTTTCCCTGGTAGCATGAATGTATTTGTCAAACACATTGTTAAAAGTACCCCACAGAAAGGTATTTCCTACTTTAAGAATGGGAAACTAGAATGTGAAAGTGCAGCTATGTTTGCCCTCCTGGACCCTTGTTCTCTCCTAGGTTGTCTCTGAAGTCAATATTTAATTTAACTTTCACAGTTCCTATTTTCCCTCTTCTGTTTTTTCTGTGCCTCTGCCTAATGGGATTCTATAAAAGAGTGCAGGTCTGTATGTGAGGGTCTGCTTCCCATCAATACACTTTTAATAGCATAAATAGTATGTCACCTTTCTAATGTAAAACATTAGTCACCAGCAAGTCCAATTGTTTCATTATTTTAAATGCCAACATCTAGAAGCAGAAGTAATAAAGCATGGAAGCTTAGGACTTGTGAAGCTTGTAAAAACTCTCCAGAAGCACCAATTCCTTCCCTGGGTTGGAGCAGACAAAACACTGTGGTTTGATACCTTCCTCTTTCTCCCTCTTCTAGGACACTCCATGGAAATGATATTTCCAGTGTTCCTGAAGGATCTTTCAACGACCTGGTCTCCCTGTCCCATCTGTAAGTACCTCTCTCTGGGTTCAACTCTTTGAGGGACAGTTTCAGCTTTATAAACCAGAACATATTATTCCAAAGTTCAGACTGTAGAACTTTTCTGTTTGTCCTGCTCTGGATATTCCTAGTGCATCTGTTCAAAGGAAAGAAAAGAATCCTGGAACCTGTTGTTATTAGTTACCAAAATATTTTCCTAAGGAAAAAGCAAATGAGCAACTGTGACAGTTCCCTCTTCTGTGGGCTCGGTGTTTAAGGGTTTCTTTCAGCGTTGTCTGTGTGAAATGCAGAGTGTGTTATGGTCTGAGAGTGAGACAGGAAACCTCCCACAAAGAGCAAATATTAAGCAAATGTGAATTCTTTGCTTAATAAGTGTCATATGTTTTGCATACTGCAGTGTTGTCAGCATATGAACTTGTTGATGAATCACTGCTTCAGATAGATCCATAATCACATGGAAATTGGTCCTTTCACAGCATTAATCCTTCATGCCCTAATTTGCAAAAAATGTTAGATGTTTCAGATATTTCAGAGAATTACTATTGTATTGATATTGGTGGAGGTCCAGGATATTTTTTCAATGCAGTTCAGCTGCTGAAAGAACTGTACAAACAAATAGCTGCAAGTGTCACAGAATAAACCTGAGGTGTAATGGGGCCAAGAGAGCGAAGGGAAAATATTTTGTCACGGAGATAATTTTGGATAGTTCACATGATTGGACAAGAGATGTAAAGGAAAAGTCATTCTGCATAGGAAATTTGATTACTCTCCTCCCTCAGAGGTTTGGGTGTGTCTTGGCCATGTTGTGAGGTGACAAGCTGTCACAAGCTGATGCAGATGTTTTCTGCTCTGATGCTGCCCTCGTGCGCGTGAGTCGTTGTTGATGTATGCACACCTCAAGACTTACACAGATATGTGTTCATTTTTATATCTGTTTCTCTCTTTGCTACCTTAACCATGCTCTCCAGAACCAAGGTTCACTTGATATTAGTGTATTTTCTGGCTAGCAAATATATCCTTGGACTGCTTATTTCTCTGTCTCAGCTTTCTGTCTCAATTTCTCTCTGGCCAGAGAAGACGAATTAAAGAGGTCTCAGATTAGTAGGGACAGAAATCATATGTGAGCACCTTAGGCAACTGCAGCTTCAGCTGAGAAATAACCTTCTCTCTTTCAAGCTTACATCTTGCTATGCAAGTCAAAGAAAATAGGAATTTGGCCCAAAATGTCTTTCTTCTTCAGGTTCCTAGGATAGTCAAGTCATTTTGTATGTTGCTGTGAAATAAAAATCTGAGTGAGCTGAAGGCCTGCACCTCCTTTTGGGAGAGCAGTGACACCTTCCATACTGGGAATCTGGCTTCTGAGGGTATTTTTAGAACTCAGGAGATAAACATATCATGCCCCATTTGTTTGGATTTTCCTCAGGGTTTGCTTTAAATGAAGCACAGATACAGTTTTCCTGGGTAAACCATTCACCTTAGGGAGTGATAAAAACCCCTTTGGCCCAACACAATCACTGCAGTCTATCTGTTTAGATATATGTGCTGCCAGAAATGTAAAATACACGAAGCTCAACTGAACAGTAATAAATAGGATCCATAAAATAAATAAGACCTGTCTAGGGTATAATTTGCACAGCTGAACAATTGAATTTTACAGTGCAGTTATGCTCTCCAGTTTCTTAAAGAGGATTCTGAAACTTTCAGCAGCCACAATGGTTTTGCTCTTCACATGCCAGAAAAAGCTGCCATACGAAGTCATACCTAATTGAAAATGAACCCATTTTGAGCTCCTCCTGATATATAGACCTTCAAGAACAAAAGACACACTTGGAATGGTTTTGAAAATGATACAAAGGGTTGTTACTCCTCAAACTCAGAATGCAAGAGAGAAGAAAATTTCCTGTTCAGTTTGCAACCAGTATGGCTAATTGTAGAACAGGTATGGCTGGAGAAAACTGGCTGCCAAGGTGTTGAGCAGGAGGAGCAGCACCAGGGCTGGGGTTGGGGGAAGAGGGAGAGCATCAAATGAACCTTTAGAATTGCAAAGAAACCTTTGTGTAGGATAGACAAAACTCTTGGTTTTAGTCAGTCTTTTGGAATAGCTTTAAATTGGTCTATAGTTGAGAGAACAAAACTGAGGTCTGGATACTTCAGTCCCTCTTGCCACAGCTGTTCAAAGCCTACAAGAAAAAAATCACCCAATTTCCTTTACATTGTCAATATCATGTTGTTGTAATGTAACTGTTACAGAAAACTATGTAGAGGAAGGTTTGTAAATAGTGTACATTCACTGGGGTTTCTTTACTATTTATTACTTTATTTACTTGAACCATAGAATCATCTATTTAAGCCATGACTTTACTAATTTGTGTAGCCCAGGGCAACGATAAATATGTTTGAGCACTACTGAAGGATCATGTGTATTAATTCTTTAAAAGAACCCAAAATCCATCAGGGTAGAACCCAGACCTTCTCAGTTAGGTCAGTCCCTGCCTTTGCTGTCCTCACATTCACTGATACACACAACTCTGTATCTGACTCAGCTTCCCGAATGCTGCCCACACAGGACCTGACCCCTCAGCACCCCAGAGACTGCACAAAGCAAACCTTGGTAATGGATGCTGTGTGCAGCAGGTAGTGCTGTCAGACATGGTTTTGATAAACAGCTCAGATTCCTAAACCCATGGGATCATCTCATCTTTACTCAGATTTATGTTAGCTAGCTATCAAAATAACCTGTCCTCTCCTGTGTTTCTCCCCATTGTCATGGCTAGAGGTATTTTAATTGCCTTTATTCTAAATTACCTCAAAGAAAACAAACAATGGGTCAGAACAGAAATATCTGCACAACATTTTGAAGATGCTGCTGGTGGTATTTCATTATAGCACAAGATATTTTTACCTTCTGGAAGTGTTTTGCTACTATGGGCAAAGAAATAGAGTATGTTAGAACCCACGAATGAAAGTACAGGAATTCACTATAGTTCCTAGAAATGAAGGGAAAACCCAACATCAGTACTACAGACAAAAGTACTACAGACAGGAAGATAGGTGTTAGAATTTCTGCAGTTGTACAATGTTATTGTCTAGTGCCTGTAGAGCAGGTTTGTTTCTAATGTAGCTTAGAAAGATTAATTAACACAGTAACTAGCCTTCCGTTGTCCTCCCACTCCCATGTTGTGTATGGCAGTTGCTCCATGCTGAAGTTAATTTCTCAGTCCAGCTTTCATTGCTGCATTTTGCTTGACCTTGGACAAGTGAGCCAGTTGATCACAGTTACAGGGTCAAAAAGTCAACCCAGTAGGTTTTTTTTTTCATTGTAAGCAATGGATTTCCAGAAGGAATGGATGGATATTTTTTAAGACTGTGCTGCAGTACACATTTAATTTTGATAAATGAGCCCCAGACAGGGCTTGAACCTCTGAACTCTCATTATGAATCTGTCTAGGGCACAGTGTGTTCATTAGTCACTCCAATGGAAAAGTATCAACAAATTTCCCAAGGTTTCTATCTTAGCATCCTGATATGTTTTTATTTGAAAGCAGCTGGAGTTTCAAATACTATCTTAAAAGCATTTGATAACATGTGCAGAAGCAGTGAACTCTAAAGGCCAATTTGAATGATTGGTTTCTTTGGTGTCTCTTCCCTGTGCTAATCTTAATTTAGTTACTTTTCTTCCCTGGGCAATTCAGGTGTTGAACAGCTAAGGCTTTACATTTACTTTCAGCAAAAGAAATTCAGACTTCCAACATGCATTTCTTCACACTTTCAAAACTAAATTGTTTCTAAACAACTTCTGAAAGTTTCTGTGAGTTACAGTGACACTATGTCAATGCATCTCCTTCGACCATCTGTCCTAACCCAAGGGCTGGGTTAACCAGCAAATGTGTTTTCAGAGCCATAAACAAAGTTAGTGGATGCTGGGCTGCAGTTCTGAACACAGGGCTGTCCTCTGGGTGCGTGTACCATCCAGTGAGGAGGTGTCAACATAATTCATCAGATCCCAACTAAATTACACAAATCATTGTTAGAATATGCTCATGGAGGCCAAGGACTTACAGAAAAGAAACCAATGTGATAAATCTGATGAAAGCAGTATGTCTGGTGACATTGCCCAAGCACAGTTGTTTGAAAAAGTGTTTTGCTGTTAGGTGTTTACACATCTTCCCTAAGTAATGATGGGAAGAAAGAAAAAGTGTGGGAATAATGGAGGAGATAAAGCTCTAGACTTCCTTCCTGAATACTCAGAAGATTTTTCCCACATTAGAATGGTTTGGTTTGGAAGGGACTCTAAAATCATCTAGCTCCAAACACCCTGCCATGGGCAGGATGCCACCCACTAGACCAGGTTGCCCAGGGCCCTGAACACAGCCAGGATGAGTCAGCCACAGCCTCTCTGGGCAACCTGCTCCAATGTCTCACCACACTCTGAGTAAAGAATTTATTCCTAACAGCCAATTTAAATCTTTCCTTCTTCCGTTTGAAGCTTCTGCCCCAAGTCCTATTGCTTTCCACCCAGGTAAAGTCTCTCTCCTCACTGGAAGGCTGCTATAAGGTCCCACCAAAGCCTTTCCCAGGCTGAACAATCCCAACTCTCTCAGCCTGTACTCACAGGAGAGGTTCTCCAGCCCTCTGATCATCTTCATGGTCTCCTCTGGACCCACTCTAAAAAGCCCACATCTTTCTTATGCTGAGGGCCCCAGAACTGGATACAGTTCTCCAGGTGGGGTCTCATGAGGGCAGAGTAGAGGCAGAATCACCTCCCTAGACCTGCTGGTCATGCCTCTCCTGATGCAGCCCAGGATACAGTTGGCTCTCTGGGCTGCAAGTGCACACTGCTGGCTCATCTCCAGCTGTTCATCCACCATGACCCCCAAGTCCTTCTCTGCAGGGCTGCTCTCAATGACTTCATCTCCTAGACCGTACTCACGTCTAGGAGTGCCTCAGTCCAGGAGCAGGACCTTAACTTGGACTTGATGAACCTCATATGGTTCTCATGGGCCCACTTTTCAAGTTTGTCCATGTCCCTGTGGATGGATCCTGTCCTTCTAGTGTGTCAACTGCACCACTCAGCTTCTGTCATCTTCAAACTTGCTGAGGGTGCACTCGATTTCACTATGTCATTAATAAACAATTAATATTGAGAATTAATAAGGAATTATTTTTAGGAATGAGTAAAGAATTTTGAAGTGAAGCATTCCTGAAGGGCTATGGGTTAGGTGCCTCAACAGGCTGAGGGCTGTTACCTTCTCTTGCAAGCCGAAATAGCTGCTAATTGTTTCACCCCACCAGGGCTCTGGGTACCAACCCTCTGCACTGCGACTGCAACCTCCGCTGGCTCTCCGAGTGGGTGAAGGCAGGCTACAAAGAGCCGGGCATCGCGCGCTGCAGCGGGCCTGACGCCATGGTGGACAGGCTGCTCCTCACCACCCCTGCTCACCACTTCCAGTGCAAAGGTAGTGCAATTGGGAAGGCTCTCTCCTCTGTCCTGCTGCTTTCCCTCACCTACACTGCTTTCTTTTTCCGCTCTTGGAAGCTGTTTGGGTTTAAAGTGGGTTTGGGAGGGAGCTGGGTTGGGCTTTCATCTTCTGAACCGTCACGTTGCCTTCAAGTCGTGTTTTCAAGTGTTCCTTCCACAAAGCACAGCTAGCTGCAGCACTGGGAGGAAAACCAGCAAACCTCAGAAGAGTTTGTGCTCCTCTTGCTCATAGCAGATTTTATACTGGCACATTGGCATATAGGAGGTTCTGCGAACTTATTTGAGCTAATAAACTGATTTTAGCCTTCTACCTACCCCAGAAAACTGGGGTTAGAATAAGGGTTGTTTTACAAAGACAGAGCACTTCAGTTGTTAAGAAGATTTACTTGAAAACTGAGAAACAAACTTCTTCTGGAAGGCAAACATGTACCAAAAGTAAGTTTTCATTTGAAGATCTGCAAACTGTTCTCATCAGCTCTGTGTGAGAAACATATCAAAGTGTTTCCTTCAGAATCCAGTGGACATTCATTCAGGAGAGGGCTGAGGGTCAGCTATTATTGACCAGGGGTAGTCAGTGATAGGACTATGCTGCCTTAGAGAGCACTTAGACAGATGATAAGGAGCATGGTTTTTGGTGGATAAAGTAAACATCTTATTTCTGAATGTAGATGAGGATTTACCTGTTTTGGAGGTTTGCTTAGGATACCACACAGTGGTATTTTACAGTGGAAAAGATGGGTCAGTAGCCTCTCTCAGAAATGGAAATGAGGGCATAAAGCCTGTTTTTATGTTTCTCAGAGTGCAATGCCCATTCACAGTACTAGCACTTCTTGGCAGCATGATTTTATAGAGGCTGGGATTAAACTGCTGAACAAACAAATGATGGTGTTTGAGGTGGGTTTAGACACAGGTTCCCAGGGCTGAGCTGAACATTATGTCCTTTCAGATACATTTTTAATAACTGTAACCTTATAATTTAATTACTTGGAAATGTCAGTCTCAATACTCTCTCTGGCTATAATTGTCAGAACTACAGAGTTTATAACAGTCTCTCAAATGTGAAGTACAAATATACCCTAACTACTAAAAAATACCAAATAAGGTACCTGTTCCCACAAAGTGAAACATAGAAAATGATTGTCATTTCATATGAAACAGGGTCTGAAAATTAATCCAGAAAGAGAAGCTAGGTGACTTCTTCCTTCTGAAACTGTGATATATCAATGGTTACACTCACTTTCTCTCAAAAGTAAGCAAGCAGCTCTCAGGTGAGCTGAGGAGTTTTCTGCTATCCCAACTGTCTCCAGGACTCACTTTATCTGGATGGAAAAGTGTTGATCCAGAGGTGATCTTTGGACAAGCAGAAACTCTTTGATGCTCTGGATGAGTGGCAGAATAATCCAAGCAGCTCCAGGCCCTAGGAAAAAAAAAAAAAAATCACCTTTTCTCCTCACAATACATGCATTTGGAAAAACAATGCATGATTTGGTAGTCTAACTGAACCCATTTCCATTGTGCATGTTCCAAGATCCAACACCTTGGGCCATTCTGTCTGGCCAGCAGTGGTACTGTTTTATAGTAAGGCAACAGGATTTCTGACAATGAATGGACACAATATTAGAGGTTTACCCTGGGGCTGGAGCCACCTGTGTGGCTTTGGTTTGCCCTGCAGCTGTATCATCCTTTCATTACTGAGCTGTAGCTGAGACATGTGCCTGTCAGCAGAAGAATGAGACAGTCTCCAAGAGTGTGTCTGCACTTCTGCCTGTGTAGGTTCAGTCCTAGCTCAAGCACTGCTAGCATGGAGCTCAGGGAGGGCTGGACCCTCTGCCCCCTTAAAAGCCTGAGTCACTGCCTCAGCCCCTGCTGAGTGTGGTACCTTGAGATGCTTGTTAGTCCATAGATGTTCTCTGTGACCTCCAGTAACTTCAACAGTGAAAAAAAAATGTAGAGTTGAACTTGTTAAAATGATGGTTTTAGGCTGTGACTGAGCAGAAGGTTATGTCTCAGCAGAGCCAAGAAAATCAAAGCATGTAATGTGCAAGTCATGCAAAGTCAGCTCTGCTTTTCATTAAATTGCCCTCCTAGCTATGCAGTAGAGGAAAGGAATGTGCTGGGCTGAGGGCATTTTGCTATATGGATTTATAAATCAAATCCACAAGGGCAAACTAATGAACTACTTAACTGCTAGAATCTAACACTGTTCTTATTACCTCCAACATTGATTAGCTTTGATCTGAGCCATAGGAATAAATGGAAAATATGCACATGTGTACTCATAGAACAAATTCTGGCTTAGTGACCTCTAAATGTAGAAGAGCAGCACTGCTGCCTGACTCATGAGCTCTCCAAGGAGCTACTTTTGTATATTCATCATATATCCTACTTTCAAGGCAAAAGTTGCTCAGTTCCACCCCATCAGTGCCAGAAATTCAGATGTTCTTTCCTCTTGCTGTCCTAACTCCAAGCTAAAGAGGTGTATGGCATTTAATTGGACACCAAGGCAAAGACAGAAGAAGAGGACAGCAGTCTCTTTTATTTCATGCTTTTGGGTTAGTTATTTTTTTGTGCAGTTTTCCCTCATTATTTCATGCCTCACTGCAATCAGCTGTGCCCTGTGAGCAGACCATTGCATGTTGGTAACACCACTACCAGTGCAGGATCAGGAGATAGCAATTGCATTGCAGGTGCTTCTCAGCTGGACTCCTTGCTACCCATTTCTGCCCTGTCCTTACCCTTCTTGGTGCTGGGCAAGTATTCAAAGTTCATAATGAAGGTTTGTGTCTCATACAGGATGGTCCAAAGCAAATCCTTGACTGGAAGGGGGTTTTTCATCCCTAGCTTTGGTAACCTTCTAGATCTGCACTCCTCTCTAACAACAAGTATAAGCTTCTTTCCTTCATTTTCAGGATGCTTCACCATTTACCTCTTCTTATCACTCATCCTAGACTAACAGCAGCTCTGTGCCCACTTCTGATTAGCACAGGAAGTTATTTGAAAGTGTGGTTTATTAAAAATGAAATAAAATGAGTTTAAAATGGTTTCTTTTTTAATGAAATAAAATTAGTTTAGGGTCTTTACTGCCTGCTATATTTTAAGCCCTTGTGAAGTGTTAGGTTTTATTTTTTTTCCCTTCTAAACCTCATTAATACTTGAAATGTAGCCATTTCAGCATCACCATCTCTTTAACTGTAAATATAACTCTCTAAATTAGCTTTCTGTAACATCTCAGCCATAAAATGCTCATTGCCTTGGTACCCTTAATGTGCTTAGTATTGTTTTGGTCTGTGTCCATTCTCCTGCTAGCCCACAGACATCACTACTTCTCTGGAAGAGTTCTCTTAAGAAATGTCACTTATTAAATGGTTGCAGTGAGGCCATGTGTGTTTGCCTGCACACATTTACATCTTTACAGCTTTGCCTTTCTTTTTTAATTCCATTTTTTTTTGCATTTTGCCAAGACAGCTGAATGTTGAGAATCATTCTGCTGGGCAGAACAGGAAGAAAAGAAGTTTTGAACTCTGGTAAAATTAAGGATGGTAGAACACTTTGCACCTAAATATTCCCATAAGCCTCAAACTAAATCTTTCTTATGCATGTTTTTTGTTTCTGCTGTTGCATCTGCACTTTCATTCTTTTTACCAGCCATAGAAATGTCATGTTATAGTTCCCCAGGGGTTGCTGTTGCAGAGTTTCCAGCACTGAGAGGAGGAAAAATTGCTGAAAGCCATATATATAGAAGCCCACTCTCTGGAGATTCCCAACCAGAGCTGATGTTTGGATGTCCAGGAGAATCTAAGCATCATTGAGACTTGCCTAGCACTTGATTTAAGTCCTTAAAAACCTCTCTGATCCCCAGGAATCCCAATGCTGCTGTGTAAAGTTGCTCCCTGCAGCATGTGTGTTTCTGCCAGCGCAGGATGAATGCTGCACTAGGCAAAAATGTGTGTGAGAGTAAAGGAAGTATTAATATTGTAATCAGTTCTCTATTAACACACTGTCTTTTGCCTTTCCAGAGCCAGTAGATATCAGTGTTGTGGCCAAGTGTAACCCCTGCCTCTCCAATCCATGTAAGAACAATGGGACATGCAACAATGATCCAGTGGAGTTTTATCAATGCACTTGCCCTTTTGGCTTCAAGGTAGGAATACAAATGAACTACATGAAAAGCAATGAAGTGTTCCTCATCCCTTCTCTTTGCTTAGCTGTTGTACCATGAGAAGTCAATTTTGCAGGCAGCAGAGCTCAAAAGATCCCTTACTCGAGCAGATTGTGTGTGACCTTTCAGCTGCATCCTGCTACAGATTTTATCCTGTGCAATCAAAAGGACCTTTCTTTCTCTCTCTCTGCTGTGACTCTGCAGCTCATCCTGAGCAACATGTTCTAGTTGTCTCTGCTTTGAACAGGGTGGTTGGGCTAGACAGTTTCCAGAGGTCACTTCCAACCTTGGGCATTCTCTGATTCTGTGATGTAGACATCCATGGGAAATGGCAAAACTGATTTTGTCTTCCTTTTAGTTTCTATTCTTTTGCCAGCTACAAGCTAACCATTTCATAGGCTGCCAGGCCAAGGAGGAGGCAGATCAGACTAGAATTAGGGGCTAGGGTAGTCCATGGTGACAGCATGTTGATATCTGCTCATTTAGATCTGTCTGGCACAGATTGATGAGCAGAAAGATGATAACTGATCAGGCACAACTGCTAGCTCAGCTGTCTCTGACTTGTGAGCACTGATGTCCATGGAGAGATGTGCAAATGTGAAACCCTGTAGATGCCAAGCACTGAGAGCATCTGGTGTCAGCTTCTTGATAACACATTTAAAATCAGAAAATCCTGTCATTGAGTTATGCCTTTTCTTCAGTAGTGGTGTATAACTCCCACTGTTAACACTGCATCAGGAGAGCTTGAGGCTACCAGGACTTTGCTTTGCAGTTGGTATAACTGGAAACCTAGCTCAGTAGTCAGTAGCTGCAGGATTAAGTATAAGTACTAAATGAGGCATATGATCTGTTCACAGCCTGGGGGAGATGGGATATTATGGCCAGAGAAGTAGGTTGCATCCTGTAGACTGTGATTTTATCTGCCTCATTGGATATTTCTTACAGAGCCTTGGTCAGTTGAAGCAGATGCTCCTAAAACACAGACTAATAAGAACTATAGAGGGGAAAAACAAAAGAAGGGCAAAACCAGACATGTGTGGGAAGTAAGCACAAGTATCCATGTCTTACATTGCAGGTAGGATTTAGGAATTGGCTCTGATGGTATCACCATTTTCCTCCTCTGTTTGCCTAGGATACATCCCAGATGGTAACAGAGTAATTGTGACAGACCCCTGAAATATTGGGAAAGGGAAGATGTAAAGCTCATTTCTTTGGTTTCAGCCCAGTGCCCTCACACCTACTGCTGCAGAATAACAGCAGTCCTCCTAAAGAGCTGGAAAAGCCACTGAACATTTCCTCTCCTTACAAATCCTTCTACCCATTGGCACATCAACCTGCAACTTATTCTAAGATCTTAAAAGACCACAGTGGCAAAAATTCATTTAGCTGAAACTAACTATTTGGTAACAACTGATTTGTCTTTGCAGTGAGGGGAAACTTGGCTGTTTATCTCCTCAGGTCAGCAGAGGAACAGTCATTGTCATTTGGTGTTTGACATAGACTAGGTTGAATTATTCAGGTGAGAATAGGTGACTGTTAGGATAACTTCAACCACTTTCAAAACTAACAGGAGAACACAGAAGTCTTTGTGTATGTCTTACTCTGTAAGGCTTGTGCTATAGAACAGGTATCCAGGTTAGTCAAAGTAGAAGTTTGTTGATTATGGGTGTATCTTTTTTTTTTGCCCTAAAGGTTTTTGGTTGGTTTGGTTTTTTAACAGTATTTCTGCATGAGCAAATGCACTAATATGGATGCATTTATACTGCTCAAGGCATGTTTACAAAGGGAGGATTTATTAACCAAAATAATCCTCTAGTTAGATTAGCAAACACTTTCTAGTGTGCATTAGACCTCAGTAGGCATCACTTTACTTAGAAAGGTTTTGATAAACCCTTGAAGTGACTCAGTTTAAAGATCTTACAGAGCATCCAGGTTTTCTCCTCTCTCACATACTTTCTCAGGTAACATTCAGTGTGTGAATGCAAAACCTAAACCCTCTTGTGAGCACCAAGCTGTCATCCAGGCATGGCAAAGAGCAAGCAGACTCAGGCATGGCACTTAAGAGTTTAAAAATACTGACTGGGTAACAGCACAGGCAGAACTGGTGGAAACTTAATAAGCAAAAAAAAAGCCAACAAAAAACTGTGTGTCTTTACCACAGGTTTTGGAATAAAAATGAAATATGACAGGTCCAAATACAAACCATATGAAAGGAGCACTCTATCTACCACGCAGTTCTCCACCAGAGATTCATGCTAATTCAATAACAATACCTTGCTTCCTTCTCACCAGCCAGCACCAAACAGCTCTATCCATCTGGAAGCTATTTCCCAGACCTTGATAAATTGCCCTAAATCTGCCCTCTCAGCATTTGTTTTTCCTTGTTTGATGTAGATTTGGGGGGGGTGGAATCCTGTGTGGAAGAAGAGTGCATCAATAAAGTGAAACACCCAACCCCTTCTTCAAATGTATGCTCACTCCAGTGAGCTGACAGCTTCAGAATGTTCCCTGGAAGGAGACAGCCAGCTCCAGACTGCTTGCTCTCTGGGGCTGCTCTGCCCATGCTGGCCTTCAGAATTAAAACAGAAGACCAACCAGCAGAAAGCTACCTAAGTAAACCACTTGCTAAACTGGTGCCTGATGGAATCAGGACCTTCCACCAGTGAACTGTAGTTGCTAAAAGCCTATAGTCTTCTTTTTCACCAGCACATTGATAATGTTTCTCCTGACTTTCATGATGGCAAGGGAGTTTTTGCTATTGAATCTATAGCTGATGGGGCTTTTACACTGTGTAATGCTGCCCAGGATGGCTCTGAGTAAACTTAAAAGTGAGATAACTTGTGGACCACTTGAGCTGAGAGGCCAGTGGGCTGAGCAGTTGTGTTTGATGAGGACAGAAATACAGATTGCTCACTGAGGGAAGGCTATATGCTGATAACTGTCTTTGCTGCTGCTCTTGCCTTCAGATGGGTAATAGATGCATTTGCTAGAGATAAGCCATGGTTGAAACAGTTAAGCACTGGCCCAGGCTGCCCAGGGCAATGGTGGAGTCACCATCCCTGGAGGGGTTCAAAAACCATCTAGATGTGGTACTTAGGGGACATGGTTTAGTGGCAAGGTGGTCATAGGTTGAAGGTTGGACTCGATGATCTTAGAGGTCTGTTCCAGCTTTAATGATTCTGTGATTCTTTGTGCTTCTGTGGTTGGTTATGCTTTGGGGACAAATCCCCAGAGACAGTAGGAGCTGGTGTGAGAGTGCCACCTATGGTGACTGGCAGAGTGGACAGCCTGAGCTCCAGGGTGCCCCCAACACTGGCAGGAAAAGTCTCTTCTTGTTCTGAAGCTTGTGTTTTCATATTAGACACAGACATAGGTGTCATTAGCCAGTGGCATGGGTTTGGGCTTTCTCTTTTTGTTGGGTTGTTGTTTTTTTTTCTTTTCTCCATAGCATTCTTTGAAAGATTATTTAAATAATATGTGTGGTTTAGATTGTGAAGTATGATTACAAGTAGAGAAATGAAGCTTGCTTCTGCTTTAAATGCTGCTGGCTGCCTGCAGTGCAAGTGTGTGTGAGTGCAGCTGGTGGCTGGTAAATAGATAACAGCACCATACTAAGTCATTTATCCTGCAGAGTGTGTGGCTTTTATGCATTCCCATTGATACTGTAAAATCAAGTTTGTGGGCATTAGAATTCCAGAGAATAATCAAACTTGCAGTCAATAAGCCACTGAGAAAGGATTTACTTGAGTAGCTGTAGTAAAAACTAAGATGAGTGAAACCAGTGTATTTTGCTGTTGCTCTATTCTGAAAATGCCTTTTTGAATTTTTTGGCTGGTTTGTGTCTGTCTTTTTTTTCCCCCCCCCTTTAAAACTGAGGTAATCAAAGATGAAGGAGAATAATTTTGTTATTTGTAGAACTGGGGAAAAAGAGTTTAAAATACATCTGTGTTTTATCTGAAGTGAAAGGACATTTCCAACCTGGAATACAAATGACATTACCTGCCTAGGCATCACCACAGCCTCTTTGATTGCTCAGCTAAATGGGAGCCTGAGCTGTTGGGTTGCAGGATGTTTGTCAGCTCTGGGTTCTGCTGTTACTGAAAGCTGTCTGCAAGGGGAAGTGAAGATAGGTAAAACTAGGCTAGCTCATATCCCATGCTTCAGGCAGCAGATGCTGATGCCTGCCTGTGGTAGAGTTGCTCTGTAAATCTTATCCCACTCTGTTCACCTCCCTGTTGAGTTCAGCCAGTGTCCTGACTTTTCTAGCAGCACTGCAGTATCTTGAGGGTTCAAGCTATTTCACCAGTCATCCAGAATGACAGATACAATTGGAAAAATCCTGGGTAAAGCTCTTGGGCTTTGGAGAAGGCAGTATTCTTTGCAGCCAGACTCTTGTGGTGGGAGGCATTCTAGTGAAGCCAGAATGATATTTAGTGAGGAAGCTGGCTCCAAAGTTCTGCTAGGAATTTGGCTCTTCCTCCTCCCCACCCCCTGTGCCAGGTTTTCATCCCTGGAAAGAGGGTTAGAAGTTTGGAATCTCAGAGCAGAGTGTCTCTGGGATGTGCAGGGTTCGTGTCCATCACACGTTGTATGCAGATATAACCAACGTGCTCCTGTAGTGTCACATGAATAATGGCTCAGAGGCCTAGAATAATGCTGTTTGAGGAGTGTTCAGCACAGAACTGATCTTAAAACATAGTTACAGTAGTGTTTGCTCCTGGACAGGTATTCTGCCCACCTCTTACAGCTCAAGGCTGAGACAGTGCAAGTTGATTCCACTGGCCAGTTTCTGTGTTGTGCTGGTTTGGATGGGGTTAGATGAATGTCACCAGTGCAGGCTTTGGCTGCTGATGCTTGCCAGCTGTGTGAGAGTCTGTGTCTGGTTTGTTAGGCTAATACTCTCTGGAAGTGTAACTCTGTGCTTTTCTTTTGTTGGCTCTATTAACATGTGCATGTAAGTCCCCACATACATCATTCCATGCACAAATAAAACCCTGAGTTGGAGTTGCAAAAGGAGGGGAAATTGGAAGGGGCTCTTAAACCAGCCTGCCCTCCTCCAAGTGAGACAGGACAGCAAACATCTCTGCTTTCATGTGTTACTCTGTCTTGGCCTCTTTCCTCTCCCAGTGTCAGGGTCAGGGGACAGGCAGTGGAATGTAAGCTCAATGCCAAGTTTTCACATGGAGAAATCAGTGCAGCAAAATCCTGTTTGTGTGAGGTGATTCTGCCTTGAACTTTCATTCTAATAAATTCCCCTGGAGTGTGTGTTTGTGTGATCTGGGGTGGTTTATTTTGTGTGTGTTTGTTCTAACCCTACTTAAAATACTTATTAATGGATGTCCAAGAAGTATTTTCCACTCTTAGTAAAATAAAGCAGAAAGCCTTGAGGGATGAGAGGTAATGGGTGGCCATGTAAAATGAGTAGACCTCTGTTTATGGATGGATTTTTAGAGCAAACAGGAGAGTCAGCAGTAGGTTGTTATAATTTCATATAATGCTGCTAGGTCAGAAAAAAACCTGCAGAAATCCCAATATTTTCCTGCATATCCTCATTCCCTAACACTTAGCACGCAGCAGCCAGACTTGTGTCTCTTTCTTTTTGCCCTTTGTGTTATAGTAGGTCTGAAGAAAAAAAAATGGAGATTTACATCTAGAAGAACATAAACCAAGAAGGTTTAAGGCAGGATTGCCACCCCAGTTGCTGGCTGAAGGTGGTAGGCATGCATCCACCTACCACAAGCCCTGTAAAAAACATAGTAATGGGTCGTGGCATGCCCTAATGAGGGCTTTTAGCAATAAAGCCAGCTCTGAAGAAGCATTTCCATTTTTGTTAGGCCAACAAGGAAGCAGATGTTGAGCAGCTTCAGGCATTTGCTGCATCCAGAGAAGGTGCTGAGCAGTTGAGGTGAACAGTAAGCCATACCCACAGGTGGGCACTGTCATATTGATTCTTTTGGGGATTATTCCCTCCACGCTCCTTTGTTTTTACTGCTGGTTTTTTTTGGTCTCCTTCTAAATGCCTTAAAAGGCCAGACTTCCAATCTTTCTTGTCTGAGGGTAAAGGAGAAGTTTTTATTGGCATTAGTCTGAATTTCAGGTTTCTTAGGTTTGCTTGGTCCTATTACACTGAATAATATTTTTGTTTCCTCTGTGGTTTGTCTGTCTTTCAGGTGATTGCTGGTTGCTAGAAACTCTGCTTAATCAAGTTCTGTTTAACCAGCTCTTAATTTTCTGCATCCCACCATTTCCACATAATTGAATCAGTTGAAGTAGTTGGTCACAGCTGAAAATCCTTATTGTTAGATTATTCTTGTGATTGTCTGTCCCCTGTTATCCTTGAGGCTTTCTTGGCACTGACTGTGCTTGATGCTGTGGCTTTTGGGTTTCTTTTGTTTTCCAAGAACATGAGCAGAGATTGTGCTAGGAGGTTAATTGCCTTATTTCCCCCTTTCCTTTGGGGATGATGGAATTGATGAAGTTGCTGTAAGCAGGCTCAGCTGAAAAGAAAACTTTCTTTGTCATGTGAGAGAAAACTCTCCCCTGTTAATAGAAATGATAGAATGCCAGAGTAGTTTGAGAACTGGTAGGTGACTGTGCAGGGGTAAGTGCACATCCACTGCAGGTAAAGTTGTACCAGAGCTCCCTCTACTCCTTTGTTGATGGTGTCAGGCTCCAGTGCTGAGCTGATGGCTCTGGGGGTTCCCTGCTCCTGCTTCTGAGCCCCAATAAAAGCAGTGGTGATGAGCTGTATGAGATGTGTTAATTAATGAGATGTATTTCACTGTCAGACCTTGTATCAGTACAGAACTGTTCCAAACCAAATACCTGCATCCTTGGCAGTCAAGGGGACACCAGCAAAACTTTCTCCAAATGGACTGTGACTCTTCCAGCATCTTGAGCTCTTTCAGAAGTCTACTGGAGAGATCTTTTCATCACAGAAGCCCTGCCTCATGTTAGGTTTCATTGGGTTCCTGTGTGCAAGGTGTCCCTCCTCTCTCAGGCAGGCCATGTTCAATAGCTTAAGTGTTGAGCATAGGTTAATTGCCTTCAGCAATAAGTTTAAAATACAACAATTATATTTACTTTCATTTTTATTTCTTACTAATGGGAATTGTTTTCTATGCAAATGATAAGTCTTTATAACCTTCTCTCCAGTGATTACATTAAAAAAGAGGCACTGTCTTTTGATAGCCCAAGAGGGAGAGTTTTGTTGTCACTGCAGGATGTATTTTAAAATAAATAATCCCTTAAGTGTTTTGAAGCTCCTGAGAGCACTGTTCTCATGCATGAATACTGGCTGAATTCAAGGCTATGTATAAAATTCTCAATGTCCTTTTTACATCAGATATTTGGGGTTGAAACTGATGTACAGAGGCAACTCTTGCAAAATCAAGGGGGTTTTGGTGTCCCTCATTTTCTTCTGCATCTCCCAAACCATCCACACAGTGATTTGCATCAACCAGTTGATCAAGTAACCTTGGAAGGGGTTGATTTCAGCTCTCTGCTAAGTGAATGGACTCCCTGATAGATGCATGACATCTCTGCTGGCACTGATGAAAAGCCCAAAAGCCCATGGAAACCCAAAGTGCTTATGTAGGGAGAGCTTTGGAAGGACAGTCAGGATTTAGTGGTAATGAATGTAATTGCAAAATAAACCTCAGATGTCCACAGAGAATTCAATTTCATACTCACAGGAGAAGAACCAGAGTTTTTAAAAGAATATGATGGATCCTTGCACTTTGCCTTTGACAGGAGTGTTCTTGATTACTAGTTACAGAGGTAATGGAAGGTGTATTATACCCTGGAGGATCATAAATCTTTCTGATTTAAATAAAATGAGGCTTAAGAGAGCAGAGTTCACCTAATTTGCTATAAATTGACAATTGTGATTTATTAATAAGGACAATGAAGTCACTAAGAAGTGCTGCTGCCATGCCCAATTATTGTTTAATCAGGTGCCAGATGAAGCTAGACTGGCAGAGAAGGTAACTGTGCTGAAGATGGTGGGGCATGACTAACTATTACTGTATTTTTACTTCAGACACACTGTGAAAGTTTTCAGAGAGAGGTAAAGCAGCAGATGGGGGAGGGGAGCAGCAACAACCCAGTATCAATGTATCTTCAGTTCAATCTAGCTTCTGTGTCATGTAGCAAACAAGATTTCTCATGATGCTTGTGAGCAGCAGGCTACTTCTGTGTGGTGTGGTGTCAGTGTGAGTAGAGCTGTATAAAGAGTGATGCTGAACTGAAAAAAGAAATCAATTAGAATTGTCTAGGTAAATTCAAAATTATGGTAAAACTTTTTTCAAAGCTAGAAATAAATCAGATTAATTACTTTTTCATGTTTAATTGATTGACACATAGACAGCAGTCATCAGAAGGTACATTTATTACCCTATGGGACAGAACACAGAGTCACAGAATATCCTGAGTCAAAAGGGACCCACAAGGATCATCAAGTCCAACTGTGGTCTATGCACAGGACAAGCCCAAAGTCACCCCATGTTCAAATACTTTAGGGAATCCTGCTCTGGCAGGGGGGGGATTGGACTAGATGATCTTTTCAGGTCCCTTCCAACCTCTAACATTCTGTGATTCTGTGAAACTGCCCAAATGCTTCTTGAATTCCAGGAGAGTTGGTGCCATGACTGCATCCCTGGGGAGCCTGTTCCAATGCTCCACTGCTCTCTGGGTGCAGAACCTTTGCCTAATATCTAACCTAAACCTCCCCTGGCACAGCTTCATGCCATTCCCCTGGGGCCTCTCTCTGGTCACCAGAGAGAAGAGATCAGCACCTGCCCCTCCTTCACCTTTGGTGAGGAATGACTAAAGAGAAATAGTTAATTCATCACCCCTGTGTGCACCCTAACCTAGAGGCATCCAAGGTGTGGATGTCTGTAGCAAGGTCTGCATTCAGAAGGAGAAGTCACAGCATTTTTATGAACAACAGATGATCAAAATCTTTCTACTTCCACCTGGCAGTCTAAACCCAATCTGAGCCAAAATTGCTGTGATATTATCCATGCCTTGCCAAATAATTTGTGTATGTGCCTAAGCAGATGGATCTAACATACACTCTGCCAACTCTTGTAGTTCTTTGACCTTGCCAAGGAGCATCATATGCATCTTTTCCAGATTGAGGCTTAGCCATTATGTCCATGGCCAGAAAGAGCACAAGCAAGGAAACCTGGATCTACTGAAGGCCTTCAGATTATTGTGGCTAGGTATCAGTGTGCAAGCTGTCTCCATGTATCCTAAGATCAGTGCAATCAGCTAGGAAATCAGTTTCAGATGGCTCCAATGGTAAAGTAACAGTAATTCCAAATGCTGTATTTTCCAGCCCATCTTGCAAAAGAATTTAGATTCATTTTTATCTTTTCATTTCACTCTTCACTCATTTTGCACCATCTCTTACTGCTTCATCACTTAAGGCTTCCCTCCACAGAGCTGAGTAGCTGTGTCTGCAATGATCCCTGAGGTGTCCATCAGGTCCTTCATGCTGCAGTTAGCATAACATGCTATGAGAACTTCCCTAACTTGCTTTGAGGTTTGCAGTACAGCTAAAGCTTTTTCTTTTCACTATCTTCACAGTATAGCAAATATTGAATTGCTTTGCAACTGAAGACTCTTATCTAGACAATTGTGAATAGAACTTGGGAGAATTTTTCCTGCCAGACTTGTAACTTGGTGTATTGGCTGCATTGCTGAATTCATTGCATTGTGTTTCCTTGGTCAATGATGCAAAAGTCTTCTTGTTTCTCCTTTCTTGTTATGGCCACTAAATATATTTCAAGAATACATCAATAGGAATGTATTTCTTAAAGGGAAACTGCTGAATACCTTATCTTATTTCCTAGCTTAGTTTTCTAGTGGAGTACACTTAGTCCATGAGACATCTCTTTCCCATCCTGCTCTGGGAATATTTTAATGTACTTTCCAATTGGACTGTTTATGAAAGATGGATAAAGCTTTCCAATGGTCAAAAAAGACACTGGTAAAGATGCTGCTAAGTAAAAGCCTGTAGCATCAGTTTGCACCTTATTGGATGGCTGTATGCTATCACTGCAGGAAAAACCTTGCTCGTGGTTCTCACACTAAGCATGAAAGAAGCAAAACTCAAGTGAAAAATCCATTCAAGAGTTCACACTGAATTCTCTTTCTGTACTGAGTGACTGTTTTCCATTACTTCTGGATGGATTTTTTTCCTCCCTCTCTTCTCTTCTCATCCCATCATATCCCATCTCATCCTTCTGTATGAAGCATCAGGAATCAGGCCTTGTTTTCACACCATATTGAGCCCTTCCCTCTGCTATTAGTCCTTTGCAGGTCTGAATATGTGAACAAGTCCCAGTGGCACATGCAGAGGTAGTTTTAACACTCAAGCAATCAGCATACACCAGAATTATTCAGGAAACTGTTTAATAAAATACTTCCAAAGCTCTTTGGAAGCTGAGAAAAGCTGAGTGGCTCTAAGTGTCTTATTTTAACTTGATTTCACAAGTGTCTATTTTTTCTTGATTTCACAACATTAAGAGGTTAAAATTGTGAAGCTGGCAGATACTTGTGAGTTTGAATAACATCCCTGAATACATTCTCACAGTGTACCTCTGCTTGTCTTTCTGTGAATTTTCCTTCAAGTCTGTCACAAAGTAGGTGCTTTACTTAGCTTTTTCCCTAATGTAGTGATTGCTTATTGACTTCTGACCAGGACACCAATAAGACAATTGTGAGGCTGAGAGCTGGATGTGGGTGTATTACTTCCACTACTAGGAATGTAAAGGAATAGATTTGCAGCACAGTATCTGCTAATTTTGTCTGATTTCCCTTTAAGCTTTAGCTGTATTTCCCTTTAAAGCTTTAGCTGTATCAAGAGCTTGATAATTGTCTATGAAAACCTCATGGTTCTTAATTTGAAGTCTCTCTCTCTGTCTTTGTCTAGTAGTTTTACCAAACACAGGAAGGCTCTCATCTGTTCTCTACACATAGCATCTAAATAAAATCTCTTATGAACACGTGGGATATTGTTAACCACTCAAATGAACTCTGGTATTTCTTGTGTATAGCTCATTTTCCAGCATGCCTTAAAACAAGGCTGTAATTAGCTGGAAGGAGGTCTCCCTGTTCACAAACCATTGAAGTTAGATAGACTTAAGCCTGTCTGCAGGTGTCTTCCTCACTGTCTGGATCCTGTTTCTGCTGCAGTCAGCAGTGATGGTTTTATACACCAGGAGGTTTCTACCTTGTGCCTGTGGTGAGCTCCCTGCTGACACCTCTGATCTGTGATCACATTAAAATGGGCAGAGGTCAAATCCCTGCCATGTGATCTTGAATGAAGCCCATAGGTAACACTAATTGTGAAAAAATGTTTAAAACCATAATCATTGCAGTGGCTGAAAGAGTCCCCAGTTAAATGGGGTTTTATTGCTTAGTTCTTCCTGCTTAGGTCCTTAGTAGTTTTAGCTACTTGTTCTTGATTGTTTTACTAATCATGAGGTAATGTTTTCCAGTATTGGATACTTGTAAAGGCTGGGATTTGGCACAGCAGTACTGAGCAACAGCTTGTATGTACACTAATGCCCAGGACAGTTAATTACTGTTGAGTATGAAATGTAGAACTGACACTTTCTAAGGCTGGTGGATTGCTTCTGTTCTCATTCACTGAAACACATGGAGTTGGAGCAGCCCAGATAAAATCTGGACCACCTGAGGTACTTCAGATTGAAAAAGGCAGCTGGACTCTGAACATGTCTTCTGATTAGTTGCAGAAATTTTATGTTTCAACACCTAATCCTTTAGACTTTACAGAAAATGAGTGAAATTATATAAAAGTGCTTTGGATGGGAGAAGAATGTATTGCAGCTTAAAAAAGCTCTAGAAATAAAATATGGCATGCAGAGAGAGCTTCATCCTCTTTCTGTGAATTGCTGAGATAGTCATATCTTCTTGCCTGTCCTTGAAACAAAGCCTGCACCTCTTTTTCTGACCCTGTTAAAAGGCTGTTTAGTCTTGAAGCAAATACACAGTATTCCCCTTTGTAACAATAGTTATTTCCAGGGAATATAATACAGAGTTTTTCCCAGCTCACAGATAAATTAATTTTAGTGATGCTTGACAGCAATTCCATTTTTCAATAAGAACAGTCTTACTGTAAATTGAGACTAGAGAATTGCATTATTCATTTGAAAGATGTTTCTAGAATGTCTTTAGGCTCTTCTGGGTAGTAACTGTCTTATACAGAAATCAAATGGCCTTGCTTTGCTGTAGATTTATTTGTACCAATATTTTCTGCAGCCTCTTTCAGAATTCTTTGTTTTTCATAGTCTTCTGGGTTAGAGAAATTGTAGCTGTTTTGTGGGCTCTCAGTGTGCTATTGATAAAGTCAGCTCAGAGGAGATAATCCCCAGAGAAGCCTTAAGTGCTGTTTGCCCATTTATTACAATAAGTAAACTGAGTCAGAGAGACTCTGATTTTCCTAAAGCCACACAGCAACTTACTATTGTAATTAAGTCTGATTCAGTAGCACAACCTAATTGGTTTCCATGGTGCCTGAGGCCTAAAGAAGCCAATAATTCAGCTATGTTCAGTAGAGGACTGAGAGCTGAGTCCAAGTCATGAGATATTTCATGTGCCAGCGAGAGAGACTGAAAATGCCTTGCCCTCATTTTGACATGTATCTTTACTAATTGTGTACAAGAACATTCCAAATAACCTGAGTCATTACAGGAGAAGTGATGGGATAGTTTTAGATGGTGTTCAACTGTGCTAAAAGCCTTCAGAAAAACAGAGGCTGTGGCTTTTGCTTTGCTTAGCTGCAAAGGGTTGAATATCTCAGTGATACGGGAGCAGAGGCTTCACGTGAAAGAGAAGTTACTGATGTCAGGGAGGTAGCTATAAAATAGTCAGCTCTTCAGAGACAGGAAAAGCATTTGTGATCTTAGAAATAGACAAAAAGGGCATCTCCTGGCTTCACTAGGAGAATGTGATAAGCCCACAAGATGCAGAACACAGATGGAGAAAGCACAGGCAGTGTCGCTGAAGGATGGCAGAGGATTAGCGGCGATGCTGCAGGACGCGCAGCCGTGAAGTGCTGTGGCCCACATGGTGCCAACCAAAACCTGCCTGAGCTTCCCCTCAGTGCTTTCCTAATTCTTCCTGAGACATTTGGGGGCTCAGGATTTCAAATGGAGAAGGACAGGCTGTTTGGCAAAGGCAGCAGGGATGAAGCGAAACCCCTCTCTTGCCAGGTCTTGGGTGAGGTCTTCACGTGCTGCCTGCACTGCTGTGCTGGGGGAATGAGCTCACAGAGAGGCAGGAGGTTGGCCAGGTCTTTCTGTTCTTCCTTGGAAATGTTTCTCTTCTGAGTCGACTAAGGAAAAGGAAATCCATGTTTTCTTGTACTTGCACAAATTTTAAGAAGCAAAGCTGTTTCTCCTCTCTCTGGGGAATGCTGGGGACAGAGCCTCAAGAAATACAGCTTTGTAAGAAAGCTCCTCTGTGGTGTAAGATGAAGGTACAGTTACTGTGGGTCTCTGTTCTTCTCACAGTATGCTGGCAGCATGTCCTACCTGGCAACATACTGAAGATCTCCTTATTGTTCAGAACTCTATGACATGTGAATGGCAGAGCCTAACACTGTGAATGGACAGGCCAGATCAAATGAGCTCAGTAGAAAAGTTCACAATTAGAAGCTGATTTGTTTTTTAATGCCTTGATTAGGCTTAATTGAGGCTGCACTAGTTTCGGGATAAGCACTCCAGAGACAAATTGGGGTGGCTACTGTTAGTTATACAGTAGAAAAGCACAAATGGAGCTTGAGCTGTCACAGAACCAGCACAGTCCTTGTCCTGCTGCCTTGTCACTTCCAGCCTGGGCACATTGCTGGGAAGGGGCACACAGTTAAGAGCTGAGCATGAACTTCTGATCAGTGTAGGATCTAAAAGAGAGATGAGCAATGATGAACAAGGGTTAGAGAGATGTGACCAGCCTATTTGTTCTTCACTCAAGAGCGAGATTTCCCAAACAGCTGTGAAGCTATAGGCCAACTGACCAAACCCATCCCAGTGTGGTTCTTCTGGGAGATCTGTTCCCTTACCATGCACAGAACCATGTAGTCTTGGTTCAGGGAGCACCTAGGTTCTTTTGGAAATAAAAGGTAGGGAACATTTTCCTAGTTGAGAGCCAAATAAGCCCTTCAAACAACTTTGACTTAAGAGCATCAGAAATACCATAATGGGTCTGAGGTGCAGTTACCACAGCATTCTGTCTCTCATGGGGCAGCAGCAAATCTTTACTGATGAGGAGAAGACACCAGCCTGGCCAACACTCCTCACCAGTTCTCCCAGCACCCATCCAACATCCAACTAAGGAACTTGATGTTTCCCTCTTGCCTTTTTCATCTGGTTTAGATCCTTTGTATGTGAATTTGTCTGATGGCTTTTGTACTGTCTGACTTCACAACCTTCTGTGACAAGCTCATACTTTGGAAGAAGTGTTTTCTTTTATCTGCATGAAGCTCATCTTCCACCATCAGTAAGTGCCCCTTTACTGCTGAGGGATTTCACATGTGACAAATTCTGGGTTCACCACTTCCATGGTTTTGTAAACCTCAATCATATCACCCCCATCAGTTGTCTTTTCTCCAGACTACAGAGTCCTAGCCTTTTTAGTATCTTCTAAAGTAGTTGTTGCATCTCCTTGACCATCTTGGTAGTCCTTTTTTACTCCTTTTCTAACCCCACTGTATTCATCCTGAGGCAAGGCAAATCAGTCAGGTGTCTGCCAAGTGCAGCGTTGGGCTCCTTAAAGTCTGTTCTTAATTCAGCTGCAATAGCAGATCTTAAATGAGAACAATAAAGTCTCAAAGCTGGGTGGAAAACCAGCTGACAGTTGGTGCTCTCATGTGTAGCACATGGCTGAAGCGTCAAGATGCTTCGTGTTGACAATAAAGCCATCATAAAAAAGTGAGACTCTGGAAGCTGAGTGTCCCCTGCTCCAGTCCATCACACCAGCTATGCACAGTCTGAAAAGGGTGGGAAGCTGCTGCAAATTCAGTGGGAAAAGGAATGACTTCTGATGAGTGTTGTTAGCAAGAGGTTTTGGTGGTAGGGTAGTGTTTGATACTAATACACAGAAGATAGAGCTGTTACAAACCAATGTCATGGCTGGCATCTGCCCTCTTTGTTTAGAAACTTATAAATACCATTGTTCTTCTTCTAAAGGACAATGTAAATAATGGGGTTTAAACCAAAGCCAAAAACTCCAGCAACATTGACTAAATTAATACATCTCCCAAGATATTTTCCTCATCTTGATTGCAGTCATGTATCAGCTTTCCAGTAGATGAGCTGGCAGAGGGCCACTGCTAACAGGATCTTCAGTAGGAAGAGAAGAGAGATCTCTTGAACTTCTTGTGATTGCACAGATCCCTTGAGTATTGAGGCTTTCAGGTGTCTTTGTTCCACCTTACTGTGTAACTGACAAGCAAGACCAAACTCTTTGAGGTGTTTGCCAGTTTTACAAATAGCTTGTTCTGATCAGCAGAATGTACTGATCAGAGAAATACATCTCTGCCTAGAAGAGCCAATCAAAAGCCAGTTGGTACCAGGGGAGGTTGCTCAAGTTGGAACTGATGTGTATACTGGGGGAATCTTTAAAAGGGAACTAATTGAAAAATGATCTCTCAAGCAGGATTTGGTGTGTCCTCTACAGAAACTCCAACTCAGCTCCTAGGATAAAGATCATAGAATCATAGAATAGTCACAGCTGGAAGAGACCTTGAAGATCATCGAGTCCAGCCTTTGTCCTAGCCCTATCAACTCACTACACAATTCCCTCCAACGCAACATCCACCCATCTCTAAAACACCTCCAAGGATGGTGACTCAACCACCTCCCTGGGCAGCCTGTTCCAATGGCTGACAACCCTTTCAGTAAAGAAATTCCTCCTAATATCTAACTGAACCTCCCCTGTCACAGTCTCCATCCACTTCCCCTCGTCCTATCACTCTCCACCAGGGAGAACAGACCAGTCGCTGCCTCTCTACAACCTCCCTTCAGGGAGATATAGAGAGCAGTGAGGTCTCCCCTCAATCTTCTCTTCTCTGGGCTAAACAGGCCCAGATCCTTCAGTCTTTCCTCATCAGACTCATGCTCTAAGCCCTTCACCAGCTTGGTAGCCTGCCTCTGGGCTCTCTCCAGCACCTCAATGTCCCTGTTGTAGTGAGGGGCCCAAAACTGGACACAGTACTCAAGGTGAGGCCTCACCAATGCTGAGTAAAGGGTCATAATCACCTCCCTGCTCCTGCTGACAACACTGTTCCTGATACAGGTCAGGATGCCATTGGCCTTCTTGGCCACCTGGGCACGCTGCTGGCTCATGTTCAGCCAGCTGTCAATCAGCACCCCCAGGTCCTTCTCAGCCTGGCAGCTCTCCAGCCACTCCTCCCCAAGCCTGTAGTGCTGCTGGGGGTTGTTATGGCCAAGGTGCAGCACCTGGCATTTGGCCTTTACTGAAACTCATGGCATTGGCCTTGGTCCAGTGATCCAGCCTATACAGATCCCTCTGCAGAGCCTCCCTACCCTCAAGCAGATCGACACTGCCACCCAGCCTGGTGTCATTTCCCCCTTGGGTTTTGGTGGTGTGTAGTGGTACTGAGTCCAGTGTCCTGCTCCAGTGTGTAACTGGGCACTGTGCAACTGCAGCTGAGTGAGTGCTGGCTCTCTCTGGTCTTGTCCTGACTGTGTGGCCTTCTGCTTAACCTTTGGTCACGAGTACTTCGTTTGGTTGTAACTAACATTAGAGATTGAAGTGTTTAGAGTGATGATGAAACCAGCTGTTCCCTTACAGCAGTCAAATGAGTTACCTAACATCCTGAAACTGAACTGCTAACCAGACACCCACCAGTTGCCCTGCCCAAATTCTCACCTAAGTGATGACTATACCTGACCCTCAATAAAGGACATTAGGTGATGTGATGGCTCTGATGACCACAGATCTCCTGTAAATGGTGCCACGGGTAGGGTGAGTCATGAGTAGATGAGATGAGTCTCACTAACCTTCTTTCTTTTGAATGTTCCCAAACAGGGTCGAGACTGCAATGTGCCCATTAACTCCTGCATTCAAAACCCCTGCCAGAATGGAGGGACCTGCCACCTCACTGAGGCAAATAAAGATGGATTCAGGTAGCAATGCAAAGTTTGTTTGAAATGAGATGGTAACATGAAATGTGTTTCTGCTTTGCATTAATGAGCTACAAGGGCTACTTTATAAAAGCTGCTGCATGTGTCACTTCTGTTTGCCTTACAAAATAATCAGTCTGGTTCCCTTGGTGTGACATATTTTTTTCCTCTGAAACACTCAAGAGGTGTTTTGAGCAGTCTCCCTGATCTGCATTGTTCTCTGTATGCAAATGTTCCTTGGGGCATTTCAAACTCACATGCACCCTTTTTAGTATTTGTAAAGTCAGCATCTGTTGCTTGACAACCAGAGTTGAAGTGTTTTCATACTGAAGAGTCTTGTAGACAAACAGACTTCAAAGAAACAGTTAAAAAACGTGAAGAGACTGCCACATCTTGAGCACTGTGCCTACAGGAGAATAATCTTTACAGCTGGAGATCATGGTGTCAGTTTTTCCAGATAAGAAAGATGTAGCACAGATGGGGATACTCCAAGAGAAGCCCAGAAGTTTTCATGAGGTATCTGGGAGGTTTATGCCTCTAAAAGCTTTTCTACCTTACTGAGGCTGCTGCTTTGTCTTCTCCTGTCATTAACAGCTGGAGAGAGACACAGCACTGCCAGGTGTATGCCTGGTGTAAGATGGGAGGCAAACCAGTACATTTGTTCCATTTCATTCCAGTTTAGTTTCAGCTGGGATTAAGACTCTCCCAGTTGAGGTTAATTGGTTTTTAACCAAGACAGCAAACCTGTATCATCTTATGCCAGGTGAAAATTTGGGCAACTAAGAGGACTTTAGGTGCAGTGGGGGATTAGTACCCCCCCCCTCCTTCTCCTCTACCAATGGTAGGATGCCTTTTATAGTCCCAGAAAGGTACTGTGGCTTCTTTTGGACTCCCCAAATCCCTCATGTGGGAAGGAGGCACAGAACAGCTTCCATTTTGCCCTGTGAGTGGGATGAATGGGGACACAGAAAGCTGAAGAAATGCCCCACAGCTTCTCTCTGTCTCTGAGCCTGCCCAACCTTGAGAACTCCTACCTTACACAAACAGATCCAGCACATGCTGGACACAGGAGGACACCAATGCCACTGTGGTGGGAAAGTTCAGGTTAATGGGGATCATACAATCAGTAGAATCATTCTGGCTGGAAAAGCCCTCTGAGATTATCCAGTCCAACTGCCCACCCAACACTCCCATGCTCACCACTAAACCACGTCCCCAGGCACCATCTATGTGTTCTTTGAACTCTTCCAGGGATGGTGACTCCACCACCTCCCTGGGCAGCCTGGGCCAATGTTTGACAATCCTCTAAGAGAAGAAATGTTTACTAGTATCTAATCTGAACCTCCCCCAGCAGACTTGAAGCCATTTCCTCTACTCCTAGTACTTGTTACTTGGAGGAAGAGACCAATGGATGAACACAAGGTGAAGGAACACTGTCAGGCTCTGTTGCAAATAACAACCTGAGGCTTCCCAAGATAGGAGAACAGGAGTAAAACACATGGCCACATCTTCATGAAGGGCAGGTTAGAGCTCAGCTTAAGCACCTGTGACAAGGCCCTCAGCAGAGCATAAAAGCTCACCTCCTGGGTAGATAAGCATCTGTGGGATCATACTGGTGCATGGTGGTGGGAGAAGATGAGGAGGCTCTGCAGGCACATGCAGCTTGACAGCAGGTCATGCTGCTTGACAGGCCCCCTAGATTTTGATGAAACCCTTCCTCTGATCTGCTACAGCTCTTCTTGATTCAGATTTTAGCAAGCCCAGCTATTTTTGGAGTAAAAGTTCAAGTTCAGTTTCTGCTTGGGAGAAATAAAGGGCTGGTGGTCTTCAGTTTGAGTTCCCTTCTGATGACCCTCATGTAATACTGCTTGTGCCAAAGCAAAATTCTACCATATTAGAACATCTCTTCTCTGTCATTCAGGATTCATGTTTCAAAAATCTAGCTGATACTAAAAATGTGCTAGTAAAACATTTTTATAGTGCCCATAGTGCAAGAATGAAAGGCTCCAGTTTATATTTTGGATGAGCTTTTTCTTGAGCATTTTTTTTTTGTTCTGTGGTAGAAAGGAAAGGGTTTGGCATGACCTGAAATGAAAGCTACTTCTGCATTTTTCTCCTGAAGAATTTTACCATTTCAGAGGCTGTGTTTCAGTTCCAAATGAGTGTCAGTTTTGAGATCCATTATAAAACTGCAGGGGTGGTTTTGTTGCTGAACAACATTGGAGGGTTTTTAGCAGAGGTTTCTGCTTTTATAGTTATTTATATAGTTTCAGTTGGGCTAATAAAAGACATATAAAACCATATCTCCTCAAAATCTTGCTTCATAAAATGGAATGATCAGCTTATGCATTGCTTTGTTTTCTCTCCATATATTTAATTCAGCCAGTCCAGAGCCCCAGCTGCTCTGGAGGAGTGTGGAGCTTTAACACGTTGTAGAAAAATGTGGTGTGGGGATGGAACAGGCAGTGACAGGGAAGATAAAGAAGCATTTTGACTTTGATTGGTTGGTTTGGGGTTGGGGTTTTTTTTGGTGGGAAGTCTCCTCTCCAGTGGATGGCAGCAGTCAGGGTTATGTGCATACAAACTGTGTTCATCAAGATGGGAATACATGGCCTTAGATTATATGCTGTGAGGAAGTGGATGTCAAAAACATTTTCAGGAGAGGCCTCCTTGGATTTTTCTGTTGTGTGGCCTGTAAAAGAAATCATATCTTCTGTATATTCTCTTCCCTAGGGAAATATATTCATACACAAGCTCTGCTGCCAAACTTGTCAAATCTTTACTCTTGTAAAAAGGAAACTTAAGCCAAAGCTCTCTCCCTATGAAATGCCAAGCAGTTTAACTCTCAAGTTTCTGTAGCCTTAGACAAGAAAATTACCTTTTCAATAATGCTAAGGTGCTGATGTTCCCCAGGCAAGGGCAGGAAATTCATGGTTATGACTGAGATTCCAGCCTGTTCCACCTGCTGTGCCTGGTACCCACAGGGGCTGGCAGCAGCAGCGGACTGAGACTCAGATTTGTTGTAAGAGCAGGTCCTGGTGGGGCAGCCAAAAAGCAAAGGTTCAGATGGAGTCCTTAAGCCCTTCCTGGCACATTTTAGTTTTGCACTCTTCCAATTCTGAGTCATTTTCACATTCTTTTTCTTTTTTTTCCTCAGGTAGGGATGCCTTTTGTATTAAAGAATAGTTAAGTGACATCCTGTGGCTCCAGGGATTAGAAACATGCAGCTCTTCCTCCCTTGGAATCTAATCCAATCTAATCTATGTCATCTTTGACAAAAGGTTGCCAAAAAAGGTGCCTTTTGAGACTGATAAAAAAAAGATGGTCAATCAGACATGTCCTGCTCATTTAGCATGCCTGCAAATGAGCCTTTGACAAAGGAGGCAGAGCTGTCAGCTCTGCTTCAGTTAGCCACAGGCAACCAGCTGATCTTCAACAACCTAGATGCTGGGAAACAAAAGTCTCTGGATTATTTTAACTTTTCTCCATATAAAGCCCCCTCCATTTTCCAGAACATTCTCTTTAGCACTTCCCACAAACCCTGAGTTCCCTCATAAATATAAGATCCTGGAATTGATTAACTCCCTAGTGTTAATTCTGCCTAGTTCAAGGAAAAAGTTGCACTTCCAGACTTACAGGCTAGTCTGTTGGGATGTAGATGTAAAAAGCTCCTTTACCAATAAACTGGAATATCCATGAAGGAGTTTACTATCTCATTTTAAAATTGATTAGTTTTTTGGTTGTTGAAATGTGATCCATTGTATGTATGCTTCTTTTAATAAACAGATGCTAAAACTTTTCATTAGAGTTTATGGAAAACAAAGAAAAGAATTTGGACATAGTAAATGTACCAAATTGTCAGTGTGCTCCAGCCCCAAAAATTTACCCCCAAGATGTTGTCATTAAGTTCTGTGTTCCCTTGCTCCTTCATGGGGATAATGGGGGTTTATGTAGTTCTTTGTTTTTAGGAAAGCAGACAACACTTATAGAAGATCCCTAAACTGGAGGAACAGGGAATCTGGACCTCTGTGTGATCACAGCATCTTAGAGAGTAGTCCCTTCCTGCCTGGCTCCATTGTTTCAGAAGTGCTGTCTCACACCACTTCACTATTTAGTCAGTACAAAGTTTTCATCATTGTCTCTGGAATTAATTGCCTCTCTTGGTCAGCTGGAACCCAAGTTTAGTGACCTCCCAGTCACTCTGCAAGCTGCCATTTTTCTTCTAAGCTTTTTTCTGGGAAAATAGCTACAAAGAGTCCCCAAAACTACAACTCTTTCAGCACATGGTTCAATCCAGGTCCCAAATTGTATGTTTTATCTTTTCATTTCAGACCTTACATCTGGCACATTTGAATGCAACAAGAAAGTCAAGAGCCCTACGTAAGCAGTACTGTAAAGGCTCCCTAGAACACATAGGGACTGGGAGCCAAACATCATCAATTATGCTGACATTGCCTTCAGCATGGAATGTGGCCTAGTACTGAGCAATGGGATGTTAACAATCCCAGATGTATTGTTCCTCCTGGTAACTCTACTGAGCTGAACCATTTCTGTGCTAGTATTTAATAATGTCATTTTTAATTGCATACATCCAAGCTGTCCCAATCCTTTTGTGGAAGGAAAATGGTGTTATATTCACATCAAAATAACCAGCACAAAGCCACCCTTGTTGCTTTTCTTTAAATGGAGAGAAAAAAAAACTGTGCTCCCAAACTGAGACCTTGGATGCCAAGTTGCAGCCTGGAGCATACTTTTATGGCTTGCTGAGTTATAAACCCCTGAAAATGGGGGTTTGTAATTGAAAAGGGAGACATGATGAATGTGTCCCTGTAATTAGATGTCTTTAACCCCCTCCCTGACACTTGCATTGCCACAGAAGATGATGTGCCAGCTCTTCTCTCTTGTCTGCCTCCTGTGATCCTCTGGATCACAGCAGGGTCAGCAAGAGGACATATTTTATTAGCAATAATGAGCTTGAGACAGGAAAAGAAAATGTTTCTTATTGATTGATTGTGTCCTGAATTGGATTTATTTGAGCAGTTTGGTTTTGGTTACTCATGGTGAAGGTTTTCTGGCTCTCATGACTTGTGAATGGTCCTCACAGAACTAAATGAAGATGACTGTTAGCATGTGACCTGTGTGCCTGTTCTGTACCCATCAAGAAGATCCTACTGTTGTGATGGCTCAAGACATATTCCCTACCCTTTTTTCTTCCTCTTTGTTACTGCTTTAATTTCTGAGGTTGTATATGTGATGAAGAATCAAGGTCCAACCTAGGACCTGGTGAAGGTGGGTGCAGAGCTCTGCATCCTCCATCCTTTGGGAGTCCCTGTGCTCTGCTCAGGCTCTGGCACACAGGAGGGAGAGAAGCAAATGTCATGCTGAATTGAGCCCAGTTCTTCACAGATCCAGGGCATTCCCCACCTCAACCCCATGACATCTCCATAAAGCAGGATAACCACCCCAGGTGCATTTTGTCCATCCTAGCTGAGAAGAGATACCCTGCAGCTACCTCTGCATTGGAAAGTCTCCTGGTTTCAGAAAGCAGTGGGTGGCAATGAGTGTGACTGCTCTGATACTTTCTGGTTTCCATCCCCATCAGTCAGTAGTGCTTTACATTTGTTCAGTTCCTTTTCTACCACCAGAACTTGCATGGGAAAGGAAATGAGCAGCTGGACGAATGTGTAGTTTGGACTGGGACTCAAAAGAACCTTTCCCTTCCACACCCTTTCTCTGACTAGTCAACAGCAATACTGACACTTCAAAACTGGCACTTCAAATAGCATTGCTGGCTTCTTACAAGCCACTGAAATGACTGGAGCACTTAGCACATGTTTTTAGACACTTTCAGGAAGCTGTGGCCTCCACTTCTTCATCACTTATAACTAGTTTAAAATAGAAAGGTTCTCTTTGCAACCAGAACCTCTAGATCTAGAGAAGAGACAGAGGTAGAGAAAACATCAGTCACTGTTCTACCACTTCCCATGCATCACAGTCCTGTGAGGTAAAATATGTAGTGCAGTTATTCTTCACCAGTGTCCACATCCTCACAGAGCCATTGCTAGTTCTGCCACTGTTTGTGGTTTAGCTGAATCATCTAGACATCATCAGCTCTTCTGGAAAGAGATGTTGGGGGGAGCTGCATGAGTGCTGAAACCTTACTGCATTTTTAAAAGCAATCATTCCCCAACTGTTCTTGTTTGGACAAGTGTCAAAGTGGTAACAAGAAGAAAATGTTCCTGTCTGTAAACTCAGCTGAAGCCATTGTTCTTTCAAGAGAGCAAGCTATCTAGAAGCTGCCAAGTTGCCCTATGGTTGTGTAGTCTTCAGCAGGCAAGGACCCACATGCTCACAAGATCATTAACAGAGAAGCCATGGATTTGAATATTGTGATGAGTGTTTACTCTCCTGTCCTGGAGTTGCTCAGTTCCAACTCAGGGCTAGGGTTATCAACAAAGAAAGCAAAGGGAAGCACAACAGAGCCTGTTTCCTGCTGATGCTTTTATGTTTCATGTAAATAATTACATGACCCCATGAACCATCAGACCACATCCTTCACCAAGCACACAGGGTTAAAGTGCTCCGTACTTCACAGCAGCAGTGAATTTGGCTCCAGCAGCTCACTTTTATGTTTTGATTTCTGGTTTATACCTTACAGATCCATGCTAACTTTTGTTCATCTTCTTCTTTCTCCAAAGCTGTTCTTGTCTCCTGGGGTTTGAGGGGGAGAGATGTGAAATAAACCCAGATGACTGCGAAGATAATGACTGTGAGAACAACTCCACGTGCGTGGATGGGATCAACAACTATGTCTGTCTTTGCCCTCCTAATTACACAGGTGAGAAAGGGCCACAACTGAGGAATCCCTTCAGTGCCTGAAGGGGAGAGTTTACCTTGTCCATAAGTGTATGATTAACCAAGAACCTAGTCCTAGGTGAAAGAAAGCAACGTGGATGTCTTACCGGAAAGATGTTAGTTCTCCAGATATTGCAATACTTGTGCTGACAAACGTGGCCACTTTTCTGACACAAAATACTGATGCCTTGTTGTAAAATACATTAAAAAGTAGTGAAGTTTAAGGTGTCAGAGAAATCTATACCTCTGTGCACACATTCTCAAACTTGGATCTCAGATATATTCCCAGTACTGAGCTGAGTCTGATCCACATCTGTTCTGAAACTTGGAAAATAAAAATAGGAGGAGAATAGATTTGGGGGCATGGGTTTCACCTGAGATCTTAGAGCTCTGCATTTATTAAATACAGTGAGCCTGATAATGAGCTGTTTGAATTCTTTATCTCCATTTCAGCAGTGGAGAAGCAAAGGCTGTGTAAGAACCCGTAGGCTCAGCTGTAGTCTTCAGTGTGCACCCACTGCAGTTAGCCCAGCTCAGCAGATGGGCAGTCACCTGCTAAGTCCACGGTGCTAGAAGTTGGTAACTGAGTTAGAAATGGAATTAGCATCTCCAGCACCCATCCTGGATTTCAGAGAAATTCCTTCCTAAGCCTTCTGCAAGAGCAGAAAGCCTCTTAAGTGGAATCTGAAGTTGCTCTTTCTCAAGTCATTACTGGAGCATGCTGTTGACTCACTCAGGCTGCTTTGGCTCAGCATGGAGTGCTGAGGAAACACCTGCAATAGTTCCTACTTCCAGCCTTTGAAATGGGTTTATTACCTTCTAAGCATGGAGAAGTAATGAGGGGCTTCTTGTACACTGGAATATATTACATGTCAGGGGATTTAATGAGGATCAAGCTTGAGTGGCTGAGTAAGGCAGGAGGAAAGCTTCTAGAATTTCCAAACTCTTAAAATACTTTTGTGGCTGACACTAAGGAGGCCCATGTAAATCTTTTGCTCAGAAAAGCCTTCTGACTTTAATGTACATTTATTGGAGTTCCAAAATGATCTTTCTGCCAAACACTGGAAAACTTCAGCTTAGCAGAGTAAAGAGTTTTGCTTATAGGATGTTGAGCCCATTGTGCTTACTTGTGCACTATTTCTGTGAGCTGTTCTTGGGTGGTTTCAAACAAAACTCTGTCCAAGGAGGCAGAGTCTTTACAAGAGGAAATATATTTGCCCAGCCAAGAAAAGACATCTCTAGTAAGGAATTGAATCCAGTATATAAGCAGATGTGCTTTCCTTTTCACAGGCATATTGCAGAACAGGCTGCCCAGGGCAGTGGGGGAGTCACCATCCCTGGAGGTGTTCAAAAAACATAGAGATGTGGTCCTTAGGGGCACAGTTTAGTGGCATGGTGGTCATAGGTTGATGGTTGGACTTGATGACCTTTGAGGTCTCTTCAGCCTTAATGATTCTGTGAAGGTTTATTTATTGGGTTTCTTTCAGACAAAATAGGTAGGAAGGAAGCAGATTGGGATTTCTTCTCAGACAGGTTTTGGTTTTCTTTGTTTTTTGACCCTGAACATTGTCTCTGCTGTGTTATGCATATTAGCAGGAGTTTGTCAAGTACTAGACCCCAATCTTGCAGCGTGGGGTACCCACAATTGTACATGCCACCCAATAAGCATTTGCTGTCTCAGTGCAGGCAATAGCTGTGACTCCACTTAAACTGAATTTCTGAAGCAGAGCAAGAAGTACTTCTGGAAAATATGAATCATAAGTGAAAAAAAAAGGTTGCAAAAGTAGGAGTGTTGCTTAAATTAGAAATCTGAAGGGTTACAATAGTTCATGTTGCTTTACAAATAGGAAGAGCTTAGTGATCTGTGATAAAAGAATTGCTTTAACCTGCTTTACCTCCATTTTGGAGGGAGATAGCTCCCCAAACCTGATCAGTCACCTGGAAGGAGTTACTGTAAGTGCAGCTGGCTGGGCTGAAATACTCCTCAGAGGTACACCTGGCCCTGGCCCTCTCCAAGCAGAATCACAGGGAACAGCATAAAATGGCTGGAAGAGTTGAAGCCATCAGCCAAACAAAAGTGACATACAAGCCAAACACATCTGAGCTGTGGCTTTGAGGGTCTTCTGAGAATTAAATCCAAACAGAAGAAATTGGACATCATCTGAAGTTGCTTGATTGAATGAACTGCAGCTGAGGGGGTGCCATGGAAGCACATAGGCAAGTCATGAAGAAGCAGGTAGAATAAGCTGATTTTCTGCCTTTTTTTTATCTTTCATTTTCACAAACATGTTTATGCACAACAAAAATGCCTTTAACAAGTTCTTTGGCTGGTCTTTGGGGATGAACAAATCCAGACCATCCATTTTTGTCAGTGTAGTTGCACAATAGCTGTTGGTTCTAGAGACAGACTGGATTCCTGAGGGGATGTTGTGGTTAAAACACAAGTGAATTCAAGAGTGGTCTGTGTTACACTGGAGATCAAACTTGATGTTTCTGTTCTGATAATCTGTGATGTTTTCAGTAACAGTCAGGCTGCTGAGTGTAGATGTCCAGCTCAGCTCTTGCAGAGTCCTTCTTCTCTCAGCTGTAGAAGCAGGCAGGCTCTGGTAGTGCTACAAAGTAGGCAGCCTGAATCCTTCATCCCTCTTGTGCTCTTGGAGGCCATAGTAGTGGTAAGGCTGCAGTGATATTCCAAAAAACACTGCATATCTGAATCAAGACAAAGGATACTCTGAATACAGAGAGGAAGAGGATCCAATAGTGTGTATGTGTCTTGTTCTGTGCTTTAGAATCCCCCTTGGTTTCATTGACTAATGGTTAAATCATGATAGTAAATCTTATGTTCCTAAATGAAATGCAAATTAAAAATGCATGTGTTGGGAATGTTAACTGTTGACAGAGTTGCAGTATCCAGGGTTTGGGGTTTTTTTCCATACCTTAGTATTTTCCTGCTTTGTGTTCTGCCTGTCTAGTGTTACAAGTTGTAGCCTTTTTAGGAAACAAAATGTTGAGTTCATTGGTTGGAATAATGATGGCCAAAGATCTTTCTTCAATCAGTAACTTCTTGCAGTGTTTTCCTTTAAAATTCTTTGACAATCTTTTCCCCCACTCAAAGCAGATGAAAAATAGCCAGTTTAAGTGACTGCTGAGGGAAGGAATTTCCCACACTCCAGCCCCATTTCACTTTCATTTAAAAACAATAATAAATAAAGACACCAAACCCCAACCCATACTCACACAATGACCTCCTTCCTAGTGCCTTTCCATCCAATAAATTGAAAACAAGAGGCAAGGGCCATGGTTTAGTGGCATGGTGGTGACAGGTTGACAGTTGGACTTGATGATCTTGGAGGTCTCTTCCAGCCTTAATGATTCTGTGTGAAATACAAATGGGTTCTGTGAAATAGGTAAACATGCATTAATGATGACAGAACTGAGAGGGGAGGGGAGGCAGCTACCTGATTACCACAAACAAAAGATTCAAGCTCTTGCCTGCACCACCAGGTTCCCTCATTCTTCTTCAAGCTGGTATTTTCAGTGCTTGTTTACATAACCTAACCAATACCCATGCTGTGTAGCAGAGTCCTGATGGCTTTTCTTGTCAGCTGATGTCTCATTTCCCCCCTCCCCAACTGGTTATTTTAATCCTGAAGCTAAATTATAGACATATATTTCCTCTAGAATAATCATGGACCCAAAGTCCAGCAACCTCTAGAGCCTGGTCTGTCTGTGGACTGGTTTACAACCTGGTTGGACCTCTGGATGGGTTACAGCTCCTCTTACAGTTTTGCAGACTCTCCTCCTCTTCCAAAAGACACCTGTATAGGGTCATCAAAAGAGGAAGCTCTGAATGAGATTAGTCTCTCCTGTGCTTTTCCTTTTTGGAATGTTCTGTCTTTTTATCTCTCTGGCTTGAAAGTGGACTGTGATACTGTGACTGCCTCCAGCTGCTGATACAAACATTGTCCTGCCTCCCTAGCTTTGTGGTTTAGAAATGTAGGCCAAAATTCATGCCATTTCCCCCCTTCCATTCCTTTTTTTCTCTTCACTACTGTCATGAACCTTCTACAGAACCATCCCTATTTTGCTCCTACTTCTAGATTCAAATATAGAATGTCATACCTCTAAAAGAGGTCCTCTCCTGACCCTCACTATCCTCTGGGCTTTCACCTGAAGAGGTGTCCCAGCATGCATCAAGAGCCAAATGGGCTGTACTAAACATGTGCTATGTACTTGGGATGGCTTTACACTTTGCTTGCTACTTTGTTTGCTTGCTGAGACTTTTCCTTCCTCCTGTCTGTTTGACTTTAGCCAGAAGCAGGACTCTTTAGTGCTTACACACAAAAACAAATAAGGAAAGATTTCAGGTTTTGCTAAGGATCCTAAAAAGCCTCAGGGAATGGCCACACCTCTTTGTTCTGAAACTTAAAAAAATAAAATTAGTGGCTTCTAGTACTGAAAATAAGTCTCTTCTGAAATACATAGCATCACATGGGACAGGGGGGAGCAAGTGTTTTAAAATAGTTTGTTTCCCTGGGAAAAGCTGGGAGCATTTTATACCACAGGGGCAAAAAAAAATACAAATAAATAAATTCTTTAAAAAGCCAGTAACTATTTCTGGGTTTGTGTGTTTGGGAAAGAGGCCTAAGATCTATTTTACCTTAGGGGACCTTGTGGTGTCCTGTGGTGGATGGTATCTGACATTTTTGCAGTTATGCTACTTTTAGACAGAAGACTATTCACTGTTAGTGGTTATGGTTCCTTTTTCTGGCAGAGCTGATCCTGGCAATGTTGCATGGCCAAAGCCAAGCACTTGAGTCAAGCCAAACAGCTCTGGAAGAAAGAAGTTGTGTGAGAACTTGTGGCTGACACTCTTTGCTGGAGCTGCCCAGCCCATTTCCCATTGCTGACCACCATGAGGCTGATTTGCAGCAAGCCCTGAGATGGGCAGCAGTGGCAGCAGAATCAACTGAAGTGGATCTGTAACTGCATCTTTGATCTAGGAGGAGGAAGTTTTTAGGTAGTGTGGTTCAGCCTTGTGGTTCCAGAAGGATCTGAACTGCCTAATAATCCCTGATGGCTTGCACAGCCTCTTTGAAAACTGTGGAACTTTAGCCATCATTTCCTTGAGACAGAGAAGATTGTGGTCAAAGTTTGGTGTAGTTTCTTCCTTTTCTTTGGAGGAGTTCTGCCTTACATGGAAGTTTCTCAGTTTTAGTTCCTTGGCAAATGTGAAGTGTGTTTGCTTTCTGTGCAGGAAATAAAAAGGCAGCCACATTTCCCCCTTGTGTAATTATGAATGAGAAGTGCTGGAAGAGCTGCAAGTTTTTATCTTTGTTGAAGAGCCTAAGCCCACCAGCCCTGTTTTCTTAAGAGAGAGCCACATGTCATTGCTATCAGATTGGACTCCCTTATCTCATTGTGCTGGGACTGAAGAAGGAAACAGCACAGTAACTGCCTGCACTGCAGCCTGTCTTGTCTCAGTATGGGGGTCCTGTCATGTTGGAGCTCACAGCTCCAGGAGTTCTTCTGGGCAGATTCCCATTTGTAAAATGTAATGTGTCAAGTTTGGGGAACCAGATGTACTGGAGAATTTCTCTGTGTTCATCAGGGCCACAGTATAGCTCTGAGAAAATGTCATCTCAGCTACTGCAGTCAGAGCTACTACTGTCTTAAAGTGGAGTGAATATCATCCTCCAGTGCACTTCATGAAATCCAAAGTGTGAAGAAGCACCTCAGAGGATTAGAAGTTAGCCACAAGCCCATTACCTACCTGCTTAGTGGCAGGTGGTGCATACTGTACAGTTAATAAAGGTGGGAGGAGCAGAGTCCACCTGTGGACATTCAGTGTATTCAGCACTCCAGCACCTTGGTGATGGCCATGTTAGAACTGCCAGTAGGACATAAATAGATCTTTCTGCCTATGGGATGCTCTTCAGAGACCTCTCTGGGTTCAAAGACCATCTTGGGTTTGCATGGCAAGGTTTTGGTAGGAAGGGGCCTGTAGGGGTGGCTTCTGTGAGATCAGGAGTTGCTCCTCTGTCAGACCTGCCACTGCCCAAAGCTGAGCCCATCAGCAACACCAATGAAAAACATGAGAGAAGCAACTATGTAAATGCCAATAAAGGGAAGAGAAAAGGGGAAGAGGCACTCCAGGTGCTGGAGCAGAAATTCCCCTGTAGCCTATGGAGAAGACAACAGTGGAGCAGATTGTCCCCCTGCAGCCCAGGAAGGAGCATGTCAGGGCAAGGTATCCACACTGCAGCCTGTGGAGGAGCCCATGCTGCAGCAGGTGGCTGTGCCATGGAAGAAGCTGCAGCCCACAGAGAGCCTGTGCAAGGAGCAGGCTTCTGGCAGGAGCTGAAGCCCATGGGGGGGAGCCCATGCAGGAGCAGGTTTTCTGGCAGGAGCTGTGTCCTTTCTGCCTATTCCTGTATCCCATGGAAAGGACCCATGCTGGAGCCTGTGGGAAGGACCCACATTGGAGAAGTTCATGGAGAGCTGTATCCCATGGGAAAGACCCCACACTGGAGCAGAGGATCAGCATGAGGAAGAAGGAGGGACAGAGACAAAGAGTTATGACCAAACCACAACCCCCATTCAGGCTGGTAGGAGTCTCCAGTGTGTCCACTGACCTGTCTACCAGCCCTGACAGGATGGCTCAGGAAATTCATGGCATCTCAGATGTGCACTAGATTGTTTGAACCACTGAATGGTTCCCTAACAGATCCCAGACAAATCACATAATTGGAAAACATCCATGTAAAGTTACTCAGCTCAAAAATGTAGGGGGTCCAGCAAAATTAGGATCCCTTCCAGACACAGTGGTTGTGACAAATAATGCTACAGGCAAGTTACCACCTTGTAAGAGCACTAGAAATTATCTGGTTTAGTTAATGCTTTACATACTGTGGTGGTGTGGCATTTGGGAGGTTGAATCTGGTTCTTCATACTTTGGCAGTGCATAGAACTGGCACATAATCCTTCTTCAGGATTCAGAAATAGCAGAAGGATCATTATTGCTCTACCCAGATCTTGTTGTTGGATCTCTTATCCCTTTATTTAGCCTCAAGATTGGAGATAACTGCTCCTTACCTCCAAAAAACAAGCCACTTTGGGAATCTCCATGTGGAGGCTGTCTTCAGGTTCCCTCTTAAACCTGGTACATGGAAACTCAGATGTGAGTTTTAAATGCATTAACACAGGATAAAAAGCATAAAATAAGTTTCAGTTCTTCACCTACTAAGTATTGTGGGCAGTGTTCATCAAGAGCAAGCTTCATTAGTAACACAAGAAGAGAATTCTGCTACAGAGCATTGCAGGTCATTTCTTTCATGTTTTGGTTTCTAACATGGCAGCTGAGTGCATTTGCTGCTGATGGACTTTGTCACAGAGTTTCTCTTTCCTTCATTGCAAGTTGAAACAGTTTGGAAGTGAAAAAGGCTTTTTAATTTAAATTATTTTCTAAGATAAGCCTCAGATCTTTTCCATCAAACATCAGCACCACTCCTAACTGAATTATTTTCTTGGAGGAACATCCTCTGTTGGTTCCACCCAACCAGTTTTGGGTTCTGTGTGCAGAAATTTCCAATTGGCACTGATTTCTTTTTAATAACTGGAAAGAGAGAAGAGGAAAACAAAATCCAAACCCCATTTCCTCTGATACAAGTTATTAGATACAAAGTCAGTAATCTCTTGTGAGAAAAACAGCAGTATTTTTATTAGCAGTCAAGAGAAGAGTTCCATCCTGACTCACCTGACAAAGGTCAGAAAACAGCAACATCCTATTTAACCACTCAAATATGGAAGTTCTCCCTGGAAAAGTTTTCTCTGTAGATAAATCCTCCTTCATCCTTTCCTCCCTGTCAGCACTTTGCTTTTCTCCAGTAATATTGTGAAATTCTTGACAGCATTTTTGCTTTTAGTCTTCCAGGCCCTACAAAAGCTTCTCCCACAATAAGGCTGAGAATGTTTTTCTCTGTTGCTTTATCAGTTGTTTCCTGAGCACTCTGAAGGAGACAGGAAAGAATCACCCAGCTGATAAATGGAATGAAAGGCTGCAAATTGGTGGGTCTAGTGTCTTTTCAGAACTGCAGTTTCACTTGCAGATAAACAGACAAAATACTGTGAACTGCATCCCATCTCTGTTTTACTGATTAAGGAGAAGTAGCATAAGTTGGATCCAGGCTTTACAAGTCTCATGTGACATGAAATAAATAGCTTTCAGAACAGTAAATAACAGGAAAAAAAAAATAGAGAGAATTATTCAACTGTGTGTAAAAATAGTCTTTAGTGCTCTGTTGTTGTTTGGGGTTCATTCTGAGATGTGTGGAAGGCTACAGAAAAGGCTAAGCATGTTTCTTGGCAGCAGTGAGCCCTGTGAGAAGCAAATGTGGAAAGCTCCATGAAAGTCATGATTTTGCTGAGAAAATGAGACCAGGAAAATGTTGCATGAGACCAAAAAAAAAAAAAAGGAAAAGTGTTGCTGTGTTATTTTTTCAAGGCAATGAGCAATGCTGGGGAAGGAGAAGTAGTTTCAAAGAGGCAGAATTTTTCTGTGGCTTGGAGATTATTTTCCTGTCCTTCCTTTTTTCTTTCTGTTTTTCTTCTTTAATACATGAGACAGCAGCAAGGGGAGATTCACCTGTCAGTATTCCACCTGTCAGTCCAGCTTGGTTCTGATCTGAGAGTTCCTTCCAGTCTTTGTGACAGATCAGACTGCTTAGCTGCTTCCTTCATCTGCCTGATGCCTCCTCCTCTTAAACAAGCACTAAGTACCAGCACCACATTACCAGCAGCCTTTGCAGTGCCCAGGCAGCTGAGGCTGTGCCTGTCTTTTAAAAGTGCCCTCTTCATATCAGACCTCAGTTCTACAGACCACAGAATATTATTGATCTAATACCTCCAGCTGCTGGGAAGAGTAAAATCTGATGGCAGAAGTGGTTTTTCTCTTGTAAATCTGACATCATCTGTTCTTCCTTAGGGTGCATTGCATGTGATCTCCTGTTGGCTTTGAGGACCGAGCAAGTGTGCCTTGATGAAACAACACAGAGCAAAGGTTTAACTGATCAGGAAGGAAAGAGGGGTGTCATTTTTCTGACTGCTATACAAGTCCTTTAGAGGCCCTTGTGTTACCCAAATTGGAGTTCTGATTGGAGAATGCATAGGAAAGAGGAAAATAGGGAGGTTGGATTGTTTTCTACATTTGGGAAGAAGCATTCCACTGAAATTTTCTGTTTGCTTAGCATGATGGAGTATCTTCTACCAAGAGAATCAGTGCTGCTTGAAGTTGGCCTAAGATTAATGCCCAGTTTGGTTTTAGGTTTACATAGCTATCCAGTGAGAAATTTGGACTAGACCTTTAATTGCTGCACAGAGCAGCAGCCCTGTGTCACTCCAAAAGAAAAGAAATAAGAAAGGGAATCAGATTTTTCCTCTGATACTGAGATTAAAGCAGCCAATGGATATTGCACACTCAGGTCTGAGGGCAGATTTGTTTGGCCCAAATACTTTCTGAGTGGATAAAATATGAGAGAGTCTTTCTCTAGCTGGTGCCTTGGGCTTTGCATTTCAGAAAGTGTTTTATTTCCTTGGCATGCTTTCTGCAAGATCCAGGGAGCATGGGTGGAGCCTGAAAGCCGTGTATCAAGAAGAATTTTCTTCCTGAGATGAGGCTGCTCTGGTTGCAAGGCAGTCCCCAGTGAGCTCCCTAATGAGTGAGAGATGGGGAAAATAACAGGAAGGATCCTGAAATGTTCCAAGTTTGGATGAAAAATGATGCAGTTCTTTTGGATGCTATGTTTGGTACCTAGCCTAGAATTCTCCTACGTTTTGCTAGTGGTGCCTTCAGAATGACACAGTGAGTCATAATATTTGACATTTGGGGAGATTTTTGCTGGATCTCAAAGCACTTGTCAAGGCTGTTGAGAAGAATACTTGAAGAAGAATTATGGTTTCCTTTGAGAATTTCTGAAACTGTTCTGATGTTCTGAAAGCCTACTTCCTTTTCTTCAAAACAAAACAAACACAAGGGATAGAAATTGCCAACCACTTGTAGTGACAGGATGGCTGAAGGCATCTGTCCACACTGTATTCAGTTAGTAAATGGCCTTCCAAAAAATATTTCCAGCTTTGGATCATGGAGTTCTTTTCATGTCACCAGCCAGTTACTTTTCTTTCAAGTTTATTTTCACATGAGTTGCCAGGCACACAAGGGACATGAGGGTTACCACCACGACAAACTGGCCCTTGTCCAGGCACTGGAGCCAATTCTGACCTCCTCATGTTCATGTCTACCCAAAGGCCAAAGGGACTTGCTTTGCTTGTTGGTATTTGGGAGGGCTGGTGGGCTGTGGATTTGGGGGTTGCTTAGTAAGCAGACCTATCTCCAGTTCTGCCACCTCAAAAATGTGTTAATAGCTGTCCCCAGTGATGGCTGTGTTCTGTTTGTAAGACTTGAAGGTCTCTGGTTGCTTTTGAGGAGTAACAAAGCATAATGGCAAACCTCAACTCCAGTGAATCATCTATTTCCCTGGTTCCCATGGCTTTGCAGCACTTGGCATGCCCCCCTTCCTGAGCTGGTTGCAATCATTACATTTGCCCAAGATTTGTCCAGGGCTCTAAAAACACTTGGTAGTATTTAATAGTGGTGGCTTCCTGGGATTCCTTGGCTCCAGATGGAGCTGTTTGTCTTCTAGCTGATCCTATGAACAATCAGCTGCCCACTGCAGATTGCCATGCCAGGCTTCTGCAGTGTTGCCAAAGCCAGCCCACCCAGAAGTCATGAAGGTGTGGATGGGCTGTCAAACAGGGGTTTGCTGGTACTACCCTCTCTGGTGACTCCTGCACTTGCATTCTTGCTCCACTTCCTCACTTCTGCTTGACAGCTCTGCAGAGCAGGTACATCAGATGTTCCATGTTGGAAACAAACAAACAAATCAAGTCATTTTTGCAACTACCTGTTAGACTTCCATTCTCATATGAGGAGTTAAATAAAGAACTATGTCTCTTCCACTACAGGGAAGCAGGAGATGTGGGAGAAATAACCTGCTGGGAGTGAGCTGGGGCTGTTAACAACTTAAACCATACCTGTCACCACCAAAGTCATCCTCCAAACTGTGCTCTCAGTCATCCTTGCCAGATCCCAAGACTGATAAAAGACAGATGGTTCTGATTTGCATTTTCCATCTGAATTTTGATCTTTGTGGTTTGCTTGCCTTGTGTTTTCAAGTGTTTCTCTGTAGCCAGTGGAGTTAGTAAGGGATTTGTGCAAATGGAGTTTCTCCCCAGGCAGGTAGAGCTGCAGCTTCATGAACATACAGCTAAAACATTGCCAGCCCACCAGTGCCTCCCACTCTATCCTTCTTCCCCCCAGGATCCACCTGGACTGTTGCTCAAGGGATGGTATCTGTCACGTGTAGGCACACTAAATATGCATGACCTGGAAACCCTGCAGATGTGGCCTTCTGCTGTAGCTGTGTAGGGGACCTTGGGACTGGTGCTTTTGGGGGTCTCTGTGTTGAGAGAACCTGACCTTTGCTTTTCCTGCAAGGCTTTAGGAGGTGTGGGGTGGGTTCCTGTTGGTTTCTTGGGAAGGCAAGGATTTCTGTGGTCTTTGGCTTGATCTCAAATCCTGGGGTACTGAAGTGTGACCTAATAATTTAGGACTCAGAGAAGGGTGGTATTTAAATAAACTATCTGAGTTTGAACATTGGAGAACTATTCCTTATTAGAGGGAGGTGCATGGTATGGAACACACCATACCTGGAAACAGCTGAGCTGAGCTTACATCTGATGGATTTTTTTTTCTTCTGCAAAGACATCATCTCCTCTGAGCACAACAGAGCTAGCACTTTTTCTTATAAGTAGTGACTAGTTTATAATTGCATGCAGTCCTAAAGCTGGTTCCTATTATTGAGAGTCACAGAGGTTTTGGGAAGGAGGGTTTGTGGCTTGTTGTTCTTTTCCAGAATGATGTCCAATCAGCTTCTCTGGCAGGGTATTAACTATGGCTACAATAATGTTTCAGTGTGAAAATGTCTCAGTCTAATGAGCAACTTTGCTTTTTTGTGGCACTTTCTCACTTTGACAGAAGAGGTTCTGGGTCAGGAGCTGCCCATTTGAGCCTTAGCTGGTCTCCAAGTGGAGTTTCCATGCCAGTACTTTTTAGAGCAGTCTTTCTAATTCCTATGATAGAAACAGCACAATCACTATAGGTCAGAGGAGCCCAGTTTAATGGAGTTCCACATGTCCTCACTAGAAATATTGTCTCTTCTTGGTGTCTTACTGAGCTGTCTCCATCTAGGGAGAGTTGCCATCCTTGAACATCGTGACTGGAGCTGCTTCAGGACTGTCCAAGTTGTCTTATAGCTTTATTGCTTTTCTTTTGCCTCAGGTGAACTGTGTGATGAGGTGATTAACCACTGTGTTCCTGATCTAAATCCATGCCAGCATGAGTCCAAATGCCTTCCCCTTGACAAAGGAACCAGGTAAGTGTGTATGTGTGTTGTTCTGCACACACTGGGCAGATCCAGCCCTCTGCTTGGCCAGGGTTGAACTGGCAGTGAGTTTGGGGTAAAAAAAAATCAGCAAAATTAATGCCAATAGTGCAAAAGTGTATAAACTTCAGACCATGTCACCTTTGAATTTTAATTCAGCCACACATACTTCTCTAGCTTTCTGTGGTTTGCTTGCAAATCATGGAGGTAGCCCCAGAGCAGAGACATTGTTCTGGAATAGAGCATGGCAAAAGGAGTACTTCTGGAACAGTTACTGCAAAGTATCTTATCCTGCATCAGAAAGTAAGGACAGTTTCCTTATGTGTTCCTTAGGGCATCCCCCAATTCAAGCAGTTTAACAGGTGCCTTTTAACAGAGGTAACTCTTCTCTCCTCAGCCCATGCTGGCTTCATGTTTAAAATCCATCCCCCATTCTAACTGCTGAGAAGGGAAAGATAAACTTGTGGCCAGAGGATAAAGCCTGCAGGTCACCAGTTTTCTGTTGTAGTCTCACTTTGGCTGTTGTCTTCTGGGATGGCTGGTGGTCTTGGGGTGCAGTGGCACAGGTCAGGCTTGACCACAGTGGGATTTCTCTCCCCTGGGCAGCAAACAGCTGACCTGGATGGCTCTCACTCAGAGGTGCTGGCTTCCCTTGGCTGCAGAAGGAGCCTCATCAGCTCATGTTGGGTTTAGTGAAGTCTGTGTTTGCATTTGTGTCTTGGGAATGACACTGACTGCTTCACAGGGGCAAAGGAAAGCAGTAAAACCTCTGGAGACTTGGGGGTTGGGGTGTTTTGAGAGGTGCATAGTAGCAGTGTTCATTACTTGTCTGCAGAGGGATTTTCAGAGCAATTTAGCAGATAGAGACAGTCAATTGAAAAGTCAAGCTCTGTGGAAGGCTTGTCAAGAAAAGATCTTGGAATCAAAGAAGTAAGACAGGAAGACAAATCCAAGAGAGTTCAGTGCCATGTGAGCTGCATTCTGCAGTTTCCTCTAAGGCTATTTTCACAGCCCTGGGTGCAGCCCTGATGCATTCCTGGGTAACTTTCCACTAAGGTGATTTTCACAGAGGTGATGCAATCCTAGGTGCTCAGCCACTCCTTCCTGTGAGGAAGGGCAGGGCTTTTGGTGAGGGATGCCCTCCCCCAGCACATCCAGAGTGTTGCAGGGGAGAAACAGTAATGATCTTTGATCTCGCTGGTAACTTGCAGCTGGGGTCAGATGGTGTCCTGCAAAGCCACCAGCATATCAGAATAGTGCAAACTAATACACAGAACATTTCAGGATCATTCAAAGGAGGTGAACCACAATTTTAGAGATGCTAGCTGTCTGGAGAGGAGCTGATTCTGTGCTAGACCATCAGTCTGTACAACTCAAGCCTTTCTTGTGGGTGAAAATCCTCCAGACAGAAATGTTTCCCACTCTTGGGGGAGATGAAACTATTAAATTATTAGGATGTCCCTGAAGCAATGCAGAGGGCCTGGATAAGGAGGTGTCTACTGGTACATAAATAGTCCCTGATGTTCTTTCCAGCCTTCAATCCTTGATAATCCATCATTCAGCTAATCTGGTAGCTGCAGCATGTTACGAGGCAAAGGCTTGTACCTGAAATTGCCTTATGTCACTAGATGTGTGAAGGGAAGGAGACAGCTGTGGTCCTGAATGGTTTTACCCTTGCTGGAAGCATTTTCATACCTGCCACCCAAACAATTTGAGTAAATAAGACATTTGTGCTTACATGCTTGCTTTCTACACTAGTGTTCTTTATAGTGGGACTGTTAACCCTTCAGGGAGCCTAAATAACTCCTTGAAGTATTTTCTGCTACTGTTTGTTGAATCATTCTTCCCACTATTCATAGAATGCTACACAAAAGTCCAGGATTTCTTCATTACTTCTGTAGTAGTAGTTGCATTCTAGCAGCCAGACTTCAGAGCTGAAGGAACCCTGAAAGATAGATTTGTCCAAGTATTACTTTGTCTTTCATCCTTCAGTTGCACCAAACCATTCAGAAAGAGGCTGAGAGCCCACAGCAGCTTTTTGCAGTGATGAGTGGCTGCTGCTGGGTCTCACTGAAACCAGCAACCTCCAGCCCTGAGCTCTTTGCTGTTCCCTTCAGCAGTTTGGTTTCCTGACCTGTGATGTATTTAGGATCTAATGGTGCAGTATAATGTCACATGCAGCCTGGGTCAGGCTCCTGCACCAGCCTCTGCTCTGCTAGCAGAAGCAGGGAAGATCAACAGCAGGATGCAGCTCGTTGCTGAGCTGAGCATGCACTTGTCAGGTCTGGCCCCTGGCTCTGTCAGCAGGACACACCAGGAAAGAATATCCTAGCAGCAAGGACACCAGGCAGTCAGCCTGTCCTGCCTTCAGCTCCAGTCAGTCTGCAGCTTTGCAGAGGGAGGAAAAGAGGAGAAAGACCAGGGGAAGAAGTAGGAAGCCAAGTTATTTATTGATTTGGGAAGTGAAATTCCACTCTGGGGCTGCAATAGAGGCCATGATTCACAGCCTTAATCCAGGAGACACTGAGTGCATGCAGATGCAGAGCCCCTCAGAAAGGCCAACATTTTCAATACACTAGACATGATTTTAGGCTCTCTGACACTGGGAATATTGCCATTGCTACAGGGCTGTAGCAGAAAACAAAATTTCAGCTCTACTGGTGTCAGATGGTCACTGGGAAATGAGAGAACTGATCTAATTGCATAAATTACTCTCTTACCAGGAGCTGAATTGGAAAGGTTCTTTGCTGCCTTCTTTATTGCATGGTACTTTTACTGACACTCAGGCACTTGCTGGCAGGGTGTGGGGTAGGGATGGAGCTAACATGCCATCATTCCTTGGTGAGGAGACCTTGGGTTTCTGGGAGGAGGCTGGGTGAGGCACTCATCTGGCTGAGTTTCTCACCTGCTGTAGTCCAGAGATACATTTTTTTGGTAGCTTCAGCCTAGATGTGACACACTAAGAGCTCAGAGATGACTGACCCAAAAGGAATTCCATGTTTCTAAAAGGAAAGCCAAGCCTGGAAGCAAACTGGACTGTTTCTGTGTGTGTTTGGCTGCACAGAGCTATTTGCTTTCTAAGCTAAAATTGCAGGTGGCTTTCCTCACTTCCAGCCTCCACATCTTTATTATGCTCTAACTGTAGAAGAAGAGTAGCTTTCTGTATGCCAGAAAACAAAACAAAACAAAAAATCAAACAAAAAAAAATTTAACACAATGAAATTACTTCTAAAAACCTAACTTCAGGAAAGGAGCATGTTTTTCCATTCACTGTATTGATGTTGGAGTATGGTATAAATATACTTTATTATTCTAAAGCTTGGAATTATTACCTGACAGCTTCAAATGCTGATTTAATGCAGCCCTGCAGAGAAAAGTGGTGGTTCTGTCATTACTGAGATAGCCAATACACATCATAAAGTTGATGCATGGCAGCCCTGAATGAGGAACTGCACATCATTCATTATTACATCACTTTATATTAGGACTGCAGGGATCAATAAAAAGCAGCAGAATTAAATGCTGCCAATTTCCCCCACAAAGGCTTTTGATTGACATGATTTGCATGCAGGTGTGACTGAAATGTTGCCCACTTCTTATGGTTTGGGGAAGGAACACTTTGCTTTTTTTTCCTCTGTTTTGTCATCTCCATTATGTTAATCACAGGATTCCCTGAGCCACCAAGGTGTAAAAAAGCAATTCAGTCGTGGGGAGCTGGGACATCAACCATCCTGTGGCTGTGGAGGGTCGTGGTGGGGGCCTCTCCTGTAGGGGGGGGTGGAGAGAGTAAGTGCATGCACCTATATAACATTATCCAGCCCCCAGCTGAGCAGGCTTTGCCCTATTTCCTCCTGGTTTTAACCAGTCACAAGTCATGTCTGAAACAGAGACAAGGTCACATTCTTCTCAGTGCTTGAGCTAGGTGTTGCTGCAGGCCTTGATGCTGTGGCAGCCAGTCACTGGTCATCAGCATACACAGGACCTGCTGTTGCACTCTGCCAAGCTTCACCCAACTCTCTGCCTTGCCCTGATGAGCTGAGGAGCAGCTGGGAGCCAAACCATGCTGTCACTTGGAACCGAATTCAGCATAATGACTGCTGCCTGGAAAGGGGAAATCTCTTTCCCCTTCAGCTCCTATGTGTCTCATTCCTCTGATGATGTTTCCACTGGGAGCCTCCTCCTGCACTTACCCCCCAGGCTGCTGGCAGGGAGGAGGAGGCCAGCAGAATAGGTTGATGGAGCAGTAGTTTCTCTCCTGATGCCACCTCCTTCAGCATCTCTCCCTAATATCCCCCCTCTTCCAGCTCTTGGTGGCAAGCACACTGCATCCAAACAAGAGCAAGAGCACAGACCTCTCTTTTATTACTGAAGTCAACTGTAGCTGTTCCCTTGTTTTGGTTAAGTGGTAGGCCTTTTGTTTTCCAGATGTGCAGTACCATCCAGCTGGGAGGAGTACAACGTGTTTTATGGACTAAAGCATGTTCATGACTAAACACTGTCTGCACTATAGATTCAAAAAGAGACTGTTCAGCAGTACCAGAAGATCTTTTCCAAGTCAGAGACTGTGGGGTATAGTTACTATTGTCAGGTTATAAACTTCTGCAAGGCTTATCACAGAAATCCTGATGCAGCCTTCATACAACAAATCTGAGACTTGTATAAAATAAAATTAAAATAAAATAAAAATGCCAGTATCTGGAGGTTTGGGTGCATCCAACTGTGTTGCTCCTATGATTGGTGTTACCCCACAGCAGCAGGTACATGCTCACTTGAGTGCCCTCCCAGGAAAGGACAGGCTTCAGGGACAACTTTCTGCAGCTGCAGCAACATTTGCTGTGCCTTGCAAAGGAATGGCAAACAGGTGGTGGCCTCAAAACTGATGGTCTTTTTCTTTAAATTTGATGAGTTTTATGGCATGCTTGCAGATTGCTTCCATTTGGAAGGTGGAACCTTACTGTGCTCTGTGTAGCTGCACAGGGCCAACCTCAGACACTCCACAGCATGCAGACATTGGTAGAGTCTTAGCCTGAGACAGCAGAGCAACTGCCCTTGGAGTCTGCAAGGTTAGGGAAGATGTTGTCATCTTCAGCACAATTGGAAGACCACTCTGTGATCACTGTTCTCCACAGGCTTGGCTGAAGAAAAGCAGTGGTGTGATATTGCTTTGCTGAGCTTGAATTTAAGCAGATTGCAGGAGCCCAGCTGCAGCCAGACAGGAGGGACTGGAGCCTTCCTGATGGCAGGGAAGGTGCTCGCTGCTTCCAGGAGTAATTGCTAACACCTTTCCCTCCCAAATCAGATTGGGGCTGGGCTGCCTGCAAGTGCTATTGTTGTGGATGTTAGAACAAGCTATGAACAGGGATCTTCTTCTGTTTCAGATGTGAGTGCTTGCCAGGCTACAGTGGAAAACACTGTGAAACAGATGATGATGACTGTGTGGGCCATAAGTGTCGCCATGGAGCTGCCTGCGTGGATGCAGTCAATGGCTACACCTGCGTCTGTCCTCAGGGCTTCAGGTACGTGAGAGCCAGCCAGTCTGGGCTCTCTTCTCTGCACTGCTTTCAGCCTCAGAGCTAATCAGCCTCTAGAAGTGGTATTGATCTCTCAGTCCTGGGTGAATGGATGGCTCACTACTTCAAATCTTGGAGCTGCAGTAGGTCTTAATGAGTTAACGGAATATGGGGGGTTGATGATTCTTGCTTTGAAAAGAGCAATTTGCCTTTTGGGCTGTGTGTGTTTGTTTGCCTGCCTGCCTGCCCCAGCCTTTCCTGGTAAAACACTGGGGGATGCACTCACATAAATGACATGGAGATAAACTCTGCATGTGTGAGAGTAAGCAGAGGATGAGGATAATGAAATGACATATCTGACCCGTCAGACCTGGCTGCAAAAAAACCCACGAGTCTGAAGATTTTGTGCCAGTGTCTCTGTGCCTGTGGGTGGATGGGCTCAGTATGACTGGGCTGCACATTTCCAGGCTCTGATTCTGACAGCTGCCAATATATCTGACTCCTGGAAATCTCTCTGTCTGTCAAAGATAAGTGTGGTGCTCCAAATGGATTCACTAATCATTGCCTGAGGCTGGAGACTGGCTTCCTTCCAGCTAAACCTTTCCTGTGTTTGAAATACTCACAGGAGACAAAGAAGCAGCACCTGAAAAGATTGGTCTCCACAAAACAGAAATTGCATGAGCACTTATAAATCATTCACTCTGCTCTGTATCTGCAACTGGTTCATTCTTCTTTCTTTCATCCTTGCTGGTTTGGGGTTGGGGTTTTTTTCCCCTCTCAACACACATTTTTATTGGCACTGATATGTAACATGGTGTCAGCCCATGGTTTCACAGAATCAGACTTGTTATTTAGAGGCTATCAGATAGCCTCTGAATTTCATATTCATAGCCTTTACTCCAGATTTCATTCTTTGCTGCAATCCCTTTGGTGGCCTTAGGGAGCTTACAAACTGGTGGCTGGTAAGGATAACAAGTGTCTCTCCCACAGTGGAGCTGTAAATGCTCAGTGTTATCTAGTTGTTGGAGTTGAGAAATGGGATTGCGAAGCTGTATCTGGAGTCAAGGGTAACTCAACTCGAGCCTCTCATCGTGGGGTAGTGACTGGGAGCCTTCTGCTGCAGGTCCCCTGGTTTTTAAGGCATGTCAGTCCTAGGCAGTGATGAATGTGAGTCTGTTTCCAGGAAGGCAGGGTCACAGCGTTTGGCAGAGACGTTTTGAGTTGTGACACAGTTGAGCGGAGCAGCAGGGTTAGGTAGGAGACTGCTCTGGGTCCCTTCCTGTGTTCCAAACAGCTATACTGGCTATTTAGGCAGTGCCCCAGGTTGGCTAATCTCACACCAGGTACTTCAAGAGCAGAACCTGGAGCAGCCCAGCCTTCTCTCTTCCTCAGAGGAGGGGGTTTGTTCCATTCAAAGTCCTCCAATAAAAGGAAACCTCTTTTTACACAAAGCCTCCAGGCTCAACAACTACCTTAGGCAGGTCTTCATAGCCCAAGGTAGGCTTGGGCAAGCAAAGTAATCTTACTGCCTGTCAGCAGCAGAGCCAGGATTAATTTGAGGTCTCCTGTTTTCTTTCTGGTTTTTTTTTTTGTTTTGGCTTTTTTTTTCATGCACTACTCCATGCCACATCCCTGAATTTCATCTGCAAGAAGCAAACCAGCAAGGGTCTTTTAGGAGAAAAACATCACAATGGGCACTGACAGGCTGCTTCTGCCAGGGTGGAGAGCAAGCTAAAGCCTCATGTGTTCTCTCCATGCAGAATAGTCCTGATCTTGTTTGATTTTAGGATTAAAATTCTGCTAACAAAATACAACCTGTTCATTATTCTTTGCACGACTCCAGCCTTTTGTAGTGTAAAGGCCTGCTGCTCTGAAAGGGGTTCTGATGATTTTTTTTTTCCCCTCTTCAGATTGCCATTGCAAAGATGGTGATTGACAGAGTTCAGCCTTCTGATGTTGAGGGTTGTAGACTCATCTGTTCACAAAGCATGCCTTGGGCACTGGGTGCTGCAGCAAGGAGATAACTTTGCCAGTAGTTGGAGGCTGCAAGTGTCGATGAAAAGGAGAGAACACAAGGGGTGGTCTGACAAAGGTAACTAGGAGAGCTAAGATGGTGATTAATCAAGTTTTTGGCTAAGTATCAGGAATCATCTCCCAGCAGTGAGTTTGCAGAGTGACCTCCCAGTTATCTGGAGCTTAGGCTGTTGTAGTAAATACAGAGACCTGTCACACTTTTATGGTTGTCACTGTGCTGTCTGTCAAAGCCACTTGGAGTCACACATGAGTGAGGTTGTTAAAACACATCCTCACATGGTTGAACAAATGTCACCCCAGTCATTCTGAACAATGCAGGGCCCCACATCATGATGCACTTCTGATGACAGCCCCAAGAAACAATAGGACCAACATGCACACACCTGTGTTCTCATCTTAGTGTTTCCTGGTCACTGCTTCCCTTATCACTCAGCAACCTTCTGCATTCAGCTGATACACTTTATTCCTCAAAAGTTTTCAGTGTCTTCTTCCCAAAATAGCATCATTTACCCCCTGCAGATGAAAACATTTCTGGAGACTTTGTGAGCCCCCTTGGCTAAAACCTAACTCCTCAAACCTTCCCTCTAGCAATCAGCCTCACAGTGGTGGTGTCCTGATGAATGCTGCTCTAGCAGGGAAGCAGACATTAAGGCTGCTGGGCTTGACAGAAAACCCTGCTCCTCCATTGTGTAGATGCTTCAGAGCTCCCCACTGGGCCAGTTTGCTGCAGTGATTATTTAAATAAATGAGATTGTACCAGGCAGAATGGACTTGGCCAAGTTCTCCAAGTCAGGCTGTGCTCCACATTCCTCTGCTGGGGAAATACATCATATTCATTATTTCTAAAAATATTTAGGACAAAAAAAATAATTTAAACCAAAGAAAGCAAAAGGCTTTGACAGACACTGCTGCTAATGTAACTTCTAGATGGCAGTAGCAGGACAGCTGCACTTGTAAAGCCACCCACTGAAGGGCTTTGACAGCAAAGAAGGGTTGTTCAGGAGCCATACTGGGAGCTCAGGGAATCTTTCAGAACAGCACCAAGCACAGACACTCTGGCTTCTTGCAACATTTGCTTTCTGTTAGTGGAGGCTGTTGTGGCTTGCATGGATTTTTTTATTATTTTGTTTTTTAGCTTCCATGAAATTAGAATTATACACTGACTTTCCTTCTGCTTTCTACTTGCTGCTCACAGACAAAACAAAACGACTGGCAGTAGGTAGCACAGCACATGGGCTGGCTCAGTGTTGCTCCTTTTCTGCTAGTAACCTCTGGAAAACTATTACACCTGACACATGACAGGGGTCACAGCCACCTGTGGGGTCAACCCTAGTCTGATACTATTGCTGGCTCTCCTGAAGTGTTTACCAGCCAAACCCTGCACTGGAGAGAGAGAGCAGACACAGTGAAAGCAGGCTTTGGACAGACAGTCCACCTTAGTGCCTGGCAAGCACAGGGACGTGTGCTGCTGTGTCCTCAGCTCATCAACCCTGGCTGGGGCTGTCTGCTGTGCTGATAGGCAGATAACTACCTAAACTGGCAAGAGTTGCTTTCTGTGGATCTACCTTCCCAGGAGATTGTTGCTGCTGTTTTTTTATTCCCTTGTTTTCTGTCCAAACCACCTCTTGCTGAGCAGTGCTGTGCCCCTGGAGGGGCTGTGCTCACCCTCCAGGAACAGGGAGGCCTGTGGGGGTTTGTCAAGAAGCTGCAGCAAAGGATTTCACTCAGGGAGGGAAAGTTTCTTAGTCTATAACTAGTTCACAGTTTAGGTGTGTTCCGAGGGAAATGTTCTCAAGAACAAATTTACTCTAAGAAACATATCAGACTGAGCAAAGACACCATCTCCTGTAGTGGTGGGTGGATGCCAGGTGCCCACTTGTTCTTCTGGTGGAAGGTATTTGCCATTCACCTGATGGGGAGTGGTTTGCTCCCTTCCTGAACCCTTTGCTGGTAGCATTCTCAGCCTGTGGCTCTGTCCACTGGGCAGTGAGGGAAGCTAAAGGGTCCCAGGTCACCTGGGCAGTGAGGGAGGATAGAGGGTCCCTGTTAAGCAGAACTCCCTGGCCCTCAGACCAGGGAGGAGGAGCATTGGGATGGGCATGGGGAGGCTGCATCACTCCAGCCTCCTGGTGAACAAAGGAAGTTTAGAGCAATCCAACAGGAATAGTGTTGAAGAGCAATTTATCCTGAAAAGCACCAAGAGGTGGTTCTGGCTGAGAAGGAAACACCTCTGTGTCTGTGTCCATGAGCACAGCCAGTGCTGAGTGACAGCAGGACAAGTGCTCAGGGCAGTGGTGGGAGGCCAGCACAGGGAATCCCCAGCAGTGTTCTTCACCCTCCTTGTGCCTATTCCTGGGGCACAGATTTTTGTTTGCTATACACAGAGCACCAGGTACAAGGCCAGCATACAAATTTGGGCAAAGTTAGGAAGCTGATGAAGGTGTTCCATGCTGTATGTGGGGAAAGGAGAGCTTTTCTGGCCTTCTCCTAGGTGCAAATCCCAAATGTTTGCATCTTTCAAGGCATTCTTCTAGTTTCCCTTTTGTAAAAGTAATAATGGAAAATCCTGTGTCTCTTCTCTCAGATAGGATAGAAAAGCAACTCCATTGCTCTTGGTGCAGGTCAGGATTTAGCCCATCCATGTCTTGTTGTGTATTTTTTTCTCTCTCCTGTTTCCCAGAGGCAGACCAAAGAGTGGTGTGTGTTGGGGGAAGAGGGAGAGGTTTGGGCTCTCCTTCTGCACAACACTAATGATAGAGCCATGGTATTCTGTGCAAAATGTGAAGAGTCATCTCCATTTCCTTCTGTTAGAGAGGCAGCAGGTTCTGGTCTCTGTGGCTAAGGCAAGATTGGTCTTGGGTAGGTTGTGGCTCTTTTGTTTGCTGTTCTGGCACATCTTGTATCAGTACTATTTCCTGTAGGGTAATGGCTTGGGTTTCTCTTCTAAGTGTGTCTAGGGAGGGTGCCTGGAAATTCACTGAGCTTCCAAGGCTCACCTGCTTTACTGAGAGGACTGAGGTTTGGGGCAATTTTGCTTTGTTTTTATAAGACTGCTATTACTCCACAAAGCACTCCCTGACTAACAGGAAATTCCTAGTGGGACAAGTGGTATTTCACTGCTCCAGAGCAGGGCTGATGGCTTGTTCACTGCATGGCTGGATCTGCCACAGTCTCTCCTGGAAAGCCCTGTGCCCCCAGGCTGACAAACGCTGTGTGTCAGCGAGTGATGGTGCTGGAGCCTGAGCCCAAAGCCCTCAGTGCAGCACAGCCTCACACACAATCCCTGCTCACCAGCTCCCAATGCTTCAGCATTTCACTCTCTGCACATTTTCAAGCAGTTGGTGTTCTCTCTTAAGTGCAAAGAGGGTTTGTTGGGTTTGGACAGTGGCTGTAATGAGAGCTCTGGGGTGTGGGTGTAGGTGCAGGGACACACTGCATGCACCCAGCTGGAGCACCCAGGCTGGCTCCTTTGCAGTACCCACTGATGGCAGAGAGCCTCTGGCTGCACTGAGCAGAGATTTGTCATTTACTTTCTGCAGTTTAGTCTGACACATGACATCCCTGTGAAGGATGACTGCAGCTTTTTGCACTTTCTCCCTTTTCCCTGTTCCTTCTGGGCTGGTATGAGTACTTCAGTGCAGCTGAGTCATTCCAGCAATGGACCTGCATAGTGTGCAGCCATGCTGAGTCCAGGAGGGAGCCTGAGGAGTGAGCCATTGCTGCTTCTGGCTGATGGGACCCAAGCCTCCTACGTGTGGGTTTTGCTCAGCCTTTCAGATAGTTAAGACTGAACCACATCACTTTGTGAGTTGAGCTCACAAGTGCTCAGATCTGCCATGTGGTTTTCAGCTACCTCTGAGTCTGGGAGACCTCCTTTCCCTTTGCATTTTTCTGATCCAGAATGTTGCTGAACACAAAGCCAGGTAAGCACTGGAACAGGCTCCCCAGGGATGCAGTCATGGCACCAACTCTCATGGGATTCAACAAGCACTTGGACAATGCTCTTAGACACATGGGGTGACTTTGGGGTTGCTCTGTGCATGGACAGGAGTTGGACTCAATGCTCCTTGTGGGTCCCTTCCAATTTGGGGTATTCTGTGACTCTGTGAAAATACAGTTCATGATCCTGATGCTGTTAGAAACAACTAGTTCAGGGCAGCTGCCCATCAAATAATGTCCTCTAAGTGCAGTGCTTCTGAGACTTTTCAGCAGTTGCCTGTTTGTTGATGACACACTCTCTGATATCCAGAAAACCAAATGAGGAGGCTGTAAAAAACATTAAAAGCAGAGGATTTCCTCTTTGCTTGCCACTTGCAACAGCAGAGATAGACTCAAGTCACAGCCTAGAATGGGGAAACCTCAAGTTTAAGCTTAAACAGCTCCGAGTTTTTGCTGGGAACCTCTGGGTGGCACAGTGTGGGATGGAAGCTATTTTAGACAGATTGCTGTACCTTGCAGAGCTAAGCAGGCAGTGCAAAGGGCAGTCCAGATTGCTGTCAGCATTGGAACAGGGTCATTGAACCCCAGCATGGGGATGTCTGTGCAGCACAACGCTGGGGAGCTGTCACACGGGGAAGCAGGCACGTGGTAGCTGAATCCGAGTCACTAGAGCACAGCTCCTGTACAGTGTCAGCAAAACATCTCCTCCCTTAAAGAAAATGATAGTGATAACTGAGGCTGCTTTTCCTTTCCTTTCTTTTCCTTTACCTTCTACAGTGGACTCTTCTGTGAAACTCCTCCACCCATGGTTCTTCTCCAGACCAGCCCATGTGATAACTACGAGTGCCAGAACGGAGCCCAGTGCATCGTGGCTCACCAGGAGCCTGTCTGCCGTTGCCTGGCTGGCTTTGCTGGCCAGAAGTGTGAGAAGCTCATCACAGTCAACTTTGTTGGGAAGGATTCCTATGTGGAGCTGCCATCAGCCAAAATTCGCCCTCAGGCAAACATCTCCCTCCAGGTATGTCAGGCAGAAGATCAGTTGGCGGCTCAGTGCTCTTCTAAGCAGTAATACATTTACATAGACACATGCTCCAGGCTTGGAGTGGAGTGGCTGGAAAGCTGCCCAGCAGAAAGGACCTGGAGGTGTTGTTTGACAGCCAGTTGAGCATGAGCCAGCAGCGTGCCCAGGCGGCCAAAAAAGCCAACAGCATCCTGGCTTGGATCAGCACTAGTGTGGCCAGCAGGACTGGGGCAGGGATTGTCCTCCTGTACTCAGCGCTGGTGAGGCCACACCTTGAATCCAGGGGTCAGTTTTGGGCTTCTCGCTCCAAGAAGGACATTGAGGTGCTGGAGTGTGTCCAGAGGAGGGCCACAAAGCTGGTGAAGGGTCTATCAGCACAAGTGTTGTGAAGAGTGGCTGAGGGAACTGGGGTTATTTAGTCTGAGGCTCGGGGGAGACCTTCTCACTCTCTACAGCTACCTGAGAAGAGGTTGGAGCAAGGTGGGGGTTGGTCTCTTCTCCCAAGTAGCAAGCAACAGGATGAGAGGAAACAGCCTCAAGTTGCACCAGGGGAGGTTCAGATTGTTTATTTGGAAAAGTTTCTTCACTGAAAGAGTTGTTAGGCACTGACCCAGGCTGCCCAGGGCAGTGCTGGAGTCACCATCGCTGGAGGGGTTCAGAAAATGTGTAGATGTGGTACCTGGGGACAGGTGGTACCTAGTGTCATGGGAGAGTTGGGTTGACAGTTGAACCTGATGATCTTAGAGGTCTTTTCCAACCTTAATGATTCTGTGCTTTTCATTCTGAAGGAGCAGGGTCTGTTGACCAAGGTACTGACAAAGTCAACTTGTGAGCCAGTTGGCTGCTCTAAAACTAATGAAACATTCAGGAGCAACTGAGGTACCACTGTACCCTTGTGGACACATACCCTGCCTCCAGGATCTCACTGCTGTCTTATTCCCAGATTGGCAATGATTCAGGAAACCTCCCTGGCTTCTTAGTGATCTACTGGAGTGTGTTTCATTCTGTAGAAGTCACTGCTTAATGGTAGGGCACTTACTAAAAGTGACCACTCTGAAGTGGCCTTTACAGGCAGTATTTTCTTGCTCTTTTACTGTGCACATTCAGCAGAGAAAAGGTCTGGGATTTTGTTGCAGTCCTCTAGTTACCCCTAAATTTGGTGTGAGGTCTAAGGTTCAGAAGATAATGGGAAATAGGTATCAAAGATGCCATCACACCACTGTTGTCTTTGTTGTTGTGGATCAAAGGTATTTTGGATACTTAGCCCAGTATGATATTTCAGTGATTTGGAAGTTACTTCCATTCATAATGTAGTAAGCATTAAACTTTTCTCTTCCCCCCTCCTCCTCCAGTATTCCAAAGTAAATGGGGGAATAATTCCTAGCTTTCCATGTTTTCTAGTACAGAGATGTGTGGAGCACATGTGCTACATCTCTCTCTTAGGCCACTGATTGTTAACCTGGACTATTTCTATCCTAGATTCCTGGCATAGCAACGTTAGAAGTATAACCTTTCACAAGATGTGAGAAGAAAAACCATCTTGTAGATTTATTTTATTGCTTGTATTTTCTCAGTTTGAGAAGATTGTAGTCCCCAGTTGGAAATCATACTCTAGATTGACTTGATGGAGTTTGGTTGCAATTAAAATTCCCAAGGCTTGGGAAAGAGGATCAAATTTCCACCTTAGGAATAGGTTTCTAAAGGGTGGATCCTGCAAGTTTATTCTAATGAAAAAAATTTGTACTTTATCTTTTCTTTAACAGCTTGGACATACAGTTCACATGAAAAGAAAGCTGGTTCATGTATGTTTGAAACTCCAGTTTTTCTTCAAGTCTCCTTTTATTTAATACCACAGAAGAGATTCTACAATATGGACACTCTAAAATAGGGCTCCCCAAAGGCTCCAAATACTGTAGGTCAACTTTAAAGCTGAAAATCCAGCCATTTGACTTCTTAAGTGTCCAAAACACATTACATCAGTCATAGCTTGAAGAACAGAACTGATTATTACAAAAAGCACATGCAGGTGATGTTCTCACTTCGTGTTTCCCAGGCTGAATATTGTTCTTGTATCCAGTGTTTAATCACTACTGAGTTAGATTGCACCTTTGATTATGAAGAACAGATAGAGGAAATCTTGGTCAAAAGTGCCCAAGAGGGGAAACTTAAGGGTAAAAAAAGATGGTATTGAAATATATATATATAAATGCAAACAGATTCTTAAATTTACTGTTTACTTTTGGCATTTAACAGCCATTATAAAAAAAAGAGAAGTAAGAAATCTCAAGAAACAAGTACTGTGGAAATAACAGGCAGGTTGTATCCAAAAATCCTATTTTGTCTCTTTGGGGTGGTTTTTAGGTTGGTTGGTTGGTGGTTTTTTTGTACTCTAGGGGTATCTGAGAGCTGGAGACTGGGAAAGCAAAGTCCTTGGGTTTTGATTCAGTGTTAAGAGTTTGTTTCCTTGCTGTACATCAAAGCTAGAGGGACAAGGGCTGCTCAGTTCTTCCAGACTCAGTGTCCCATCTGAAATCAGCATGAGTCACCAAGAACTCAGCTTGAAGGAATAACTCCTGCTTATGCTAGATGTAGGGACAGGTCCTTCTTGCCTCCTTTGTGCTCACAGGAAGTCTATGAACAGGTCAGAGCCTCCTGAAGTTTCTTTGTAATTGTGACACACTCCTACTGCCAGAGCTGATTTGCTAAGCCTCCACTTCAAGCCCAGGCAGTAGCTGACAAATAAATTCATGTGTTGCCAAAAATACAGCAGCACTGTATTGACAGGGCTCAAATAAATTGCAGCTTTCACCTCCTGAAAACTAGTTGTCATCTGAAAGAAGGGAGCCATCCCTTGGGGAGAGGATGGGTTCATTGTACATGAGCCCAGTTAATGCCACCAAGACCTTTTCTGTGTCTCATGGCTCTTGCTTTTGTTGCTGCTGCTATATCTGATTTATTAAATCATATTTGAACTGCATATGGTTTGGGTTTGATCTTTAATGTAGGTTTATTTCTTTTTTAATCCTTCTCAAGCAAACCTCACCTGGTAATTAATGTTTCACAGGTCGCAACAGACAAGGACAATGGCATCTTACTGTACAAAGGAGACAATGATCCCTTGGCTCTGGAGCTGTACCAGGGACATGTGAGGCTCATCTATGACACACTGAATTCTCCACCTACCACAGTGTACAGGTAAGTAGCTGAGCTTTACCAAAACACTTAAGTTCCAAAAAAACCCACCAAGGTGGAGAGATAGGATCTTTCTAAGGAATATGCATAGGAGAAGAACCTTTTATTTTAGTTCAGGATCTCTCCTTTATGTGTGCAGTTAGATAAGAAAATGAGAGTAAAGGCTTCTCTAGAGGCTGCATGTTTAAAAATGGGCATTTTTGGCAAGAGCAGTGATACTGTGTCCTACTGTGACTGCAGAATAATGTTGTGTTTCTCATCCACTGTAAAGATTTAGTGAATACTTAGTGGTTTGGTGAATGGTGTCCTGGAAATAGTTCCAAATAATCAGTTTCTTTGCTGTTGATATTGAGGATTAATGTACTGTACCAAGACAGAAAAGTGATTGTGCAATTGCAGGATTAGACTGTGTCAAATAGAAGAAGAGCTGAATTCCTCTACAGGAGTGAAGGAAGGGTGAATAGTTTTGGAAGAACTCTTAACTGTATCAACATCAACTGCACAAACCATGAAAAAGCACAAATTACAAAGGTTAAACTGTAGGGCAATTGGACCTCCAGACTTTTGGAGATACCCAGCCAACAATTTTTATTCATTGGTCCCAAGAAAGAAAAGCAAATGTAAAAGTGAAACCCATGCTCAGGGATGTTTCCCCAGGAGAGAGATGTGCTGCTCATGTCTTCACTGCTCCTTTAGCAGCCCCCTCCCTGGGTTAACTCCCTCCTGGTCACTTTAAAGCCCTGTTGCTCCAGTTTGTTCTGTGTAAACATGACCACATGGAAGCCTTTTGGGTTCAGTGCAGTTTCATGGCAGTGGGTGTGCAGAAGAGCTGGATTTCCCAGCCCACCTCACTCCTTAAAAGGAAGAGCATCCCCTTAGAGCCACCAAGGATCACTAGCCAGGATATGCCCTGTGCTTCTCCTGGAAACTTTGCTCAGCACTTGGTAAAACTTGAGTCTTCCAGGGAGTTTTCTTGAAGGGGAATGATGTCTTGTTTAAGAGAATGAGAAAATTCATTCTGTATAAACACAAACTGGATAATAGCAGTGCAGTCTTGTCACCAAAAAGAGCAATGGCTTCTCCCCTCTAGGAATGAAGAGAGTAGTTTGTTAGTTGTTTGTTAGTGATTTTCACCAGCTGGACAGTTGGGAAAAATTTCCCTGTGTGTAGCTGCTAATCCTAATTGATTTCCTGTTAGAGCAGAGCTGAAGTTGTAAAACAGCTTTATGCCACTAATTAGAACATGAGGAAAAGCTCATTAGGTGTGGGCAGTGCAGGGCTTGACAGGCCCATGTGGATGCCTGCTCTCTGCTGTCAAGGGTAAAGCAGTGTGGGGACAAGAGCTGCTGCCACCAGCACAACAAGACTTTATGGATCTGCTGCCTTCTGGCAAAGTTACCAGAGCTGGGGAGCAGCAGTGTCCTCATTATTCCTGCGCCCTTCATGTGGCTCAAGGAGGAGGCCTCCATTCAGCCTGACACCTCATTACCATAAGATTAATGGCCTGTTCACTACATTTTGTACTGTGTGATCTGTTGAGATGGGAAAGAAGCCTCTTAATAGGGTGCCCTTTCTGAAATGTCACTCTAATCTTTTATTAGTTTAAGGAGTGGAGCAAAATGGGATTAGCATGGAGCTCGATGGGAAAAGATTAGGTTGATTGAGAAAAACTGCAGCTAAAGAATGTCAAAAAGGGTCTCTAAATAGATTAAAAGACTTGTTTTCCTTAAGGGTTGAGGAAGGGGGAGGAAATCTTCTCTCCTTACAATCATAGGACTTAAGGATAGAAGGCATGAGTGGATCTGGTTTGACCTCCTTGTCTAGCCTGTTTGATTTTCAGCTGAGGCACAAGCTCTGTTTGGCCAAGACATGACTTCCAGCTTGGCACTGAGTCTTGTCAGGAAAGCACCAAATAATGGGAGCTCTCCATTTCCTGTAGTATCTTGGGCAGTGGTCAATCATTTCAGTGACTCAGGCATTGGCCATCATTTCTAAGTTGTGTCACTAATACCTCATGGATGTTTAAGAGGCTTTCTCAGGGACAGGAAAGTCCTTTTATACCTGGTACCACCAGTTTATCTGTACTTTTAATTGCATTATCTCCTGACTTGCATTTTGATGAAATTACTACCTGATTCAGTGGGATGCATTTTACCTAAAACTTAAGAATTGGGGGAACTCTTCTCTGCAACTTCTACACTTCTTCATCTTTCATTAAAAGTAAGGAGAACCTGGAACATTCAAATCATAGACTCACCACTGGTAAAACAGTTTGCCTCCTCTGTTGCCTACTCCTTGCTGACTTGTTAGATGCCTCATTTAGAGCTCACTCTCAGCAGAAGTGGACTGTTTGCCTTAGAGAAGCTCTGCTGAAAGACTATTAGATTAATGTTTTTCACAGGCAATGTCAGGTGCTGCTGTCTTCCAAAGGGGTCCACTTCTTGGTCTAGGTGAGCAGTGCTTTGGCTCTTGTTTTTTTTTCTCAGAAGAGTCTGCCAAAAGAGGAGGAGACCTTAAAATACTGCCTGGAGGGAACTGTGCCAGCTACAGCTGCAGGAAATCTATAAATGACCTGGTCCTGTGCTGTAGCTGAGATGTTTTGCAGGCTATTTCAGGTCCTCCCATGATGGGATGTGGGGAGTCATTGGCAAGCCACCTTTTCCATAGAATCTTCATCAGTCTCCATGATAAGATTTACTAATAGTAGTTAAGAACAGTAAAATTAGCAAAGTACTTGGCTAATACAGGTAATATCCTGAGATAAAACCTGTTGGCAGACAGGTTGGGAAGCCAACAGAGACTGGGGCATACCTGGTGGTAGTTCAGCAGAGTAGTCAGCAGAAGGATGAAGTATGCAATGTGTTACCTTGCAAAACCCTGCCCCAGCCCTTAGGGTGCTGCCAGGGTGAAGGTCTGCAGAGGACACCTGGTGTCCTGTGTTCTGATGGTGACCTCACTCTGCACTCTTCTAGGAGACTGAGGGCAGGGATGTGGCAGAGCAGCACATTGCAGGCAGGCTGGGAAAGGGCCAGTCCCATTATCTGCTCTCTGAAGGCAGGCTGTCTCTGGCTGTTGGAGTACACCTCTTTCCCTCTCTGACTTGCTCCTTTCAGCAGATTTAAGTAGAACTGCAGGACAAAGTTAGTCTGGAAAAGCCCAGGATTACCTTGCTGTACAGTCAGATTTGCTCTACATGTATTCATTCCTATGGTATGTTTGGATAGAAAGGTTAAAGTTGACATTGGACTTTTCTTTCCTTGTAGTCAGATAAAGGTCAGCAAATGCCCAATGGAAAAGACATTGTCATTTATCATCATGATAGAAAGAAATACAAGTTAATGCATGAATATGCAATGATTGAACTCACCCTTTCAGAAGAAAAGCTGACTGGTCTGTTATTGGAACTCCTCACTTCTAAGCTGCAGATTAGTGGTTTCCTGCACATCACAGTAAACACCTTACAGAAGATCCATTTTTAAAGTAGATTTCTCTGTGTTGTTTCTTCTATTTTATTTAATTAGTCTATAGATACACAAAAGGGAACAGAAATCTTTATTGACCTTCTGGTTTCTGCTCTTGGGGGAGTTACTCTTCCATGCCATGACAGAACTGAGCCTACAGTGAGTACTTGAAATCAAGTACATTTTTTACACCTACCTTAACTTAAGCAGCACATTCCTCCTCAGTGGGTGTCTTTTTGTTTACCACCATGCTCCAATACTTAAAGGCTTAAATTAACAAAGAGTAGGTAATGCTGTAGTGTCAGCATTGAGCCACTGATCCTGGCACCTGTGTAACTGTATTCCAGAGGGAATTTCTAGCCTTTTTCCCTACATCTGTTCCTTGAACCAGAGATAAGAATTTAGTTGTCTTTTCTTTTTTTTTTCTGATGGGTTTTATGCTGTTACACAGTCATACTGATTTGGATGCTAAATTAATCCATCATAGTAGAGATGGGAAAATAGAAATTTGACCCAAACTACTGCTGTAATTCCCCCCAGAGTTCCCAGATTGCCATGTTGCATACAGACTGTCATAGCTGGGAAAGAGCAAGATGCAGACGTCACTGCTGTAAAATCATCTGTTTTCATGCAGGCTTCCTGACAGCAGTGAAAAGGGAGGCAGCTAGGAAAACATAAGAATTTATTGTATGTGTCTTTCTGCAGAGCCTACACCCAGATTACATTACAATTCCTTTTAGAAGGATCCTTGTGTAATCTGTTTTCAAAAATGCTACATCACTAAAAATATTTTGTAGAGACTGTATCATGCAGTTCTCATGGTCTGGCTAGTTCTTACATAGCATAGATGGATGTTCTTGTGGTTAAAGCAGAAGGCCTGGAATAAGGGAGCTGAAATTCTTCCTGTATCTGCCTCACATGTGATGACTGTGAGATGACAAATTCAATCTGGTTCCCTCTGCACAAGAAGTACAGAAATGCACCAGAAGAAGAAGTGTTTCAGACACGTGCTGTGGGTCTCTAGAGTGTGAGGTTCCTTCTCCCTTCAGGCTGTGGAGCAGCACAAGGCTCTTACCCCTCCCTTCTTACCCCTCTTACCTCACTCAGGCTCTGCCCACGGTGGTTGGAGCCTGGGGAGCTACCCGAGTGGCCACCAGCACTCGTTGTCCACCAGCGGGTCCCTGGCCATGCTGCTCCTGAGCTGAACTTGAGCTGTGCTCAAGGACTTTGGTCCCCTGTTTAGATTTCATAGACTACTTCTCTGCTCTTCTGGTGCTGAGGTTAAGCAGTTGCTTTGGTGATGGAAAGACTTCCACATCTTCCAAAGTTAGGGGAGCTGGGATTTTTGTGTAATGGTCTCTCTTTAGCTGCAGTTGCTTATCTGCAAAAAAGCCTGGGAGGCTTCACCATTAATTCACTGCCTTCCAGGGAGGAATGTGCTGGAGGAGTGAAAGCATTAATTATTCTTAGGATCATTATTAGAGCTTGTCAAACTCAGTTTTTACCAAAAGTCTTATGCAGAGCTCACTGCATGACTGGTCCTTTTCTTCCTAATACCTTCGCAGTCTGCAGCTTATGCTGTGCCTGTTCCCGGTGGGATTCCTGTTTGATACCTCAGGATGGTCTCTAAATAGACTGCTTTTCAGAGCTCTCTGAGACATCACTGAGCCCTTAACAATTCTGCATATTTGCAATTCATTTTCTTCTCTCTATCTCACACTCGTATTTTTTCAGGTACTCCTTGGGGATTTTGCATCAACTGTAATGAAAGAAACCAGCATTAATCTCTGACCTGCACAGCAAAAGTTGTAAAATTTGAATGTACTTATACATCTTGCATGAGCCAAGGCAAAGGACAGATGAATTATTTTCTGCCTTTCTAAAGGGCTCTGCTGGATTTCAATGGGACAAGAAAAGACAAGTGTGTGAGTTCCTGTCAAACTACAAACATTGCCTTTCCCAGCTTTTCGTGAATTTTTGGCATAGTAGGACAGTGAAAATGTAAGGCCAAGACCTTAAAATATCATCTAACTTTTATCATTAGGTTCAGAATCAAATATTTGCTTTCATGAAATTCAGAAACTTTCTTCTGCTGAGATTGATGCTGAAGAAGGGTAAAGTTTTGTCCTTCAGGCTGCCTGAGGACTTAGCAGGCAAAATCTCGTTAGGATGACTTTATTTTTATTCTCTATAAATCTTTACAGTATCTCTAGCAAGAAGGATAGTTTCTCCTCTCTATCCTTGCCTCCACCCAGCTGGCTGTCTTCAGTGTGATGGCTGAGTACCCAGACACACTGGGCTGGCAGACCCACAGCTTTATTTCCAACCTTACACACATGTAGGGTGTTTCAGAGGGAGATGTTGTATCAGAAGGTGACAGACCTTTCACACAGCAAGGCTCCGTTGCCCTGTGTGTGTAGCAGGTATGGGAAGTTAGGAATAGGTCACCTAAAGCCACTTGCCCTCTGGTACTGACAGAAGTTACATTCTCTGAGGCCCAGGTCACCTTCTTCAGGGCCCAGAATCTGAAGCTGTCAGTCTAAGTTGCACTCAGATGTCCCCTGTCAGCAGAGGTCAGGCTTCCCCTGTTCAAACAGGTGCTGCCAGCATACACGGGCTGCCGACTCACCCAGAAACCTGTGACCAAGACAGGTGCATGCTCTTTGGCTTTGTCTTCCTCTCAGCACTCCCCACTGAACTTTGGAGAACTTCTGCCACAGTCTGTGAAAGCAAACCTCAGTAGCTGCTCCTCTGCCACAGAGGGTTTCAGGCCACTTTAACTCATTCTTTGAATTAACTTGTAGGGTGCCCACTTGATGTCAAAGCAGAGATGTTATTTGTCTCCTTTTGATGCCTCCTTTGGGCCTGTGGCCATCTGCACCACCCCTGTCACCTCTATCAGTGCTTTCTAAAGCAGTCAGAATACTCCTGCAGGCCCAGATCAGCTTCAAGCAGGTGGCAGAAGACAGTCCTCCTGCCAGACCCCTTCCTAAGCAGACGTGCTGTCTGTAATGCACAGACAACATAGAAGCAAACGGTCAGGGGGCTGTGTGTTTCGTTAGGCAAATGGATTTGCTGTTCTCTAAAACCAACAGCCACAAGCTGGTCTGTAACCTGTCACTTTAGTCACTGCACACCTGTCCTCTGCACTGCTCCACCTGGAGGAGCAGCTCTCTCCTAGCTGAAGGGGATAGGAGGGAAGCCAGAGCAGGTGTGCTGCATCCACGCTCGCTAGCTGCTGGGTTGATCAGCAGCATTTTAGAAAGAGTTATGCAGAAGAGAGGAGTGCAGTACACACATGGACCTGTACCTTCAGTACATTAACATTATAATGCTGATTTCTTTCAGCACAGAAGAATAATAAAGATGTAATGAAGCCAGCAAGACACCAATATTAATTCCAAGAAGAAATGAGAGGTGATGAGACAGGGATAGTTCATAACTGAACAAAAGCCAGGGGGAAGAGCCAAAAATGAATCAATGTGTTAGAATACTCCAGAGTTCAGCCTCTAGTCAGGGTCTGAGTTTGCAGCATACTGCCCAGTTTGGTTTCTGCATGTTGGAAACAGTCTTCTGCTGAACTCTGTTCCCAGTGAGTGACTAGGAGAAGGGTGTACAAATGTGTTTAGAAGGTATTTTCTTGCTATACCCCAGGTCATTAGTCCAGGGGTATATTGCCACAGTTGATTAATGCTGATTTCATCAGTAATCAGCTGAAATATTCTCATAACAGACAGTAAACCTAATCACAGTCAAAATGACTTTATAAACTTGTGGACTAATAACTGACTCATGTCTCAAATTGTGAGGGGTTTGCCTTACAACACCATGTAGCAAACTACCATGTTTGGTTTTTTCTGCCTGTAAATTTCTTGTAAACATGACAACTAGCACACAGTTGAGATGTTCACAGGGTGTGATAGATTTACATCCCATTCATGCCAAGAGCTGGCACTGGGGGTGCTCATGGAGGTGTGACATGGTTCTGGGCACAATTGTTCCAGTGCTTCTTCCCAGTATAGAAATGGGACCCACAGCTCTGCATTTGCCAGTGTGCCCCAGTGCTGCTGGAAGAGGGTGAGTGTGGCAGCTGCTTGTCTGGCTGTCAATACCAATGGATTTTGTTTATTTTTGTGGAAGGAGAAGGATGCAGCTGTAGATATGTGCCACAGATGAGGTGGAAACAATTTCATTTCCTGGCCATGCGTCAGGTTTCTAAATAGATGCATTTTGGGGTTGCTTTTTCTTGGGGCTTAGCCTCCAATTCCAGATAAATCCCATCATGCTCTGTCAATCTGATTGTGTTCTGTGGTGGCCCTGCTCCCTGCTGCTCAATGGCAGATACCTTTGTATTTTCCAGTCCTGAAGGGGGGCTCGGTAGGATCAAGTATTCCCCCTGATGAAATGACCCCATGAAGAAGATGTGTCTGATTTGCTCATCAGAACCTGAGATTTGATATCCAGCTGAATGGCAGAGCTGTTTTCAGTAGTGTTTGATGCTGGTGCTAAAAAGCAAACCCAAGCAGCCTGTCCTGTTTGGAGTCCTGGTGGGGCAGGAGGCTGTGCCTGGGTATGTGCACACAAAGTGTGGGCTCTTCACCGGGGAGGACATGGCACTCACTGCTGTCACTGGCCCCGCTGCTGTGCCAGGGCCTGTCTTCCTCTGTGCTGCCTGCAATGTCATTTTTCTTAAGGGTAATTAGATCAGGTGAGTCCCAATAACATTGCAGAATCCAGATGTGATTGGTTTATGCCCTGTATTTACTGGGTTTGTTATTTTATATGATGCATGTTACAGTAAAGACAGGGAGATGCAACAGCTCATTGCACTGCTGTGATGTGCAAACTCCTCCTGGTGCAGTGAGAAGGGAAGGCAGGGAACACTGTGATCTGTCATTCCAGAGAAGGAACACTGTGATCTGTCATTCCAGAGCAGGAACTCTCTGATCATCTGTCATTCCAGAGAGGCCTTGGACTTGAGGAGTTCATTCAAGCTATTTTTACTGCCGTTACGCTTGCATTTAACAAATTCTCAGTTAGCAGAATGAAGGATTCAGCTCTGTGGAGACATGGTGATGCTGCAGGAGACCAGTGCAGCTTCAGCTCCCCATCAGTGGGGTGGGAGGGAGGTGTCAGACCTCTTGCCCATGTCAGAGCTACTCTGAGAATTCACTGCAAACAAGGAGTGTTTACCCTGGCCATGGATCTGACTCTTTTATGAATAATCTAGGGAAAGGGGTCAGGATTGTGTTAATTGCATGTTGCAGAGGTATAAAAGAGGTCCTTGCTTTTCCCTGAGCTGGTCTGTAATACAATAACTTTCACTGCTGGCAGGGGTGCTACAGGAATTGAATTATGACTGGAAATCAGATATGCATAGCCTGGCCAAACGATCATTAAGGGAGATACGGTAATCAGCTGCCAGTGTTTAAGGGCTGTAAACACCAAGAAGAGAAAGATGGTTTATTTGGGTGGTCTACAGAGCTGTAAGTAGGAGAAAAGGTATAAAACCAAGCAAATGAAAATGGAGGTATCAAGGAAAAAAAAGAAATCTTGATGTTGAGTGCTCTCTGCCTTGGAGAGCTAATGCTGGAGCCATGTAAAACAGGACTGAACATTCCAAAAGCGAGTATATTTTAAGCTGAAAGTGAACCTGAGTGCTTTAATGTATCTCTTTCACCTCTTATTTCCCAAGCCTTATGTTTCATTAGCTTTCTTCATACTTTTTTCTCAACATGTGGTTTTTATTTGGCTTCTGAAGATGATAGTGCTTGAAGTGATGTGTTGTTGCAGAGGTAGCTCAAACACTACTCCAATTACGATTTTGCCTTTGTTGCCATGGAGAAGTTTAAATCTATTTTAGGCCACGGACTGATTATAACTGGAACTAAGGGCAGGAGGTAGCTGTAGCTTGGAAAGGTGACAAACCATCAACACCAATACCTGAAGTCAGCCTGGCATGGTGTGAGTTTCACAGCTCCCAAAGTGCTAACATCTCAGCGTGGTTCCCTGCAGCTCTCACCTTGTGTTTCTTGGGTTTGGTAGCTCTCCTCTGGTGCCTGCTCTTCCCACAGGCTGGCAGCTCTTTTGGACATGTATTTCTGCTCATTCCTTTCAACTTCAAGTGTTTTCAAAGATTATCTAAGTTCAGTGTTCCCTGTGGCCTTCACTCCCCAGTCACCATTCTTGTGTTTGCTTTGTTCTGCACTTCAGATGAGGCCTGTCCCCATTAAGACAGAGGTCAGGAAAATCTGGAGACTGTAGCTAATGAACCGATGTCCTCATTTGCATAATTGATGGTTATACATTTCCTCACTGGCAGGATTTGCTCTGATACTTAAAGCTATTGTTTTTGACTTCTCTGCCCTGTTCTGACAGTTCTCTTCTGTCTACACTAAAGGTATGTTACATATCAGTGGAAAAAAAACTAACCCAAAGCCCAAATTTTACAGGTTCAAATTGAATGCTTTAATCCTTTAATGCATTTCTATTCACTGGCATATTTATTGTGCCTCAGCTCTAAATCTCTCATGGCTGTTAGAGCAAGGGGAGTTAGTGTTTGCACCATCTGTGTGTGCTTGGGGCTGGAGTAGAGGGGAAGGAAAACACAGGAGGGAGAGGAGAAATAGATCAAATATGAGAGTGGAAATCAGTTCTTTCATATGTTCTCTGGGATTTTATGTTTAACACATGTCCTTTTCCCATCATTTCTTTATATCCTGGGGTCTAAGCCCTCAGCAGAGGCCCTGTCCATGGCCTGTGGGCAGTACCTTGTGCCATGGCTCCATTGGCTCAGCTTGCTGGAAGTGCTCTGACAGGTGAGGCCAGCTCCCTGCAATGTGACATTACAAGGACTCTTACAGAGTCCTCTCACGTGGCCTCCTTTCCCTGGGAGGGCAGCTCTGAGCTTTCCACCTGGGCCCAGGGCCTTCTGATGAGCTTTGAAAACTGGGCTCTCCTCACATGCCCAGTATTTTCCTCTTCTTTTGGGCTAAATCTGATCAGATGCCATGGCCAGCTCTCAGTGAGGGTAACCTTGATGAAAGCAGTGTAATGGATTCTGCAAGACAGGTAACCTGGGCTGTGAAAAAGATGAGTGTAAGGTAGAAGAGAAAGGCGAGGGAGGGGGGGGGGGGGGGCAGGGCACTGCAGGATGGCAGCTACCTCTTCTCAGCATCCAGGGGCTCCTGGGACAGCCAGCTCCAACCTGGGTCTGCCCAGCACACTACTGACCCAGGGAGATCCTCTTTCCAGCCCTCAGCCCTTGGCTGTGCTTTCCCTCAGGGTACATACACTGAGGGACCAGAAGCGATTACAGTTGGAAGGGAACTAAAATCAAGTTTGTAAGGAGACTCAAGAGAAGGTCCTGTCACACTGTTAAATGTCTGAGATGGGCCCTCACCAGACTGCTTCTTGCAGTAAGAGCAGCAGTTCCTGGGGCCTGAAAAGAATCTTTCTGTGGTACATAAAACAGGTCTTTTGATGCCTCTTACTGCTTACTTTTTAGTATGTTTAATTATCGTGGAAATCCTTGCTTACACTTGGAGTGTTCACACCTCAAACATTTCTCCCTTCTTTTCAACAAGAATATATTGTAAACTCTATCATATTCCACTGCAGTTGGAAGTTGGCTAAAAATTCCTGACTGCCTTTGTGAACAGCTTGGACACATCTCCAAAGCCAGGACCTGGTTTGGTGGTGTCCTGGGAAAAGCACTTGGCTCATACACAGCAGCCCTCTGCTGCCTTTCTTTAGTCCCTTTCCCCTCTCCCTTGCTTGGCTCAGACTTATTAATTACTTCGATGTAACCGCAAAGCATGAAGACCTTTGCCACAGGGAAGAGGTTGGGTAACGTCTTGTCAGCTGCCCGCTGGGTGACTCCGAGCAGGCAACCAAAAGCACCGGCGGCATGGACCTGCGGCGGTGCCGGGGAGCCGAGCGGCCGGATCTCCCGGAGCGGGGAGTGGAGCGGTGGGAGGGAGAGGGGCAGGCGGGGAGCCGAGCGGCCGGATCTCCCAGAGCGGGGAGCGGAGCGACGGGAGTTCCCAGAGCGGGGAGCCGAGCGGCCAGATCTCCCGGAGCGGGGAGCGGAGCGACGGGAGCTCCCACAACAGGGCTCGGGGGTCGGGGCGGGGGCAGGCTCCGCCGCGACGGTGCGGAGCTCAGCGCTCGGCGGTGCTGCAGCGCCCCCTGCTGCCCGCCGCAGAGCCGGCGTCTCGCTGCTCATCCCGCAGGGGACCTGTCCTGTCCTCGCCCCGCACGGTCTCGGTCTTTGCCCCACACCGGGCCCTGTGCTGTCCTCGCCCCGCTGCTCGCCTGCTCCACCTCCGTAGCGGTGCCAGCCCAGCAGGCTATCGCAGGCAGCCGGTACGGAACACCGGTGAGACGCGATGATGTCTGACCCGCGGAGGCAGTGTTCACACAGCGCGGGCTGCCACAGGAGGAAGAGCTGTGCAGGAGCACCTGATCCCCCAGAATAATTCAGTTAAGAGTTTAATAAAAGCCTTGCAGAGAGCTGGGTCAGAAAGAGGCCCCCTGAAAAAAAAAGCCGAGCGCAGCAAGTTTGTGCTGCGAGCTGCGTTGTGATGCACTGTTCAGCGTCTGTGGCTTTCTTCCCTTCATCTCCAGCCAAGCCACTGTCTCCAACTGTCTCAGACGATTGCAGAGTCTCCTAAAGGCCCCACTACATAAGAGGCTCTGAGGAGAGTTCATGTAGCATTTCTATCACCACTTTCTCTCCTAATGTTGTCTTCATCCCTCTCAGAATCCAAAGGCATCTGAATGTCTTTCTGTCAGGGACAGCAGTAAGTGCTTTAACACAAGTATCTTCTGGCTGGGGATTTCTGCCATCCTGGATGTCCACATTCAGCCTTTCTATCATGCCATGTCTTTGTGTCTTCTCAAAGAAAGCAGATGAGTGCTTTGCCTCTTTTGACTTTATCTGCTTTACAGAACTGCATTCTTGGGTGATGGTTGTAAATATCTGTGTTTCTCAGAGTCCAAGCACAGATTATTTTAATTCTGAGTTTATAAATGCAAGAACCAGGGCTGAGTAATGCTCACCCACGTGTACCTACAGGCAGGGACCTCCTGCTCGCTTTCCAGCAAAAATAACCAGCCCTGGGTATGCTGAATGGTGCAAGCACCACATGGGGTGACTGCTTCCATCACCAGGACACACAGGCTTTTGTTTGCCTGTTAGTGAAGGCATAATCTGGGAAAAGCACACACTGTGGAGGAATAGGTGATTAATGCTTGTCAAATCCTGGCCCAGGGAAGAGCCAACCTTGCCAGACATGATAATGTTGTCCTCTGACAAATGGTCATAGCTTGGCCTTCTTCAGATAACAATGTAGTTTTGTGCATCTGCTTCAGATATTGATCCCAGGGGGGGAAGGGTTCGCTGTCGTGCAGCCATCCATCCACCTCCTCAACGCTCAGCTCTCAGAGCTGCCGGGGTTTGGCTCTGCTTCTCCCTTTCATTGGCACTGCTGCATAGACTAACAATTGCAAGTACACATTTCCATTTATCTCACACCTTTCAGCTGGGAGGCTTGAGTGCTGTGCCCGTATGAATTAAGCATTGCGACACAGCAGTTAGACATGCTGGGAGCACACAGGGATCACCCGCTCGGCACGTTCCCCTAGCAGCTGGTTCTTGTACTGTGGCAGATACTTAGCAGAATGCAAGAATATCTAAACAGAAAGTTTGGAGCAGCTGTTTTCAAATCTACTTGAGTTGTCAATCCATAAAGTAGTCTGCTGGAGGTGTGGGCCCCAGTGCAGTGGACTCGGGTTCAGTGATGACAGGCTTGGTTTTCTGAGGTGCAGGCACCACATCACCTTTGGCAGTGAGTCTAGCTTCTTTAACTGGCCCACACAACTCACTGCCCTCACAGTGGCCCTGACAGAACTGTGTTTTGAGCCAGACTGTCTACTGGATCAGCTGGATCTGGATTTTTGTACAGTGTCAAGCCTTTCTGTTTTTTTCCTTAAAACCACTTCAGACAGTACCATCAGCTCCAGGTTCCTGAGACCTGGCTATTAGGGCTCTTACTACCCAGAGGATGGGCAGCAACAGCAGCCTAGCCACTTTTCCCCAAAAAGTTCAGCCTGCAGAGCTTTCCCAGGAGCTGGTCTGTGACAGATCTAACACCTTGTGTTTATGTAAAGCCATGCATTAAAGATGCTCATATACTGCTGTCATCTTACAGCCTGTGTAATCTTACATAAAGTTTTGAAGGCCTATGTGTTTCTGATTCATCCCAAAAACCTGTGGGGACAGCAGCACTGCAGAGGCAGGCTAGCTGAGTTTGGGAACAGCAGTGTGCTCTTCAGCAAGCACATCCTGCAATGCTGACTGTTTGCCTGATATTGCTCATGTATAATTGGTTATGTCAGGTCTCCTGTAAAACACTATAAAAATGAAACTTCTTCCAGGAACAACTGAATTCTGGCAATTTCCAAGGCATGCCATTTGTTTCTGAAGCTGAGGTCCTCTTTCCTTACACATCAGTTATACAGGTCTGGCTGCAAAAGATGGGCAGTGTGTCATCTAGGTTGGGAGGTGAGCACATCTAAGGAGCTGGGTCTCTTGAGCTTGGAGAAGAGGAGACTCAGGGGTGACCTCATCTCTGCTTTTAAATATGTGAAGGGTGGGTGTCAGGAGGATGGGGTCAGGCTCTTCTCGGTGAAGCCCAGTGACAGGACAAGGGGCAATGGCTGTAAGCTGAAGCATAGGAGGTTCCATGTGATTACAAGACAAAATGTTTTCCCAGTTCAGGTACCAGAGCACTGGCCCAGACTGCCCAGAGAGGTTGGGGAGTCTCCTTCTCTGGAGAGATTCAAAACCTGTCTGGATGTGTTTCTGTGTGACCTGGTCTAGGGAATCCTGCTGTGGCAGGGGGGTTGGATTAGATGATCTTTCAAGGTCCCTTCCAACTCCTAACATTCTGTGATTCATCCTTAGAGATGAGTCACTTCTTAATTGTGCCTGTTCCTCTTCACTGATAGTAAAGAAAACCTGGGCAACTAGCTCAGACATCTACATTGCAGCTTTACAAAACACCTGATTTGTGACTGTGTAACTTCCTGAGAGAGGATGCTGAGCTTGTGGGCCACCAGGGTGAGCAGAAACCCATCCTCAAAACTATCCTTTTACATTTCACTATTGCATCTACCACTTGGGCAGCAATCCCAAATTCAGGTTGTTGGCTAAGCAATTTCTCAGGATGTCTAAACCTCACAGTTGGTGTTTTCTGTCTTTAACCTTATGGAACAGAACCACCACCCAGCTGACAAACCTGCCAGGAGGAATTTGGAAAAGGGTGCTCACAGGCCAGCCTTAAGATGTGTTGGCAACATTGGGCATGTGGGCAGTTTACATAGCCCACAGTCTAATTTCTGCTGTAACCACTACTGCTATTAGACTCTCCTTATCCACTGGTGTTTGCATGAACGTGGGACAGAGGCTGCACCATTTAATTACAGCCACAGCACTGGGAAAGCCCCATCACTTCTATAACTAACAGCCTAATTTGAAACTCTCTTTATTCAAGAGCAGGTAATCCCACCCTTGCCTCTGCTTTTAGGAGTGCATCAAGCTATCAGGTCATTTTAGAGGGTTTCAACATGCAGCATAAAGGCTTGAGAGCTGAAGCTACCCTTAATAATAAAAAAAATGATAGTGTGATGCAAACTGAATTGTATCACTGCACCTTTTAATTGCTGGGAGACTGAAGATGAAGACTGTATATGGTGCAGGCTAGCAAAGAGCTCTTGAGTTATCTGACTCACTGCAGGCTTTAGGCATTTGAAAAATCAGTGTTAAAAATACCTTAGCAATAAGTACTTGGTGCCTATAATACCTTGCCTGCCCAGATGGCTGCCTGCTCCCTCTCTCCTCCAAAATTCTTGCTGTCTTATTCTCAAGCCTCAACCTCCACCTAAATGTTTCTCAGAGGGGAACAGTGATTTGTAGGACTGTATGTATTGAATAAAGTACCCCAGCCAAAAACTCCTGAATTCCATCTCTGGCTTTAAGAAACTCAGGCTGTCCTTATGCCTCAGCATGTAGCTACAAAATCCTCCTGCTGTGAGAAAATGCTGGTTTCAGGGGGCCCTGCTGTCTCTTGCCCAAACTGCAATCCCTCCCTGACCCTGTGAAATAACCTGAGTTTAAACTAACCATACAAGAAGACATCATTTCAGGGACCTGGCTTGCAAGGTGGGCAGCAAGCAGTGTGACAGAGGGGCAGCAAGCTGGGGCTGAGAGCACAGAACAGGGAGATGAAGTAATAAGCTCTCACCAGAGCCAATATATCACATAGCCACACCCTTGCTCCTCTGCCCTGGGAGACACAACTAGAGTAGCTGCTGTCCCCATCCACTGTCCTCTTAAGGGGTGTGTATGTGTGGGTGCTGCCAGCACAGGCATCAGCAGTGCCTGAATTTGTAGCCTGGAGGCTGACACTAGAGGAAATGCTGAGAACATGGTGACTGTAAAGGAGCATGGAATGGGTGCTGGGCCTTGCAAGGTGTCATACTGGGGCACAGGATGTCACAGAAGCAGAAGCTGTTTATTGTTAACATCATCATCTCATTCTCTTTTTTGTCTTTTACTCCCAGTGTGGAAACAGTAAATGATGGGCAGTTTCATAGCGTGGAACTCGTCATGCTGAATCAAACCCTGAACCTGGTGGTGGACAAGGGGACTCCCAAGAGTCTAGGGAAACTCCAGAAACAGTCTTCTGCCAGCCTCAACACACCTCTCTACATTGGAGGTATAGTGGTTGCTTTGGACTTGGAGATTTCAACATGTCTTCTCAGAAGCAAATCATTCCATCCTATGGTGCCGACTCTCCAGGGTGGGCTTGGGGGTGGAGGGGACTAGCAGTTTGCATTTCCCCTCTCCCAGAGGTTGCTTCCCTGATGGAAAACCTGGAAACCACACCTCTGCTGGTCTGCTCCATAGCCCACCAGCACCCCAGCACACAGCCAGCCCAGGCTCACATGCCAGATCAGGGAAGTTAACCCCAGCACAGTTTCTGTGCTACAGCCACGGCACGAACAAGCAGTTTGTCATTTGACAGCTTGCAGAATTGGCTGGCACCAAAATGTTGTAGTTGAAGACTCCAATGGAAAGGTCACAAACAGTCACAGCAAAAAAAGCAAATCAACAGTCAGTAGGTTTAAATATACCATAAATGAGCAGTATTTCTGCTGGAAATTGTATAGAGGTCTGAAAATTGGGATGAGGAAAGAAAAGATTTAAGCTTCCAAACTGTATTAACACACAGGATAACTAAGAACTTCTTGGGGTTATAGTTTTCTCGTTGGAAACTGGAGCCTGAGCTTCAGTATTAGAAAGATATTAGAATTGATCCAACTTCAGTTAAGAAGGGGTTTTTTGGGGGAGGAAGGAGGGGCTAAGTGAGGTGGGGGACAGATGCCCAGAATAATGAGTATCCCCCTCATTAGGTGTCTGGATATGAGAGACAGAATGAAAGCTCTGCCTAATTGATTTGGTTTTGCCAGAAGCCCCCCAGCTCTATTCTGAACTGAATGCTGAAATCTGTCCCTTTCAGTGACACAGAGCTCTTGAATTTTTAGTCAGCCTATTCTAAACACAAAAGTCAGCAGAACAATAATAGAAAGTCTTTGAGCTGTTTCTAACAAAATCATTGAAGCCAATAGTAGAAACTCTTACCAATTTCACTTGGTGCTGGTCAAGCCTTTTGTAAATAATTCCTTTTAATAGCAGTTTTCTAAAAGAACCTTGAATATTGCCCTTGTAAATCTGAAAACTGGCTAATCTTGCTTTGTACAGAGCTGAACTTTTCTAATTGGCTCCTATTAAGAGTGTCACAGGCTGTTAAGGAGCATTATGCATCAAAGAGAATCTGCTGGTGAGGCCATCACAATTTCTCCCTCTAGCACAGCATAAAAGATACCAACCCCACAGCAATTTATACACAGGGAACTTGAGAAGCAATGACATGGAAAAGTTTTGTTAATGGATGAGCATTGTGGATCAATACTAATTCTCAAAAGGTTCCTACAAAAAGATGCATTCACAGGACAAACCTGAGGCCTGAGGTGAAGGACTGTTGGATAACACAAGCCATAGTCAGTGGAGACATTTTTGTATTGCCTATTAAAATTCTTCTTGCTCCTTTCTAAAGCCTCACTGTTCTGCATGTGACATCTGTGTGTGTGTAGCATTCCCAGGGCTGGCAGCTGCCCTTCCACTGCAGACTGGTTGGTTGAGGGAATTGATTAAATTACCCCAGAGCAATTGTTTCTAACCTAGACAGAGCTTTAAGGCAGACCTGACCCTTCTTGTGCCCACAATTTCATTCATCTGTCCAACTTCAACACCTGATCTAGCAGCTTTCCTCCCAATGTACAGTTAAGCAAAGATGCTGGCTTTGTTTCAAGGCCATCTTTAACAGTGAAGTTACTTGTGGAGGGCAAAGTTCCAAGGTCTCAGGCAGTTGCAAACAGAAGCACTTGCCTTTGCTAACACAGCTGTGGATGTTAGTGGGGAGGGAGTAACACAACATCCAAAAGGATCTTCTGGCCATCTGAGCATGTGAACTCTTCCAAGGACTTGAACAAGACAGAGAGTACTCACCACAAGGACTTGGCCTGGCCTCCTGAAGTGCTGTCCCCTGTCTCTAGAGTTGTCCTGCACCAGTTTTGATGGGGTGCACTCCTACCATTCCATATCTTAATGCTGTGACCCACCAGTGCCTGACTATCTTGAGGCATCCCAGAGGTGGTAGCTACCTGCTGGCAAGTAAAAACATTCTTAAACTCTTCAGAAGGAGAACTGCTGTTAACCTGTAGACAGAAGGAGGAAGAACACATGGCCATTGGCCAAAAAAACTGGGCTGTGGGGTTTTTTTACCCTTTTGTCATGCATTTCTTCCTAAGCCTGGGTAAGTGATTTTGGTTTTGTTTCTTTCCATTTCCAGAACGAGGACAATGAGACTGTGCTGCCTTACAAAGGTTCTCTGCAAATTAATTCTTTAAAGGTTGTAAGGGGCCCTGACAAAAGAAACAGTAGCAAGGATTGTTTCTTTCATAATCCAAGGAGGGGGATGCCACCCTGAACCAAGCTCTCTTGCTAAGGATGTACTATTGTTGTACCTGTAAGTAAACCTTCCCTTTTTGTTTCTTACCTGAAGGGATCCCAACCTCAACTGGATTATCTTCCCTGCGCCAGGGTGCAGACAAGACCCCAAACGGCTTTCACGGCTGCATTCACGACGTCCGCATCAACAACGAGCTGCAGGACTTCAAGGATTTACCCCAGCAGTCACTAGGAGTCCTCCCTGGCTGCAAATCCTGTAACATCTGCAAGCATGGGATTTGCAGGTCCCTAGAGAAAACAAGTGTGATTTGTGAATGTCACCCAGGCTGGACAGGCCCCCTCTGTGACCAGGAAATTGGAGACCCATGTCTTAACCACAAGTAAGCTGGAAAGACTGGGGATGGGAGGGTGAAAGCTTTACAGCTCGTGTGTATTTCACGTTGCATCGTGTAAAACCACATCTGACTATTTTTGGAGGTGCTAGGATCCCACATGGAATTCCTGACAGTGAGTCAGCATCTATGGCAACTCTCAATTTCCACTTCTTGTGCTGATGTTGCTCACCCTCGAATGAGCTCTTTGTCCTGGAAGAGTTAAGGTGTTAATCCTGCAGGTCATACCTTCAGCTGTGACTCCACACACTAAAATATGAACCCTCCTGTTACCATAGGTATGGTTTACCTCTGAGGTGGTGGGTGTCTGCACTCATTCAGACAGAGCTACCTGTGAGTGAGGGGTACACATGTAGGGATATGCTCACAGCAGCATTGGACCCAGTATTCAGACTAACTCCATGAAGAACAGTTATGCAGTCCAGTGTGAGCAGTTTTGAATTTCCCAAATAGCTGATGTAAATACTACACTCTGAAACACCCCTTTAAAGTGCAAGGTTAAAGGATAGAGTTGAGTTGCATGCAAAGGGAGCAGGACTGTAAAGCATTCCCAGTTCAAAGGCTTAATAACCACATCTCCATCAGGAACACTGGATGAATAGCTTACTTATGGCAAGTACACAAGGAAACAGTCCAGGACAGACCAGCAGTCTGCATAGTTCAGTGCTGTTTCATAAGCAGATGGAAGTACTTTTGGTTCAGAAACTGCTTTGGCTGTGCTGTTTGTGGAAGGGGCTTTTCACAAGCACATGCTTTTGACAGGTAAATTGACACAGCAAATAATCACTCTCTTAAGGGCAGAAATCTGTTGGCAGAGGCACTATTTTACACTTGCTTCTGGGTCTAATTCTGCAAAGTACTGAACCCTGGAAGGTTTTGAGAAGCACCTGACAGTTTACAGGCTAAAGGTATGAAGACCCAAGTAAAGAAACACTAGGAGACCCAAACGTTGCCTTGAATTTCCAATGTCAACATGAAGCTGTTGTGGTTGGACAGAGAAAATTAGGGGAGTTCCAAATATTTACATGTTGAAGGATTATTTCTATCATAATCCAGGGAGGGTGATGTCACCCTGAACCAAGCTCCCCTGCTAAGGAAAGTAGCTGTGCATATTTCTACTGCTCACATACTGGCCCACCTTTCATTAAAGCATTTCAGCCTTTTGGAGTTGTCTCTTCCAAGCCAAGCCCTTTGTGTCCGTATAGAGTATGGTGCCCCTCTGACAAGTGTCTGCTCCAACACTCACAGATTAATCTCAGTGAGGAAATGTGACTGTAAAGAATAGGTGACAAGGGTTACAATCCAAGAGCACCTTTTGTGGTGTGAGGTTAGTGGGGCACAAAATACTGCTTTATGTAGACTTTATATATATGGCTTTATATAGACTGTGATTCCCTTTATTACAGCATTTTGCATGTCTTGACCTGACTGAAACTGCTTTTATTATCTGTGTTTTATAGTTCAAAGTTTACAAATGAAATGTACAAGGATTCAACATAAGCAGGGAAAAATTTTGACATGCCAGAGAGAAAATAAATAAGAGAAGAATTTTATGCCAAGTATGACCTGATATAGCCAAGGTTTATAAGCCCTGAGGAGTTTTTCCTTAGCTGGACAGTGTTGCTTTCTTCCCTCAGTCCATTTCAAGTCTGCCCCTGTCCCAGCAGTGGGAATGGTGTCAGAAAACCTGCTAAGGATCGACACCTCTCCCTGTTGTATTCCTCAGAAACACTAAAGCTCACCACAAACCACATGAGCCAGGGAACCCTTCAACCACATCTGCCTGTCAATAAGTCTGTGCATAGCTTTGCCACACAAGCACCTTCATTTATCACACTGGTTTTCATCACCTGATATTATTTGTAAAGTAATTCTCCTAAGGAAGTCTGGGCATGCAGCTTGCTCATTGGCACTTAGTTCCATCAGCTGATGCTGTAGATGTGAGCTCTCTTCTGTGGATGTCAAGCACTGCTCCCTGCTCACAGAGAAGCCTAAGGTTTTTCCAAGTGATCACTTAGGATCACAAGTTCTAAATGTATTCTCTGAACATTATTCAGCACTCACTGAAAATGCACAGTTTCTGCAGACTGTTTGACACTGAACTGGTGGTTTTGGACTAGTATGCCAGAATTAGATGGGCAGAAAGGCCAAACTCAAACATCCTTGGGAAAAGGAACTTTCCCGTCTAAGGCAGGGCAGCTCTAAATGCTTCTCTTTCTCCAGGTGTCTGCATGGTAAGTGCGTGGCCGCCAACGTTGCTTACACCTGTAAGTGCATGGAGGGCTACACAGGCATGTACTGTGACAAGAAGAACAATTCCTCCAATCCCTGCAGGATTTTGAAATGCAACCATGGGCAGTGTAAAATTTCAGAGCACGGGGAGCCCTACTGCGAGTGCGATCCCAACTACAGCGGAGAACACTGTGACAGAGGTATGCTTGGCCACAGGGCCCAGGACACTGCTCTACTCCATTGCTGCTTTACACCTTTCTTATTACCTCTCTTCCATGGGACTCCTGTTTGGGGGCAGATGGCAAAGAGTAGAAGATAAAGCTAGTCAGCCTCTGAAGAGCAATACAAGGAGGAGAAAAGAGCCCAACACAACAGCTAGCTAGCTACTATCCAGCACGTGGAAAGGGGAACATCTGGAGCAAAGACCTTTAATCTGTCTCCTGAATCCTCAAGGTTTGCTGCTCCAAGGATTCCCGTGGGATTTTTGAAGGAGAGGTTGTTGTGAGGATTACCCTCAGCAAGTAGTGATCAGTTAATTGCAGCTGTGGGAAAGGAGGTCTTACCCTCCACACCAAGGGCTTTTGTAGATGACATGAGCCGGAACTGGAAGGCAGGAGGTAGTGCTGATCTGAAGTAGCAGTGAAGATCTTCGGTGTGCTCCCTCTGCTGCAGCTGGGCAGGTTTCCTGGGGAATCCCCCAGATCATGCTGGACTTTCCTAGTAGGGTGGGACTGACCTGAAAGGACTCACTGGAAACTCAGCGAGTTCTAACTTCATCCCTTCTGCCTTTTTTTATTCCTGTACAGAAGGAAGAAGCTGGCTTGTGTTATTTTTATTTAGGATGTGCCTTTCCTGTGAATGAACCACGGGCTTTCCAAATGACACACATCTACAGCCTCACCCAAACGTGTCTGGCTGCTGCAAAGCGAGTGCAGCACAGCACAAACGTTTTCAGGTATCCCACGCAGAGCAGGCTGACCTTTGATCCTGAGAAGCAGACATAGTAAAACTAATTCATATTTTGCAGGAGTGTTGCAGGATTCAACACTCAGCATTCATTAAAGCATTTCCAGAACTGCAGATCAAAGCCAGCAGGCCTGCCTGGCCTCTGCCTTGGGCCGGATATTACACATTTGTGTAGCACAAGCTCTGTTTTGATGGCAGGTACAAAGCAGTCGAAGATTAAGGTCCTTCTCATGTCATCTCTTTGCCTTCAATGCCATTACAGGTACAGGGCTGTTTGCTGATGTTTGGGGAATATCTGGCAAAATAGTGACCTCCTTTCTGGTTCTTTTTTCTTTTCCATCTCTGTTCTGTTACCAGAGAATCTCTGCCAAGGAGAGATCATTCGAGAAGTAGTCCGGAAGCAGCAGGGCTACACGTCGTGTGCCACCGCCTCCAAGGTACCCCGCCTGGAATGCCGAGGCAGCTGCAGCAGCGGGCAGTGCTGCCTCCCCCTCCGGAGCAAGAGGCGGAAATACTTCTTCCAGTGTGTGGATGGCTCCACCTTCACGGAAGAACTGGAGAGACATGTGGAATGCGGCTGCTCAAAGTGCTTATAAGCCGTTCTCCAGTCTCTTGCCACTTTAATCGACTCAGAAGCGCTAGCAAAATGGGACCTATTTACGTTCAGAGTGAAGAAGAAGAAAAGAATTATTAAGTATATTGTAAAATAAACAAAAAATAGAACTTATTTTTATTATGGAAAGTGACTATTTTCATCTTTTATTATATAAAGTATCACACCACTTTGGGTATATGTATCATATAGTGAGTTATTTTTACCATGAAACTTTTTTAACAGTTGTTAAGAAAAAAAAAAAATGCAAAAGTTAAAAGTTAAAAAAAATATATAAAGAAAACATAGCCTAACAGAGAAATGTGGGGGTGACTTTGTATGTGTGCACAATGAACAAATGTAAAGTGTTCCAAGGACCTGCCCCAGAACCGAAACGGGCTGAAGAACTCTCCGAGGGTCTAGGTGGGTCTCCTAAGAGAGCAGACCCCCATGACCAACAGCCATCTCACCTGCTCAGGCACCCCAAGAAAGCCTCCCCCTCAGTCCCTAGCCCTCACACTGCCGACGCTGGTTTGTTCCTGTACAGTGGCTCTGCTTGTTCTTGAACTGGTTCCCCATAGCACGTAGGCACTGCCATAGCTTGAGGCTAACTACCTTATTTAACTATTGTAATACTCTAATACATTTTTTGCTGTGTATGTTGTATTTATCTGTGTTCACATTATATTCTTTGGCAACTGTATCTATAGAGCACAGGCAGCTTTATCCAAAAGAAGGGGACAAAGGGAAAGGAAGTGGGGAAATACGTGTTGCTTTGGGAAATTTGGGGCCAAAATGTCAAATAAGTGCTAAGCAATGCCTAATAAATGACATAGTACTTTTGTGTAACCTCCTCAGCTATGTTATTTCCCACGTTTGTGCCTTCTTGCTCTCAGCCTCGAGCCCTTTTTTTGTATACAAAATATGAGGAATGCACTGCTACATAGTTTGTCACGCCTTGACACTTTAACTTGCAAAGGTTGGAAAGAGAATAGTGCAGGTGCCAGAATGGACCTGCAACATACAGGCTTTTGCTCCTCCTGGCGCTCAAGCCATGGGTGTGAGCTGGCTGGAGCTGCCTGTTCATCCATGCTCTGGTACCGAGCCGCTGGCTACTTTTCCACAGCTCTTTAAACAAGCGTAAGTTGCACTATGTCCATGTGAAGGTATTCAGCTGACTTTGTCCACACGAGCAGCACTCTCTTCTCTGCACAAGGAAGCTCCATCCCATCCTGTTCTTGCCTTTGGTGCAGATTGACCAATCCAGCCAAAGCTTTTCTGTCTGCACTGCTTCATATCCTGCACTTGGCGTCTCCCAAAGGACAACCGTTAACTGTAGCAATGCTCAGAGCAAATGCTGAATAGGAAATGGAAATCAATGCAGGGACAAATGCTCACTGTGAATGTGAGGCAAAAATTGATTCTGGGAGCGAGTTTGACTTTTGGAGGGTTTTTGGCAGGGCTACTTTCAGGGTCAGTAAGTATGTGCAAAGGGTACCACGGGTACCTTGAAGTTTCTCTTACTGTAAGTTTCACACATCCGCATCAACAATTGTTCCATTATCAGTGTAATTTCTTTCTTTCTCTAAGACAGCAGGTGTTACAGTCCTTTCTTCAATTTCCCTTTCTCTGAGAGGTAAAGTCAGAGATGATTCCTAGCAGCCATTGCCTCCTTCTTGGAACTCTCACAGAATGCAACCTTGCCATGACAAGTAGACGTTTGTTTCCCTTAAAGTGGCCATTAGCCATCATGCAGTCAGGAAGCTCTGACGTGTAGCAGTCTTCTGCCACATCAGTCTCTTCAGAAGTGCAGCAGTTCATGCACATTCCTTTGTTACTACCAGAGTGACTTGAGTAGAAAGGATATAACCAGTCTAATAGCCATCTCACAGAATAAGTGTCGGTACGTGGAGCCTGTAATCAGTGGAACATTAAACTATCACTAGTTTGTGCAGCAAGCTCTGATTGAAACAGTACATCTCAAAAGCCAGAGGAGAACTAACCCTGGTTGCAAGAACTATAGGCTGCTTTTTATTTTGAATATAGCATCAGAAGGTCATAGTAGCTGGAGTTTGTAGTCTACAGCAAAAATCACCCAAACCCCCAGCCTACAGGTTTTAAGAATTTGTGCAAGTAACTGCAGCCCCTTGTGTAGATAAGTGCCTGGCACACCACTACTGTTAATGCTTCATTCCTACCTAAGACACTTTCATTTCTAAGGAAGCAAGTGCTGTGGTGCCAGGCAGAAGATATCCAGGCTGAGCAGTGGCTTCTGAGCTCCGTGTGCTCTACTGCACCATTTGTAGCCACTGAACTGCCAAGGCCTGCGGAAACACAGCCCCTCCTGAGCACCACCCAGATCTGCATTTACTGTGTCCCTTAAGCAGCAGAGAGTATCAGAGAGACAGTGAGCAACGTTTACTTGTGGCCTGGCACCTGCTGGAGGGTGCTTGGAAAGGGATGACCTTGCCTGGCAAGGCAAAAGCCATCAACATCTTGTTAACACATCACTCTGGGATTTCCTGAAGCCATGCCTCGCAGCAAAGTCACCAGGAACAAGCTAGCAAGGCTGGCCCTGTTCCTGGCCCTTTTGGTCATGGCACTTCAATGTTAAGTGTTGGGATAAAGCACTAAGAGTATCTATTTTGTAACCAAATGATGCAATTTTTGTATGCTTTTAGGCAGCACTTGCCTCTGGGTAGTGACGCTTTACATCAACGATTCTCTGACTTGCTGTAGAATTATTTCATGTTAAGAAGAAAATAAAAAGCATTCAGATGTGCCAAAAATGTGAGGTGAACTGAAGTGTAATGAGCTCTGAAAGTTCTTCTGTAACCTGTGATGTTACACTAGATTTCAACAACTGCAGGTGCAATGCAGTAGTTTTTACCTCCATGAAGTTTTAATATAAAGTGATGAAAGATGCTTACCCTTAAAAATGGCAATGCAGACTGGTGTGAACTGTTGTATTTTATTAATAGATTCTCATTGTGATGTAAGTTTAAATAAATTGTTGGGTTATGGAAGATTGTAATGCACCTTGTGATGCAGATTATTTCTCTGTGTGTTTGAGGTGTTGGGCCTGACCTTTTGGAGCACACGAGGTAGCTCAAGGGAAGTGATGGGGGAAGCACACACATTCCTCTTGGACAAATCTAGTCAGAGAGTTGCTGCAGGTAAACGTAGTATGAACAGTGGTTACATATCTTTATGGCACCACAGCCTAATCTTTTAGGACCCTTGCATGCACAGATGAGTTAAGCCACATAGCTTTTGAGCCTGGGAACTTTCTTCAATGAATTACTTTATTTACTCCTCTTTTTTTCTATTTAAATAAGAAAAAGGCCTGCAGCAAAAACACAGTCGTTAACTAATGATAGAAAAAAAGGGTTCAGAGGAGGTCTGACCACACCTCTACAGCTGATTATTAGTAGTGACCCAGATGTAACAGACCTCTTCTGCTCATTGCATTCCAGCCTTAGCATAGAATAAAACCAAGCACCCACCTGGTCCTCAGCCTTCCCTCACCCATGCCCCTGCCTAATGCTCACATATGCTAATTAAGCTTCCAACTACAGCCCTTAGAGTTGCCTTTGCCATTCCATGCAATACTAGTGACAGCACTCAGCCAACCAAAACACTCAACCTTAATGAGCATCAGGAAGCCTGAACTATGAAAGTTAATCGTGCAATTGTAGCAGATGATAGCATTTTCACCTAAAGCAAACCCAGCTGAGCCCACTATAAAAGCTGGTAGGACCTGTAAAGAGATGTTTAGGAGGTTCTTGTTGAAGCATCTGTTTTGTGCAACTGTTACCTGTATTGTTCATGGCTCTGCAGCACATGAGGTCCTCAGTGAGCACTCAAGCAACCCCAGCCCAAAGGTAATGTGTTTTTGTTTGTGCTTCTGCTTACAGTGCTTTAGGTATTGCTTTTTTAGCTGTTTGTCTGAGCAAACAATACCAAGACACTGTCTGTCCTGTGTTACTTTATCTTTGTTAAGTAACACTGAGATGGTCTTGCTGTTTCCAGGGTGTTTTGCTGTGGGTTTTGTGTTGTTCTCTGTGGGTCCTGTCACTTCTGGTCTTTGTGAAAATTACCTCCCAATCCCTGCTCCAGCTCACCCAAGAGACTCTCACAGTTTGGTGGGCTAGACAGGCAAAATTGGTTTAGTTTTGCCAAGCTCAAGGTGCTCTTGAATAATCCCTTCAGCTTAAGGCCCAGTGAGATGTCAGACTGGATCATTGGGTGCCAAGTCCAGTATCATTCTGTATGTGAGTTGAACCAGAATGTTCTGAGGTGAACACCAAATGAGGTGCCCCAGACCTGCCCTTGGACCCCACTGCTGAAGCAGGATGGAAGCCCAGATATTAATCTGCCAGCTGTAGGAAGGAGCCATCAAGTTCTCTGGCTCATCTTTCAGCTCTTCTAGCCTAGACCCAGTGCTGAGCCACCCTCCTGCTGCCACCACACCTCTCTGCCCCTGATGGAGGCTGCAGGCTCTGCTGGGTGGGGTGGCTGTTGCCACCTGTGGCAGGGTCCCCAAGTCAGTCCCTTCCTCCAGCTGAGGTGCTTCTGTTCCCTCCCACTGCCAGGCTTGTGGCTGATTGTTCCCTCCTGGGTAGGTCGTTTCATACAAAAGGGACTGCAGACAATGGCACAGCCAAGGCAGCTCTCTCTCCACAACCCCTTAATCACCTCCAGTGCAGGATATGGGATGGGGTAAAATGGAATGGAATGTTTCAGCAGGAAGGGACCCACAATGACCACCTAATCCCAACTGCCTGAGCAATTCAGGCCTGACTCAAGTTCAAGCATTTTGGTAAGAGCATTGTCCAAGTGCCTCTTACACACTGGCAGGCTTGGGGCACCAGCCACCTCTATAGAAAGCCTGTTCCAGGGTTTGACCACCCTCTCAATAAAGAAATACTTCCTAATGTCCAGTCTAAACCTCCCCTGGGGCAGTTTTCAACAATTCCTATGCATTCTGTCATTGGATACCAGGGAGAGGAGATCAGCACCTCCTTCCTTGGGAAGCTGTAGAGAACAACAGGGTTGTCTCTGTCTTCTCTCTGAAGTAGACAAGTTCAAAGTCCTCAGCCACTCTTCACAGGACTGTATGCATATGTGAGCCATCCATTTTATGAGGGAGTTTTAAATAGCTACTTCCCAGGTTTTATTGTTCCTGTGCCATCAACTTCCTAGTGCTGTTCACCTTGGTCCTGTGAGGAAAGGAGCCCCTGCTGTCCCCAGGAGCTGCAGCTTGGCATGGGGTTACAGCAGTCAGAAGTCCACAGTTACCCCAGGGATCTGCAGGGACCAGCAACAGAAGGATGATCCTGCTGAGCCCCATGAGGATGCATATGAGACCTGAGGGTGTTCTGCAGTTCTGCAGCAGGATGGTGGCTCCATGTGCTGGCCTGTTCACTGCAGAGGCCTCAGGCCAGCATTGTGATGGGAGTGGCACAAGGCTGCTGTTGATGGCACCACTGTTACTTAGGTACTAGCACCTTATAGAATAACAACCAATTCTGCTGTTTCTACCCCAATTTTGCTGCCATTTGCTCACAAGCTATGGCATAAGACCTGCATGCCTGCAGAGTTTATCACCCAGCAGGGCTCTAGTCTGAGCTGGTAGGTGCACACCCCTGCAGCCTGTGACACCTCTTGTTGATGCAAGAAAGCACAACTGTTCCTCTGAGCACCTGCAGCCCTCAGAGAGCCCTGCAGGCAGCAAGGAGCTCCTCGGGCTCACATTGGAGCATACATACAGTACAAGGGCTACTTATTAGCATGAGGAACCTTAAATGTACACCATAACACATCAGGGCATCCCATAGTCTCACAAGCAAGAGGAACAGAGGTTGCTGTGAGACTTGCATCTTGTTCCTACGTGATCTCTTGACCTTCTCTTTCCCAGGGCTTCTGTGCTTTCAAAGTAAAATGATGTTTGAGGTAGTCTGGGGATAACACTGCCTTCTCCTACTGTCTATGTCTCTTGCCCTCGTGGCACAAAGATCACTCTTTTTCCATAACACAATCTTTTACAACTGCTGTGCTTTACCTAGGGAGGAAAGAGTAGACATCCTACCTTGCAGATATGTGGAAAGGAGGAAAGAGTGTTAAACAAGTCCCATGGGATCAATGGCTTTTGTGCTCAGGGGATAGCTCAACACTCACAGGGAATCAGATTACTACACTTCCAGTGGTCCAGTCTTTTAGCTAACCTTCCACCAGGCAGCTCCTCTGCTGTGCCTCACCTGCAGATAACAATGAACCTGATCCCTGTGCCACTCCAGGCTGCCAGCCACATGCTGCTATCCTGTGCTCCTGCACTGCCTTTGTTATCCTGCCCTGCCACCTAGTTTCTGGTGCTGAGCCCCAGATCCTGCAATAGCACAGAGGATGAATTCCTCCAAAGACAAAAAAATGCCAGAACTTGGGTAGATTTCACCACCTTGGCAAAACAGCAAGAGGTTTTGGTTCAGCACAGAGCTATTCCCTAGCCTTACCCTTGGAAATTGTTTCATGGGAAACTGATAAATACAGCAGAAGGAACAGCATCAGCCAGACAACAACCGTGAAACTGTCACTTGAGGAAACATTTTTGGGAAGAAGTGACAAGCAACAGAAGCCAGGGTTGAGAAAGCCACTGAGAAAGGTTGTCAATGACAGGCAAATGGCTCAGCCCTGCCTCAGCCACTTTGCATGCAGGGCAAAGTTACAGGAACCAAATACCACGAGGTAATTTACATTTGGACTTTGCAGCACATGAGATACTATCATCCTTTCACCTAGCATGTGATATGAGCATGCACAACAGGCAGTTAACTTCCTTAATTATACCCCAGCATATTTTGCACATCTTAAACTGCCCTAGTTTCTTCTGGTTAAAGCTTTCACTGGATTGTTGGGGGTGGGGTTTTAGAATTTTTTCTTTTTTTACTGGGTAGAGGTAAATACCAAAGATCCAGATAGATCAAATTGGAGATACCAAAAAATAAATGAGATTCTAGTACAGCAATAGAACATGTTTTTTTAAACCAGTATTGTTTAAAGATGTTTTGGGGTAAGAAAAAAAATGTCCTCACCTCCTGGTAGATCAGTCCTATAGAATCCTCTCACCTAGTTTCATCTGTATAGCACTTTAGGATAGTTATTAACTGCTACTGCTTGGAATTGTTAATATAAATATATATACACACTTATATTTATATAGCAAATCATACATCCACCTTCAGATTTATCTTTCCTTACTTAGGGGATATTCAAAGCAGTGTGCTGCTGACATACAAATAACCAATCTAAAAGTGACCTAGAAATCAACTTGATCTGCAAATTAAGGAATGTTCTGAGTCTCTCACAGGCCTGTGTTAAACTTTTAGTTTGAGCTAAAACTCTTCTCTGAGATGGACTCAAGATAGCTAGGAGGTGAGCTTGTTTTTTCACATATTCTATCCTGGCTGCTGATGCTCAGCTAAAGCATTTCACCTTCTTGGGAAGCAGTACTTAAACTTTCAGATTTGCTGCTCTTGGTTTTAATTGAGAAGCCCTGTGCTCATTAGTTATCACAGAGCCCTAGCATTATTCCAATTTTTTTACAGGGGGAGAGAAATTAAGAAAGTTTGCTAGATAAACAGAGTGGACATCCAGTGTATTCAAAATCAGAACTTGTTCCTATGAAACTTATGCACAAAATACCTATTTTTGTCCCTGAGTGAAGCCAGAGACTTGGAAAGCAATCACTGAATCTGCACTGCTGGAAAGGGAGAGTTGTCATTTCCTCAGTGAAAAGCTGGGTCAGGAGGTTTTCTGCCTGTTTCAAGACAGCAGGAATTGGACAGCTGTCAGGCTGCAGACTAGGTTTTTCTTGCTTTTCTGGGTTTAATGTATATGTTTATTACCGGCACTTCCCAGGGACGGGAGTTCATTTCCTCTGGAGTTAGAAGGTGTGTAGGAAACATAGAGTGCAGGCACTGGAAAGTGCCTCAGGATCAAGGTACTGAAACAAAAATCTCAGCTCTGTTTTCCCCAACCCCACCAGAGATGCCTGCACGACACCAGATAGCTCATTTTACAGAAAACATTCCACACTGCACAGTCTGCTGTTGAGCAGGAAATGAAAGGCTCTACCTTACGATCACAGTGGCCAGTTATGAATGGGCATGAGTTAAGATCCAGGTAGCAGCTAAATTCTTGTATTCTCCAACATGTATGTAAATGCTTGTGTTTAAAATGGCAAGAGTAAACTACACTGCAGTGAAAAACCACAAAGCCACAGCAGAATTTCCCCTCTTCAAGAATAACACATGGGAATCTCCACATTTACATGCAGCTTACAGGAAGAGAGAAGTTCTGCAGCCTTGTTAATACACTCTTAGCTTGCTTTAAAGGATAAGATATAAGCATAAAGATGACTTCAAGGTAAATTTTCCAAACACAGACACTTTAGAAAGGAAGGACAATAAATGGGAGATGGTATCCACCTGACAATTTCAGCTTTTTTAATGTAAGATTCTGGATGAAAATGAAGAAACCTTTTATGACAGGTTTTAGAATCACAACAAAACCTCAGTGTTCAGGGGGCCTACAAGAAAGCTGGTGAGGGACTTTTTAGGAGGTCAGAAAGTGACAGAACCGGGGGAAATGGATGTAAGATAGAGGAGGGTAGATTTAGATTAGACATTAGGAGGAAGTTCTTCACCAGGAGGGTGGTGAGACACTGGAACAGGTTGCCCAGAGAGGCTGTGGAAGCCTCATCCCTGGAAGCTTTTAAGACAAGGCTTGATGGGGCCCTGGGCAACCTGATCTAGTGGATGGTGTCCCTGCCAGGCAGGGGGGTTGGAACTGGATGATCTTTGAGGTCCCTTCCAACTCTGACAACTCTATGATTCTAACCCCAAAAGGAGGCATCTAGGCTCCATAGTCCTGCACAAAAGTGGCAAGCATGGGAAGCAGAGCTCTGCAGGACCTACTGAGCAGGAACTGAGGACAGGACTACATCTGAAATTTTTCCTTATAGGAGGCCTTTAAGGAAACAGTCCTTTTCTGGAATATGTCATGCAAACTGCTTTTCTGAAAGAGGGCAGTCACTAGGACCATGAAAAGGTCAATTTGTTAAGGGGCAAAAGTTTCTTTGGTATATGTTTAGGGGCAGCAAGGGAATGGAGGATGAAGAGACAGCAGTTCCTCTTTCTACACAATAGGTTTGTGAGTAAACCACATGCCCAGGGAATTTGAGGACTTAGTTTTTCCTCATTTGTGAACGGTAGCTTCAGATACTTTTGCCAAAGGAAAACTCCAGATACATCAGAAAACTTCAGCTTCTGGGACAGAGATGATGCCCAAATCCTCCTTCTGGACCCTAACTTTTAAATCTATCCTAGATCACTGTAATTGACCTAAATTTGATCTATAACACAGCACTTTATTTCAAAGAGGCAAGAAAAGGCTATCAGCTCCATTATGAGTTCCGGCTGGAAAATTGCGAGCAGCACGTCAGAGACCTTGCCGTGTCCTGCCACCCTCTGTGGGCTTCCCTCTAGCTGCCCACAGTAAGGGGAGACTCCCCAACCCTCGACACGGGGCATTACATGTCAGCCTATCCTAAAACTGTGTGAGGAGAAGCTTCCAGAGGACTAAAGTCATTCTTGTACTGGAGCGCAAGTACCAGCAAAGAAAAGCACCAATCTCCTGAACTGCTTCTGGTTTGTAACTGCGTAAGCGCTGCCAGTCCGTCCGTCCTTTATTTACTGCCATGGGGCATTCATGTGGCACTTCTGTCTCTGCAGCCCTGCAGCGGGTGGACTCCGGGACGCCACCATCTTAGCCTGACACCCCGGTTCTACGGGGGCAGCTATTATGACAGCTCAAGTCCCTCTTTCCCTGTCTCATCTTCCACACGACCAACGCACCAAGCTCATCGCGGATAGGCTCCTCCCAAAGCCCACTGCCACCGCCTTCTGCTAGGAGCCCTCCGCGGCTCCCTTCAGCCGCGCGGGTGCCACCCCCCGGCCCGCGCCAGGCGGTGCCGCCTCCCGATTGGCGGTGGTGCCGTGGGGTGAGCAGCGCGCGGGGGCCGGGAGCGCGCCGGGAGCTGTAGGCCGCGCGCGGGCTGGGACGGACTGCGGCTCCCGGCGCGCTTCGCGCCGCCCCGTGACGGGGCGGGGGGCAACGCTGCGGCAGCGGCCGAGGCGAGCCGAGCGGAGGACAGGCAGGCGCGCAGGAGCTGTTGAGCTGCTTCGGCCCCATTGTGTGGCGCGGCCGCGGCTCCCCGGTGCAGGCCGCCATCTTGTGCCGGAGAGGAGGGGGGGTGGTCCGCGCTGGGTTGCCGCGTCTGTTTTGGCCGGTGCCTCCGCGGCGGGGGCTGGGGCCGCACTCCTACCGAGAGGAGCCGCCTCGGCGGTGGCGGGCGGCCCTCTGCGCGCAGGCCGCGCCCGAGCGGAACCCTCTCCCGCGCCTCCGCCCCTGAGGGCCGCTCCGCCTCGGCCCAGAGGCGGCAGGAAGTGCCTGGGGGCTGATGCCCGGCGGCTCGCGGCGGGCCGCAGCCGCCGCGTCCGGCCGAGCTTGAGGGCCGCTCCGCGCCGTCTCCCGCCCCGTCTACGAGTCCCGGCCCGAAAGCCGATGCCGCCGCTAGACGAGCACCTGCCCGGGCGGCGGGCGTAGCGGTGGGCGCTGCCAGCGGCGCTCCCGAGGAGGCGGGCGCCTGCCGCCCACCGGATCAGGAGACCCGAGGGCCAGTCCCGAGGAGCTGCCGCCGCTTCCCGCCCCATCAGGCGAGGGGCAGGAGACCCACCCCGAGAGCGGCGCCGCCCCAGCCGGCAGGAGAACCGGGCCGCCGCCGCACCATGAAGATCAAGGATGCCAAGAAGCCGTGTAAGGCCGCGGGCTAACGCTGCGCGTTCAGCCGCCCGGGCCGGGCCGGGGCAGGCGGCGAGGGGACGTGGGGGCTGTCGCGGCGGGAGGTTCTGGTCTGTGAGTTCGGGAGCTGCCTGCCGAGACTATCGCTCGTGTGCGTCACTTTTGAGTGAGGCTTCAGGGTTTCGGGTGATCTTGCAGACCGTGGTTTGCATTGGAAGGGCTTCTCGTTGAATAGGAAGCAAGCAGTTTTGTGAGGATGGGTGCTGCTTTTACCGAAGGTGGCACTTAACCAGTGTACTGAACATCTGTGCAGGAGGTGTTTTTAAAACTGCTAGGTTTTTAAGGGCTGATCAACTTTTCATTATTTTTTTTTTTTTAGAGAGATCATTTGTTAATATTTGGGTATAAAATACGTTGACTGCTCCCTTCAATAAGCACAACTGTCATAATATATTTCTTACTATTTATTTTGCAGTACTGTGTATGTTTGGGAGGGCACAAACCTAGTTCAGACTCGGATGGATGCAAACAAAATGTAAGAGAGAGATTTGGATTGAGTAAAGTTAGTCTCCATACAAGCAGTGATTTCCCAGTGTGACAGATACACAGCTGTGCAAGTCACCATGCCTGTCAGACTTGCAGAGGTGTACCTGCGCTGAAAAGGATGCAGGTATTAACACCACTGAGTTAGGGTTTTTTTATTTTGTTGTCAAACTTAAAAGGCTTATTTTGAGGATAAGTTACTGTGTGGAAAAGATGGCCAGTCCTGAAGAGCTGGGCCTGCTGTTCTTCTGTTTTATGACATTCCTGTCTAGTGAAGAGCATACAAATAAATATATTTAAAATACATATTTTAAATACATCATTTGAGCAGCCCAACAAGAAGAACCTCAACAAACGTTTTTAACACAGGAAAGATTAGTGTAGCTCTAGAAATAGCTATAAACAGGCAGTTGAGATTGAGTATGAAAATACTTTGTTTCTTGTGGTGTATTAAGGAAACTCTACATATGTATCTTGTAGCACACACTTAGCCATCACCTCCTATTAGTGCCAGCGAGTGGAAATTGGTGAACTGACTGTAATCATGTTTATGAAGAGTACAGTTCAGACAGTGGTTTTTTCCTCTGGTATAATATTAAGGAATGCTATTAAGACTCTGAAGCAGTAAGTAATTGGCTATAAGATGTTCTAGTGGTTTGGCAATTTAAAATGTTGAGAGCGTGGCTGCCTCTACTGCAGAAACCTGCTAATTTCAGGAGTGTTTCTGCTGGGCCTCTAATTTGTTTTCTGTAGTGATGGGTTTAAATCTCACATTTAAATAACAATAGCAGATTTTATCAAGAAGTTCTAACTGCTTAAATATTGAAAACTTACAGTTGCACTCTTCCAGTTTATGACTGTGAACTTGGATGTTGGTTTTATGATGGGAATCAGTTGCAACTCTGTAAGCAGTGGAAGGGAGGAAGTGTCAAACTATGTTTACGTCATCTTGACTCTTCAACATAGTTTGAAGCTGGTGACTCTTTTAAAGATAATAGCACTTTGTTTCATAGGCAGTGAACTTCAGACTCATTCTGCAGACCTCTGCTCCTTGTTTGCCACACTGACTGAAGTGGGAGAGCAGCTGAGTGTTTGAAGAGGAGCAGATTCACAAAAAGCATTGAAGATGTTCAGAGGCTTTGATGCCCAAACACTGCTGTAACTAAAAATGACCTGAGAGCTGAGTTGGGCTCACAATACCACTTTTAGACTGTCTAGATACAAATTACTTGGCTAAGACAGTCATAGACAGTTGTAGGCTGTTGTAAGAGTCTGCGAAGTGGAACTGAGAAGATTGCTTTAGCCCGCCAGTACTTTGATCTGTGATGTTTAGCATCATATGAAAGAGAGCATGATTGCACTGACTAAGTGCCATGTCTATCATAAGAGAGATGAGGGTGAAATGGAAACACCTAGTGAGTTCAGGATTTCTGATGTGGATACTCTGCCTAGACATGCCTGTGTGGTCCTGTCTTTCAGAGATCTTCACCTAGCTAATGCTGTTGCTACTTTCTTGTAGAACCAGCGAGGAATGAGGCTGAATTTATGGAACATGGCTTCTGAGATTGTCTGTCTTTAAAAGAGGCTAGCAAAGGGCCATTTACATTTCTTGTGCAGGTGATGGAAGGTGTTAGGCATTCCAAAGGAGGATAACAGAAATTCAAACTAGAAAGACCCTGTACTATGAAGTTAGTGTAGCAGTGTAAGATGGAGGGGTTGTGGAGTCTCCATCCCTGGAGGATGCTTGAAAAACTTCAGTCTGGTTTTCAAAGCCTTGGCTGGATAAAGCTGTAGTTGACCTCATCTAGTGTTGGCATTTTTCCTGCTAGTGTGACCAAGAGGTTGGACTAGTTGACCTCCAGAGGACCCTTCCAACCAGCTGTTGCATGATGGCTCTTCTGAGGAAATGCCGATGAGGAAGAATGGCTGGCTCTTATAAGAGAAACTAGTTCTAAAGGTTGTTTGGGGGTGGAGATGATAAATGAGAGAGCAGAGTCTTGCAGAACCTCTGCTGTATGAGATCTGTTTAAAGAGAAGATAGGAGCCACTCGTTTAGAGAGAGCTCTTCATGTTAGCAGGGGAAGGTGAGACACCCCAGAGGAGGAAAGCGCCAGTATGCTGTGTTCTTCAGGGGAGGTGGAATCCTTCATCTTGGCTCTGGAGTGTGATGGACTGCTGAAGGAGAGGCAAAGACTTCTAGGATTTATTACACAGTATATGTTACTTTTTGTAGTTTTTCTTGTAATTGGTTATAAAAAATAGTTTGAGGAAAATGCCTGCATTTTCCTTGAGGAGAACAGAGACATATTAGTGCATGAAAGTACATAGTAGAGGCTTGCAAAATGCTGTATCAGTATAAAGAAAAGATATTTTTCTGATGTGGATCTCTGGACATGTAGTCACTGTGGACACAGTGATCCCATGCAGGATTTGTGTAGTAAAATTGATGAACAATCCATTTAGGTGCTGGAAGATCTCTCTTAAATTTATTTTTCTGCTCGACAGAACCTGCTGCTTAGTCTTGTGGTATCCTAGCATTTTCTTACTGGGCTTTGAAAGCTGATTATTAGCCCATGGCTCTTATTTCCCTGCAGTTGAAAACTGTATTTCTAATAATGGGTTAATACTGACAGGCATAGTTCATACTGTGTTTGCATCTGTGAGTTTTAGATTAGGCCTCTTCATGCTGTCTCTTGCCATAATAAAAAAAAAACACCTATCCCCAAAGAGATTGCTGCTGGAATGTCAACAGAATTAATGGGATGAGCAAGGAGGGAGATGATGAAGGCAGCAGTATTTTGTCTTGTGTTACCTTTATGTGGTATCCACTTGTAGATGCGATAAACCTAATGAAGAGCAGTTACAGTAATGGCCAATTACCACCTGTCCTCCCCGTGGTAAATGTGGCCTTTCTGTAGTGTGATTAGAGGTGGCTGGCTGCAAAAGTGTGCTGAGCTTACAGAGTTGGAGAAGTTTTCCCATGAGAGAAAAGGGATAATTTAATTGGAGTGTTAATTCTGTACAGCCCACGTCTATTTTGAGCTGGACGTGGGATCTTTGAACCACAAACCTGTTACAAAACTCTTTGGTTTCTGAAGGGCTAAAGACATTTGATGTGCAGTTCTGCTCTGTAGAGGCTCCTAGGTACCCAGCTGTGTAACACAGGTCCAGCAAAGACACTTTGCTGCCTAGCCAGCAGGCTAATCCCACTGGATTTAGTGGTTCAAGAACCTTTGATGTGTTTTCTCTTAACTTGTTCCACTGGACATGTTAGCTACCTTAGACTGCTACCTGACTGAGGGGTTAGAGTTTACTGTTAATTTTTGCTCAGCTGTACACAGATGTTTTGGGGAAATACTGGAAGCATAGGAATGTACATAAAGAAAAGAAAACATTTAAGGGAACTGCAAGATACGTTCAGTTTCTGTTTTTATAAATAGTATGTAATAGTTCAGTATAACCTTTATAAACTTGTTTGTCAGTAATCAGATAAAAAAGGGATCAAGGTTAGTTTTGTTATTCAAGGATGCATGCTGACCTGAATTAGAAGGTGAGGTTTGTGCATCAGAACTGATAATACTGCATACTTTGATAAAGGACTGTTGCTGTGCTGGCTGGGGTAAGCTTAAGTTTTCATGTGATTTCATGGTCATTTTGCTTTTTTGTATTTTAAGCCAATATAGGACCATGAAATGCAGCATGCTTTGTCAGTTGCTCCCCAAGCCACCTTTGCACTTGAACTGCAACAACCTCACATCTTAATAATGTGTAAGCTTTCTTACAAAGATGACACAGATGCTGGTAGCCTGTTCTCTGCTGTCACTGCCAGCTGTAAATTTATTTCTTGGAACCATAAAGGTGCAAAGATCCCTGCTTGAATTAAGAGTTAGATGTTCTTCTTTGAAGGTTGGTTCTTGTTCATTTAATGCAGGATTGGCCCAGGCTGTTATTTTATCTTTCAGGGAGAGAGAGGTATTTTAAAGGTGTTTGTGTTTCAAATGTGTCACTACATTCATAGGAGAAAGTTTACCAGTGATCTGTTTCTTGGTCTTTAAAAGCTAGATTGAAATAGAACATTAAACTGAAGAATTCTGACTGATTAAGAGGGAAGTAGTTAAGTCATTGAGTGTTTAGTTCCTTCAGCTTTGGATCCAAAATGGGTGTACAAAGTCAAAGTACTTAGTATGTGGTCTGGGTGGAGAACTTTGAAGGTCTCTGCTCTGCTGAAGAAGAACTCGGAGAAGATGAAAACACTTCAACCTTTGTGCTTGTGTTGGCAGGAGGAAGACTTTTAACTGTAACTATTTTCCTTTGGCATATAAAGACCTTATATGATAAGATAAAAGTAACTTTAAGATTGCTGCCAGGAGCTATGTATGCCAAGAACTTGAAGTGAAAAGATGGGAGAATGAGGCCTCCCTGCGTAGCTCTAAAATATAGTTTAAAAACAGCCACCAGCATGGGTTTTCTTACTAAGAAGTACTGCTATATCATTACTTGCCCACAGCACCTTGTGACAGCTCTCTTCCTGTGTGGGAAGTGCTTTCCTACCTTGCAGAAAGCAATTCTAGGGAATCCTCCTAAACATCATTAATTTTTAAACTCTGAGCAAGTTGCCTCTCAGAAATATTTTCACAGCATGTGCAGAACTATCCATTGCTTTATAGTGAAGGTCCCTGCTTGCTGTGTCTATGTGGGGACCACAGTTGCTCCTGGCAATGCCGGGGAATGAAAGAGAATCTGGATTTGGAATGAAGGAGGTTGGATACTGTGATACTCGTCTTGCTGTCCTGCTGGAGACAGTTCAGTTTGGTATGAAGTATGACATGTAAACCGTATGGGGTTTGACTTCCCCGTTTGTGTTCTACTTTGCATATTTGTCTCTTCTAAGATATGAGTACATAAAATATGTATTTGTACTCTAGAGCTTGGCTTGACTTCCTAAAAGCAGAAGGCAAGTTTTTGAAGCAGTTTTGTGGAGTCTGTCCAAGGCAGTTGGACTTGTTCAGTCAAAAGCTCCATTCCTGCTTTTCTTTTTTCAAATTGCAGATGACCTCTGCAGAGGGAAGCTGAACTTTAAAAAGGCAGGGCACTTTATTTGTTCCATGAATAGCAGTTGAATTCTCAGCAAGTAATACTTCTGAGCTGTGCATCACTTTTTACAGAGTCTTCCTAGGAATAAGAACAGTTATAAAGAAAAGCAGAGAAAAACCTTTCAATGACCAAATCCACATAGAACTGCAGAAAAAGCCCATTTTTAACACATCGAAGCTGTGGAATGATGGTTACAATTGTGCAAGACCTCAAACCTGGTATCTGAGGAGCTGTAATCTTGGAATGAGGGTTATGCAGTTGGTATTGGTCTCATCCAGGCATGGGTCTACAATTGTGACTGCCATAAGGATCAAGCTGATATCTGGGGATATTTTTTTCAAAAGATTGTGCTGCTGCCATTCTGCTCCTAAATCTGTCACTCAAAGAAGCATGCCCCACAGATATGAGTATAAAAATACTGTTTATAGAATCATTTCTATATTCTCAGCCCAGAATAGCCCTGCCATGCTATTTTTGTCTTGTTCCAAGACAGCTTTCAAATACAAGACTGCCTCAGAATTAGGTTTTTTACTGGATTTGAGAGACTACATCAGTTACAGATGCTGGTATATATGCTGCAGATACCATATGTCTGAGTGAAAACACTTCTGAACATGCCTCAGAGAACAGCAACGTCACCTTAAGCAGAGTGCTTATCTGTGTGGTGTAAAGTAACGCACAGGTTCCTTGTGTATATATCATGACAAGCTAGATGTGTCATCTTCAGCCATTGCCAGGGTTAGCCTAGCTGTCCTCTGGAGGGGAAGCCTTATAGGAAACTCAAGTGTGCTGTCTGAAGTATGTTTGCTGAGTAGTCCTTCATCCTGAATATCTCTGTGCCTTACTTAACCCTGTAAATAAACCCCCTTTTTCAGTAATTGGAAGAGGAACTGGTGTATTCACAAGTTCCTGTTTTCTCCATTTCCCCCTGCATCCATATAGAATGAATCCTCAGCCAAGATCCATTCAAAGCAAACTGATTTGAAGGCTGCAGCAGTAGGAGGAGAGTTCCCAAGGTTTCCATATTGTATCCTCATACAGTTATGTTCTAACTCTGTAGAATTAGTATATTTCTAATACGTAAATACAGTTCAAGGATGGATAAATCTTGTGTCCTTGCAGTCCCAAAATGGCAGCTACAGTGTGCTTGCCATATATACCTATGTGTTTGTGTATCACCTTCTGTGTTAGGAAAACAAAAAGGCTTTAATTTTCCTGACTACCCTTTTGTGCAGATCAATCCAGAGTGGCTTACATACTCAAGAACCCTTGTGTACCATCATCTTCTGGGTTGCTGGTATGAGGAGTAAGTTAACAGTACGTGGGCACAGTTGCTTGTCACAACTCCTCCGCCTTGCACGTGAAACTTGAGCAATGAACTCACTGAGCAAATCCTGAGAAATTTTTAGTAGAAAAATGTAAAACTTCTTGGGGTTTGTTGCAGAGGTGAAAACTGACCTATTTCTTCAGTCTCAAAATCTTGAAATTGCTGCTGGGATCGCTCAGTTAACCCAGAAAACTGTTATTGTACAGCATGATCCCGTTCTTCAGCTTAAATATGTTCTCATTTGAAGCATGGAATAGATTTCCTTTCAGTTCAGCTGGTCTGTTTTTTTACTCGGTTTACAAGATTCATAAACCTTAAGGTTTTTAGAGATGTTACAAATGCTATATTTGTAAAAGCCATTTAACATGGCATGCAGTGGGTTTTCTGACAAACAGACGTGACTTGCACAAAATCTTCCTTAAGCTCATGGCTTGAACTTCCAGCTGTTTCCCTCCCTTTCTTGTGGAAGACTAGATCCTTATTATTCAGTAGACTCACTGAGCAGGAATAATCCCAAGTGTTTTAGGTATTATTTGGCTTGCTGTGTTCTAGTTCAATTCTGAATGAGTTGGATTGACTCCTACAGACGCTTTTCTGGTCTGCTGAGTGAATCAACTTCCCTTCTTCAGTATTGGTCTTATGACTTTGTTTATGACAAGAGGCTGAAACTTAGTGAGATCACTTAATAAATCATCAGTTAGTTATGCTCAAATACTAAGATGACAAATTTTCTTATGTCCAGAGTCATGGTGTAAAGAAGTCAGGTAGAGTTGTAGAGTCACTTCAGATGTGACTTAATGCATAGTGACCTGAGCATAATAGAACAAATACCAGGTTTATAGAACTTCTTTATTCTTAGTAGGAGCTAGATTTTACTCACAGAATTTATCCTTGTGGGGTTTTTTTTTTCAAGTTGAGTAAGGTTACCCACTCCATCTTTGTTATTAATGTCTGACTATTTTGTGGACATCTGTTCCTAGAGCAGAGGCAACTTGTAAAGTTTGTTTTCTTTTTAGCTTTTGCACTTCTGTTATAAATGAACTGTCACACAGCCAGCTTTGATTAAATACATTAAAATATTTTACTAGGCCATTCTTCTCAAGGATACATCCCACTGATAATGTAAATCCAACATAATTGCATCTTACTCGTGAGGAATATGTTAACACCTTCTTGGTTTTGTTCCTGAGTTTCATGCTTCTATCACATATGAAATGCATGTGAAGAAATAACTTGGAACTCTACAGAATATTAAAAAGGGAAACAAACCAACCAACAAAAAGCCACTCAAACCCCAAAACCAAACAACCCAGCAAGCTAGTGTGTCAATTAAGAAAGAAAAAAAATAATACAAGCTTCCCAGCTGGATGTATGTTCAGGATCTTTCTTAAACTTACCAATTAAGTTTTAAATGCTGTTTCTGGAAGCTGACAGCTGGGAAACTCTCAGATGGATGTTGTCTTTGATAGAGGGTTGCTGAGTATCTGTTTTGCCACACAGTTAGGAAGATTTATTAGTACAAGCATATTCAAATCATGGTCCTACATGACATAAACCATAGAATCCCTGGTAGGAGTAGCAGTTATCTCAAACAGTGACAAAGACAAAATGCTTGTGGTTTAGTGTTGTTGTTTTGTAGTACAGAAATTCCCCCTTCCTATCCAAGTCACACAAAAAGAAAAATGGGAAGCTGGATTTCAGATACATTTGATTTTTGTCTTGCTTGTACTTCTTAACAGTGCCTTCTGTTAGCCCTTTGTAACTTCAAGAGATAGATGAACAGTTGTCTTCAGCTCTGTAAACTGGGCATCTTAACTGTGTCACTTTTTAAAACATGCAAATAAATGAATGCTTCTCTCGAATGCAATACGGTATATGAGCAAAAGATAACTGTTAGAGAAGGAATACGTGTCCTGGTGTTATTATCAGCCCTAATGTGTAACCTGCTTTCTCACCAGAGTGCATTGCAGTCTCTGTGCTAAGCTGTGTCAAAACTATTATTTTAGGAGTGAAGGTTATTTCAGTCTTTTTTCCCCTCAAAAGAACCCAAACCCAACCAAAATAGTGGTTGAGTTTTGTTTACAAGTTGATGTGAAAGATATGATACGGTCTGGGGAGCTTTTAGTTGGGCTTTCTGAGCATGTGTGACAGCCTTTAAATGTGTAAGTAGACTTGTGCTGATTTTCCCATTTTTTCCCTGCAGCCAGAGATATTTCAGATCCTGTAATGGACATGAGGGCTAATGCTTTGCTCCTGAGGATCCTTGTTAATACCTTGTTGAAAAGCATAGCTGTGCTTTAGTCTGAAGGTACATATGTTGCTTTTACTCTTTAACCAAGCTAATTGATAAATTCTTGTATCTCCACAGCTTTTCCATGGTTTGGCATGGACATTGGGGGAACTTTGGTGAAACTTGCATATTTTGAACCTATTGATATTACTGCAGAGGAGGAGCAGGAGGAAGTTGAAAGCTTGAAGAGCATCCGCAAGTATTTGACTTCCAATGTAGCCTATGGATCCACCGGCATTCGAGATGTCCACCTTGAGCTGAAAGACTTAACACTTTTTGCTCGCAGAGGAAACTTGCACTTTATTCGCTTCCCAACTCATGATTTGCCTACTTTTATCCAGATGGGAAGAAATAAGAACTTCTCCACGCTGCATACGGTGCTGTGTGCCACTGGTGGTGGTGCTTACAAGTTTGAAGAAGACTTTCGCACAGTAGGTAGCCTATCTTTCCTCTTACTGAGCCTGGTGCTGAAAGCATTGCTCATGGTGGGTTAAGAAAGAAAAGAAACAGTATTTTGAACAACAGTGGAATGCTCAGAGGTTATAAATTATTAATTTGTGAGGCTTCAATATGATAATCTAGAAATATGCTTTCTGGCTTCATCATAATACACATAAAGATCTAATGCCAACAGCTAGTTAGAATCTTCCATTAGTGCAGTGAAATGCAGGACACCTTTGGGGGAGTACAATTCTTGATGGGAAATGTGCTTCAGCTGCTGAAGTGCTTGAGTCACTTTAGGTTTTCTTTCCTAAGCAGTTGTTGATGATAGGTTTTCAATGTTTGTGGGTAGGATTGTCCTCATTAATTTAGTCTGGTGCTTTGCTTAGAGGTCTGTGACAAAACCTGTGTCTCAAAGACACTCATCTTTCAGCTGCAGAGCACTTTGGGATTTTCCTGAGGTGTTTTGGCTCCTCCCTTGATAATCAAAATGGATCAGTTGTTTAGATGCAGTTGCTAGCTGAAGGTAGTCGTTACTGAGAATCTTATCACACTATCTGATGTGCACGTGTCCTAAATTTAAAGTGGCCACAGAGCTCCTGTGCTTCTGGAGACAAGAAGACTTTCAATAGCCCAAAATGTTTGGGTTCAAAAATCTGCTTGTATTTCCATTCCTGTGCCAGTCTTGTGTTGAGCTGGTACAACTATTTGTGGGGTGGGCTTTCAATTTGTACAGCAGAATTATTCATTATCTGAAAGCCCACAGGAATATTTCATGTTGGAACAGTTCTTTCATCTGCCTTACAGTTAAGCTTCACAGTTGTGCTCTGGCAAGAAAAGCTGAAGGGACCTAGGGGAAGAAGAGGGGACTGGCAGTGCTGTGATCTGGCACCAATGTTAGTAAGCAGTGCACAGTCCAGTTTGATTGTGCACCTTTGTAGTCTTAATGCAGGCTGCTTTCTAAATGGGAGCTCACCTGATTCAGAGAGAGGCTTCATGGATGATATTTCTTGGGTTTTCTTGGCAGCTGTCTAATTGAACTGCTGGAACTCCTTGCTGTGGTAAGGGAGAGAGCATGATCATTCTTTTTGTGAAAGTCCAGAGTTAAATTGGATGAAGGATGGTGTGAAATTAATCTCTTCCTGGAACCCACGGCCCCTATTAAATTGTCTTTGTGCTTTACGAGAGAAGAGCAGCTTAAATGTCACGTGCAAAACTGAGGAAGAGCTGTAATAAGCCTAAAATCCCATAGAATTTCTGACCTCTGCTTTTCTTACGACCTTGGATAAAGTTGCAAGGATAGTTAGTGCAATGCCATTGAGGTTTTTGTTTGCTGACATCTTAGAAATGACTGTTTGACTTCTGAGATGGGGAGGAAACTCCCAAACCTTGAAAAGATGTGCAGATGTGTGAGTTTTGCCAAGACCGCATTTCATGGGGTCTCTTAGGGCATTCCATGACCTGTTCTTATCTGGATTATTGAAAAATGTTGCTAATTTTTCAGTGGATTAATGCTGACTATTGCAAAACTTAACCTTTTGGGCCTACCAAAGCAGATGTCTATACTGCCTGTCTTCTTGATTCAGCTCTGAGATCTAGACTTAGAGTCAAAGGAATTTACTCATTGATGTATTCAGAATTTACCTCTGAATTCTTAGTTGGCTTTATAGTGGCATTAAAGTTCCTGAATTAGTCACCTGAGACAACTTCTTAAAGTTAGGCAGTACAAATACACTCATAAACTTGTAGCACATTTACACAATGTTAGAACATGTTGACACTGTCTTCTTTTCTTTTTTAACACAGATTGGAAACCTCCAGCTGCACAAACTGGATGAGCTTGACTGCCTTGTCAAAGGCTTATTGTACATAGACTCTGTCAGCTTCAATGGCCAGGCAGAGTGCTATTATTTTGCAAATGCCTCAGATCCTGAGAGATGCCAAAAGATGCCTTTTAACCTGGATGATCCATACCCATTGCTGGTGGTTAACATTGGTTCAGGAGTCAGTATTTTATCAGTCCATTCCAAAGACAACTATAAAAGAGTAACTGGAACAAGGTAACTTAAAAACTTAAGCTGGGCTTGTTACTCTGTAGAACAGTGAACCTTCTGTTTTCAGAGTGGTTCCTCCCTCTGTGGTATAGAAAAGTATTTTATCTTTAATTTACAGCTGCATTCATTGAAGCAAGTTGCCATGGCTCTGTTACTGAGAAGATTTAGATCTCTTGATGAGAGCTATAAATGCTCCTTAGTGAGGGCTTTAAAGATTTTGTCTGAGGTTTTGCTAATGTGTCCAGTGAACCTGTGTTTCTCTTGCTCCATAAGACCAGACATGTCCACACATGTTTTACAGGAAATGATCAGGAATCAGAGTCAGTGGCATCATGTGGGTATTTAGGGTGTTTGGCTGTGATTAACTCTTCCAGCTTGCATTTTGAGATTTTGTAACTACTTGTTAGGTCTTCAGGTATGGTTAGCTCCTTCTCAGTGGCTTAGATAAATGTTAAATGGATTGGCAGCTGTTTATGTAGTGTGAACCTTGAGCACACAAGAGGGCTTTTTGTTAGTCAGACATAAGAATCTTTGCTGGGAGGAAATACTATTTAAAAGCAACTAGTTTTCTTTCTCCTTAGTCTAGGTGGAGGGACCTTTCTTGGTCTATGCAGTTTGTTGACAGGCTGTGAGAGTTTTGAAGAAGCTCTGGAGATGGCAGCCAAAGGAGACAGCACACACGCTGACAAGCTGGTTCGAGATATTTATGGAGGAGACTATGAAAGATTTGGCTTGCCAGGATGGGCTGTAGCATCCAGGTAAGCAAGAGAGCTTTTGGTTGGTTCTTTCACTGCTTTGGCAGGCTTCAAAAACAAGACTTAAAAGCTATTAATACAGAGAAAACTGCTTTTTGCAAACTTGTAGTCAAGTTAGGGTTTTATCCTAAAAAGACATGCTCATTTTCCCTGAAGATTTGAGGGCCCATGCAACTGCAGGTGGTATATTGGGTCAGAACATGAGGTGATCACAGAAGTGGCAAGAACAAAGTGCAGAGGAAGAAAAAAACCCAAATCTTTTTTGCCTTCTGAGAATTTTTTGGTAGGGCTGTTGTCCAGAGGGAAGGTGAGTGGAAGATGGCATTTGTGTTGCTCTTACAGTAGTTTCTCTTCTTGTTTATTTAGAAAGATGCTTTTTTTGGTAGGTGGTTGTCAGTACAGGCACCTGGCAGAATGTTTTTAACTTGCCTTTCTCATTGATGAAGGCTGTTGAGAGAATGAATGTCTTTTACTGCCAGTGACAGAGGATTTTTGTCAGAGCTGCAAGTTTTATTTCCACTGGAGAAGGTTATGTTACAGTTTCCCTACCCTTAAGAAATGTAAGAAGAATAAACTTCAGGAGTGAAACTAGTGTATGCATAAGAGAGTTCACTAAATCTCACTCTTATTCAGCAGTAGGAGATCTTAACTGACAGTAACTTAATTCTTCTCTCTCTTCAGCCAGCTGAGTCCAAGAGAGAGCATATGCTGAAAGGTTTTAGTGTGTGCAAACTTGCCATTTTTAGTCAGTACATCTTAACTCACTCTGTACTTGGGTACTTTTTGTTCTCATTTACTTTTTAAGATGCTTAGGACCTTTAATGACTATTTGAGGTTTAGAATAATCAGGATTCTGCTGGCTCTGGCACAGAGACCTTAGTGGTAAAATACCATGCATAGCTATGGATTCTTATCTTGTTTATTTGTAAGAAAAGATCTGCTGTGTATAGTGATGGAAATGCCCTTCTAATCTCAAACTCTTCATTTAGACAACCTAAATTTTGGTCAGTCAACTCTTTTTCTTTTCCTGTTTCAGAGGATTGTGTTCCATCATAAAACTATTCAACTCATCTCTGGTTTACTTCTGCTTTGAGAGTAGAGGATTGGATAGATATTGTGAAGAGAGGAAGCAAGCAGGAGGAGATGGAGCATCCACCAGTCAGACTTAAGCATTTACTGACTTAATTTACAGTGACTAGATTTGCAGAGTAGTCTGTCCTAAGAATAAGACTACTTTTTTGTGGTAGGTGCTTCTTCATGGAAGTCAGTAATCTTAACAAACATATTTTGTTGGGGGTCTTTATTACACCAGGAATGACTGTTTCCTGTGAAGGAATAAACACACATGTTGTAGTGTCAGTTGTCAGGCTGCTGTATTTAGTACAGAGGTAAAAAGGGAGCTCCTTAGGAACCAACATGGGACTGAAGTTCTGTTACAGCATAAAAATGACATTCTGAAATACCTTCAAATGCACATGAATCCCTTTGTACTTAATGGAAATGTTTCCTGTTGTAGTTTTGGAAATATGATCTACAAAGAGAAGAGAGAGTCTGTTAGTAAAGAAGATCTTGCAAGAGCCATACTGGTCACCATCACCAATAACATTGGATCTATTGCCCGGATGTGTGCAGTCAATGAGGTAAAAACTTGTGACCAGAAAATGTTCTATCTGGAGGTCTGTTGTTTGGTTTCAGATTAAATGACTGCTAAAGTAATGTCTCATTTTAAACCTTTTAGTGCATTCTCAAATGAAACTCATACCTGAAATTCATGTAGTGTTAAAGAGCTAAGAATTAGATGTGAAGAGGGCTTCAAACTAACATTGTTAGGGAGTGGAGCCCAAAGACTGCATGTAAGAGAGGGAGCAGGGGAGCACAAGATGTTGTGATGAAGAGACTTTAAGCCCCCTTGCAAAAATGGGGTGCTTATGGGCCCAACTGGAGTCTCTGTACACAAACATGGTGCAGCACGGGTTAGGAAAGGACCTGCAAGTTGTGTTTTTCGTGAGGGACTATCCTGACCTCTGTTGAAAGGGTAACACTGGCAGGTCACAAGCAATCTGTACTTCTCAGTGTGCTGGGGACCATTCTGACACAAGTGCTGTCTAGGCAAGCATGGTGCTGGACCTGCTGTTCATGAATGAAGAACTGGTCAGAGATTTCAGTGACAGCCTTGAAATAGTGGAGTTTAAAATCCTGAGAAAAGTGAAGAAGGCAAGTGACAGAATGGAGAATCTGGATGGACTTGAGGAGAGCAGGATTCTGGTTTGGGGGGGGGGATTTAGAAAGCAAGATCTTGTGAGAGGTCCCAATGGCATAAGGAGCCAGACTAAGTTTGCTAACCTTCTAGGATATCTTCATCCTGGCAAAAGCAAAAGGTGAGATACAGACTGGCTAGGGAGTAGCCTTACAGAAGAGGGAAGAGTGCTGGCAGACAAGTTGAACTGCACAGAAATCATGTACATGTGCAGTGGGTGAAGGCTGACTACATACTGAGATGCATTAGCAAGGACATAGCCTGTAGGTCAGAGGAGGTGGTGTTTTGAGCATGACCTCTTTCCCCCTCCTCCACAGCCACCACCATCACTGAAAGAGAAGCACTGACAGACCAGAACAAATCTTAACAGGCAGGTTCCCAAGACAGGGCCCTGCACTGGAGCACCTCATGTGCAGGCAGATACTAAGGGATCTGGGTTAAGCCCAAAGAAGCTGAAACATGGAAAGGTTGTCACTGTCTGGAGAAGGTTACAGGGAAGAACTGCCATGCACAGCAGAAGGAGGGAGCAGCAGAATCAACTTGTAGCAAATGGGATTCTTGCTGGTAAAGGGCAAAAACATGCTTGTAATCAAGAGTGGTTAAGCCCTGAAACTTGGACTCGGAGAGAGACTGTGGGCTCTGTGTCCTTGAAGAGTTTCAAAACACATGACTTGAGCAGCTTCAGCATTTATGTTGCTGAAAGAAAGACCTGCTTGGAGCAAAGCATAGGACCTGATGGCCTCCAGCAGTTTCTTCAAGCTGAATTTTAAAGCTTGTAGAAAGCCTTGCTTCTAGTTAAGTATTTTTTTTGGTAGTTTTTACCAGCTCTTGAGACTTCAGATTGTTTTAACACCTTTCTTCTTACTGGTGGATAGAGAGGTGGTTTCCTGCCATCTTTTGTTTCTCAAAGCTCCTCTAAACAGAACGAAGATGCATTCAGTTTCAGTATGATTAGCATGGAACCTATGGAAGAAGACAGGATTTAGGCATAGAAGATACAGGTGTCTGAGCACCAGGGACTTCCTCATTCATTATTAACATTAACATTCATTATTAACAAACTTTTGGATAAAGTGAGGTTTAGTAACAGCTTTTTAAAGAGAAGACTAAAGGTAGCCATATTTGGAGCTCTGCTTAAAACCTCTGGCTATGATAGCTTCAGAAATATTGAACACCCTTATTAGCTGCAGTAGCCCTTCTTTTGCTTAGGAGCCACTCATTTCTTGTTCTGCTTTTAATGTTGCAAGGTCTCCCTCAGTTTCCTTCTCTGTCTTGGAGAAGAAAGTTAATTTTGTGGATATTAAGTTAATTTTGGCTCTTTTGCTTTATGGCAAAGCTTGCTAAGGAAAGAGTCAAAATGTGAAGGTGAAAGTACACATGAATAGTCTGAGTCAAATGTATGTGATTTAATGTTTGAGGGTGGGGGTGAATAAGTACAAATCAGAACTCAGAAACAGCACAAATTAACTTTATTCTCAATTTTGTTTTAGTCTTATTTGAACTATGTCACAGAACTACAAATAATAAATAGTTAATAGGGATACACAAACTAGTGTCTTGAACTGATGCATAAAGATAAGATGGATTTTGTTATTTTAGGTTTCTGCTATAGAGCAGAGCTCTGTTTTGGTTCCCTAACAGGGTATCTCCTTTGTCTTCACTGTGAACTAATCAGGATGGCAAATGTTGGTCATTTGGCTGCAGGTTGAACTGTCATACTAGTTTCTGCAACACCTCATATCCAAGTATTGATCTAACATAATTAAGCACTTAAGGACTATGTTGAGCACTAACACAATTACATTTTCTTTGGCTCTTGCTCTCATTAAACCAGCGTTCAGAGTTACTTCCACTTAAGGTTGGGTTTATTTCAGTGAGTGGGGAAAATGAAACCATATTCACTTTTTACATTTGACTTCATTACAATTCCCAGCTCACTTCCAGGGTTTCAGTCTCTGTCTAATGTTATGCTGAGGTGCATTGAGGTCTGAAGATGAAAGGAACTTCTGTTAACATCTTACTGCCTTCGGCTTCTTTACAGTGCTGCCTTGTTGCATATGGATCAAGCAGCATTGTACAGGGCTATGAAGGCATTGAGTCTTCTCTACCAAACACCAATAGTTTCCATGTCATTTTGCTTTGAGCAGGGCTGTTCCTTTGCCTTCATTGCTGAAAATGCTCCCTTAATTTGCAACAGAAATGCAAATGTAAATGAAGCCCTTTAATTCTTGGTGGCTACATGGTTTTTCCTTTTCTCCAAATATGCTGGGTTTTAAACTTTGAATCCATGATTTAATTGTAGCTTGTTTGGGCTTTGTTGTTTTTTTCCTTGCTCAAAACAGTATGCTCTTTCATAGCTTAATTTTTCAGAGCTGTGTTAAACAGGAAAAAGACTTAATCTTGTGCTGGTTTTCTCTCCTCTTCAGAAAATCAACAGAGTTGTGTTTGTTGGCAATTTTTTACGTGTGAATACTTTGTCCATGAAGCTTCTTGCATATGCACTGGATTACTGGTCAAAAGGCCAGCTGAAGGCCTTGTTCCTAGAACATGAGGTATGTTGGGCTTCAGTTTGCTGTCTGCATTGTTTTACCATCAATCAAAACTGCATGTATTGAGTAGCTCTCCTAAGTGTGAGATCATGAGATGCCAACTACTAGGTAAACATTGAGAACAAAAGGAGTTTTGTCATAGTGTATTGGTTCTCTAAGGAGAGCTTTCTCTGCCAGGGCAGAACTTCAGTCACTTTGGGGTATCTCAGGTCACACAGTAGTTCTTTAAAGAGGAACAAGAAAATGTTGAGCTCTGCACTAAGATTCAACAGTCTTTCCTTCATTTTGGTCAGAAACAATAGTAAGTATTGTATTTTCAAAAGATTACAGAGAGATCTAAAGCACAGGCCTTTGAAATACTTCACGTATTCTCAACTGTGCTTGAGCAACATCCTGAAAGTCGAGACTGCTTTCAACAAGGGCTGCTTTCATACCACCAGAGGTACACCTTCAAGGCATTGTAGTGATTTTATACTCTGAGAATAACCTGCTTTGGGGCAGCTTCTGCAGTCCATATCAGTAAGTAGTGCTTGGAGAGTTGACCTGTTTTGGTTAAAGTAGAGGCAACCAGTATTAATTGCAGATGCAATAGTTGGGAGACTTGCAGCTTGCTTGGCAGTAGCTGGCAATTTTTGTCCTCAGTTTGTTGGTCTGCAAATATTACAGCATTACATCCTTCTCCTTCAGTTGATGCTCACAACTTTTTCCCTCTATTGCCTATCCTGAGACCAGCAGTTGTCTGTTTTGGTGCTGGTGGCTGCAATAACAGCAGAATGATTCCTTGTTAATTCTACCCCCTTCAGATTTTTCTTGGATAAGTTGTAAATTCTTTCCTTTGGTCAAGTGTAGATTCCAAACACTTCTATATTTCATAGTTATAGGGAGGAGGAACCTCTTACTTCCCCAGAGGGGAAAAGTAGTCCAACAGGAGAATGTGATTCTTTGTGTGCAGGTAAGTACACAGTGCAAAAAATGGTGTTGAAGTCTGGATGTAATTGTGAGGTGCAGTTAAAGAAATCTATGGCTAGTACCTTAGGAGTAGTGTAGCTATGGATATTGAAGATCCTTTGGCAACCAAAATATGCAGCTCCTCTAGGAAAAGCAAACCAAACCTGACTGCTGTCTTTAGGGGTCACTGGTGCATGTCTTAGAAGTCCTGCAGTGGATGGGGAGGCTTCAAGTGAAAACTCCTGAAGTTAAGCTAGATAAGAAGGAGAACATGTTTGTTTCACAAAGCTTTAAAAGATTAGTGTGAAAAAAATATGTATTGAAGTCTGGTGTTTTTTCTGTGGTGTTGGTCCAGCAGATGCTTTGTCTGTGAAATGTGTAAGTGCAGAATTTAATATCCTGCTTCAACCTGAAATGTTCTTTGTTTCTTTTGAACAGGGATACTTTGGAGCTGTTGGTGCTCTTCTTGGGCTGCCAAATTTCAGTTGAGAGACCAGATGTCACTACACTGAACTGTTTTTCCACCTGAATGACACTTGTTTGTGGCAATGGGAACTAAATCTGGGGAGGGGAGGAGAAAACCAGCAGATGTTCTGTAACTGATTTTGAGCAGTGATTAGCTACTGAATATTGCCATTGAAGGAAGGGGGTTTCACTCTGTTGGGCATTGAAAAGTAAACTGTTTGGGGATATCACTTATGTTCTGTGGTACATGTAGCCAATAATGACCTTCTAATATGCAATACATCCTCTGAAAACAAGCTTCCAGAAGAAAGAATGCCAGACCTTTAAGTGCTCAGTGGGCAAATACTGGCAGTTTCCTCCTGAGGCTTTAGGCCTATCAGTTTTATGTATAATTGATGAGTGAAAAATTATTTTCATTAGTTATACTATATTATGAACACAATTTCCCATGTGTACTTACAGAAAACAATGTTAAAACCAGGAAGGTACTATCTACAAGATGAGGAAATTGTAAACAGTTGCTTCTCACTATAAGAATAGTAATTATTTTATTTTTATGTGTAATGGAAATGATATTAGTGCTTTAATTTTCAGTGGGGAGAATGGAAACAAAAGAAATAAGCCAAAGTAGCAGATAAAGCAGTTGATGTTTGGAAGGTTTTGTGGAAATACTCACTTGCCCTTTTCATTTATTTGAAGATGTGACTGGGATTTTAGGAAGATCCTCTCTGTCTTTGCTTAGATTTGGAAAAGAATTTTGGGGCTGGGGTTTGCTTTTTAGTTTTGGTTGGGTTTTTTTTTTTTTGAGGACATGGAGTTCCAAAATGCTTTCTGTGTTTTGGTTTTTGGGGAGTTCTTTTTTTGGTCCTTAATAAATTCTGCCATCATCATTATTTGTAAAGGTACCAGGGGCAAATGCTGAGAGAGTTGAAGAAATCCTTCTCCAATAGACTAAATGTGGGACCTTCCTAAATCTGATGCTTTGGTTTATTTCTGGGGAGGTTTGGAAAATTTCTGCCCCATCCTACTCATCTGAAAATGTGGTTTCTCAATTTTGTAAGAATTGAACAGAAGCTGATTAGATGTTGGGAATGCAAAGTCAGCTTGCTTTTGAATTTGGAAGCTTGTTTTTGCAAGGGAAGAACAGCATCAGAGTTTGTATTGCAGCAGCAAATGGACCAATATTGAGTGCACTTGCAATATGGAACCATTCATCAAACTGTGGCCTTGGGATAAAATCCATACTCTGGGACTGAGACTTGGGCTTTTCTCTAGCCTTTTAAAATTTACAGTTCTGATTATTGTCATAGGTTTAGTCCTGAAGCCAGAGCATGTGATCTTAAACTTGTAAGGATATTATACAGTCATTAACTGGATGACTCTGGACTACAGAGCTACCCAATTTTGTGCTATCATTTTACTGTTAAATACTTCCTATAAGTGCATGAGGAACAACCAGACTGGAACACATTCATGTCTTGGCTTTTAAGGTATTTTTAAACCCAATCACTTGAGTGTTCCACAGCCCAGCTGTGCTGTATTGACAAACACATCCATGTAGTGTGTTAGGAACCTCTGTGTGCTATTTTCAGTCTTCTCTTTTCCTAAATTTCAAGGCCCCATACTAACATCATGAGTTTTTTAAAGAAAAAGCTTTCTGTGGTCTTTTAAGAGTACAGTAACTTAGAGTAGGCAGTTCATTAAGCCCAATGCCAATAGCAAATGCAGTTCCATTTATTGTTGTTGCTTTTCCTGGTACTCATACTACATTGCCATTCTTCTTGTTTTAATGTTTCACCTTAGACAAAACAAAAAACCCAAACAAAAATGACACTCACAGTTCAACTGATCTAATGCTAAGTCAGAGCACTTCAGAAAATGAGGGAATGTGGGTTTTATAGACTATCTTTGTAAATGCTGTATGCTCTTCCTATTTAAATTACAGTTGACTATAGAAAGTAACCTTTATTTGGTTCTAAAACTCAGTGGAAACTTAATTTTCTGAATGTTTTGACAGCCTCCTGAACATCTTACAAAGCAACTGTGTGCTTTTCTTGCAAAGGGAAGTACTTCAAGACACTCTACAGCTTGATTAGAAACAGTTCTTTTAGACCCTGTTTACTGCTGCTTCACTTCTCCTTTTGTCATACTGAAAGAGAGCTGCTGGTGAAGCAGTCGTTAGAAGTTACTTGTGTGTTAAGCAGAAGCATGTGTGGAAGATGATTACCTAATGATCACAGTTAACTGCCACCATTTAAAGTTGGTAGCACCTGAGATACATTGTACAGAGTGAATTAATGGAGTAATTCTTGAATAGCTGTACTGTATAGAAACTACTGTGAGAATCCAAAAGTCTGCTCTACCTCTGTTTTACTTCCCTTGAGCTTTGAAGAAAAATTACTTTCTTTTGCTACTTTTATCAGCACAATTGTTACTTCATTCCAAGAGCAACCAGAGAAGTTTTCAAGCCCTACCATAAAGCCCAGGGCTCCTGTATTTAAGCTGCATCTTTGGGTTTCATCTCATTTTCTCTCAACGTGCAACTTGGTACTAGAGTCTCCAAAGACTGACTCTGCCACCAGTAGAAATGCTAGGCATCACAAAGCCTTAAAGTCTCTTACAAGTAGGTTGACAAGTCTTGTTTCTTTTATACAAATCATTGAAGTAACTTGCTTTTTCCTCATCTCTGGTTTTACTTTCACCCTTGCCATTTCTTTTCTCCAAAGCTAACTGGCTGCAGCAGCTTTAGAGTGAAATGATTCAGTGTCATGTCCTACAGCAGAGAAAAGTTGAGGTGTTCTCAGGGCTGCTGTTGTCTTCTCAAGTGGAACCACTTCTCTAGAGGAACATTGTGTGGTGTTTCTTCTTCAGGACAATGTAAAGCTCACTTGGAATGTGTAATCATTTGCAGCTCAGTCAGCCATCTGAGTGCCTTTTCATTGTTTTTTTCACATGATGCAAGTGGAACACAAGTTCCACTCTGGCTTCTCACAAGAGATGAGATATTCCTTCAGTAGTACTGTGAGATTCCTCCTTGTGTTGGAGCTGTTGGTTACTATACATGCAAGGTGATTATATTGCCTTTAAGGGTTAGAATACTAACTCTCTGTCTCTATCCAGTATAGATCTTCAGGAAATACCTACTTCCAGCTAAGATGGAATAACTTCTTAGTGTTTCAGAGTAACAGTGGGATTTTAACATTTGGAACTAATTCAAGTCTTCTCTAGAGCAGATCAGTACTTCATAAAGACTAATGGTGTCTTGTGCATCAGTCATTAACTTAGATTACTGTCTAAATTTGCATTCAACCTTTTTTTTGCTATCACTTCCTCTCTTCAGATTCTGGATGCTAGGTGCCTCCAGTCCTGAGGAAACAGTTGAGTTCAGAACAGAGATGAAGGTCAGTGCAGTTCTGACTTGGGAACTTGTGGTCAGCTTTCTATCTTGAGTCCATTTGCACACATCATGAGAGCAATTCTTTCTCTTGTCAGTGTTTTCCTACATCATTTTGTTTGTCTCCTGAAATGATGTAGGCTTAAGGAACATGTATGTAATCTGCAGTAGAGCTTTGCTTAGGTTAAAAAGTGAACAGTATTTGACCAAGACCTGGAGGTCCCAGTGCAGAGCTAGGAACACACCTGACACAGAGTTGGTGTTTGAGTTGTATTGATTTTCCATTCCTCAATAAGACACAGTGGGAGGGGGCAGACTTCCCAGTCATCATGGATCAAATGAGGGAATTCAGGCCTCAGACCTGACCCTGGGAGACTGAAAAAATGCTTTATCACAGCATAGAGGAATAATTCCCTACTTACCATTGTTAAGTTTTACTGATCTGTTCCAAAGTCCATCACTAGCATTCTGTCATCTGTGAGAAAATTACTATTTCTTTAAGCTTTTAAACAGCCTGCAAAGAAGCCTGGTTTATTAGTTTTGTTTACTTCACACATGTAAAGCCTATGAAGTATTCTTAAAAACACACTGTCTGCAAACATCTCAAAAGATGCTGTAATATATTTGTAATTATTGATGTGCTATTGGAATATGTTGGAGCAGTCTAGGTTTGCCTAACTGAGTGCCAAATCCTGCTCACTTCAGTTACTTGAGTAGGTGGTTCTCTTTAAGTGGGGACTCTTTTAAACCTAGGAGCAAGATTTGGCCTCGAGGTCTTGTGCCTGGGGAGCACAGTAATGCTACTTTGCATATTCCTGCTGGTGCTAAATCATTTGCTGAAGAAAAGATTCTAAACAGAAATTGTAAATAAAATATTTATGGCCTGGTCCTTTAGAGAGACTTAAAATTTCTCATTTGCAAATATTTTTTTGGCCTTCTATCCAGTTTCCCTTTTGGTTTTTGGTTGTTTTTTTCCCTAAGAACATGTGGAGTCTCTTTGTTGTGGCAAGTCACTGGCAGATTTGGCTTCCTCTGCTGCTTTCTGTAAGGCTCATAAAGTTCCCATTGTGCATTATGCCATGGATGACTCTTCACTGCTGGATTTCAGTGTTACCCTTCCTCTTGTTTTGTTGGTGTAGCTGTTTTAAGGAACACCACTGGCATTTGTTCTCTGCCAAAACTTCAAGAGATCAGCCATCCCTGGAAGCATTTGGGGAGGTTGTTGAAGATGCAGAAATACCCACTGAAAGATCATTTGAAAAGCTAAGCATGTTAATTAGTCTTGCCTAGAAACTAAACTGGAATATGCTTTGTCAGTTGTTCATCCTTGCTATAAATGGCTAGAGTTTCACCATTCTGCTAGCACCCAGTTAAGAGCATTGTAAATAGAAGCTTTGGGAGGAGGTTACTAGTTTCAGATTGTGCATTACAACAGGATTTCATTACAGGACTAGTGAATTAGTATTTTGAGACATTCAATTCTGACATGTAGAACATGAAGCTGACTGTGGTGATGTCCTAGCAATAGGCTGTAGAGGGCTTTTGATAATCTGCACTTTTCCTGTTCCTGAGTTTGGGCATTTTAACAAATGAGTCTTTCATTTTCAATCTACTGTCTTGTCTTCTGCAGGCCTTCTAATCATCAACTGCTCTCTTCAAACCTTTGTAAATGGACAGGCAGCTTTAGAAACTGTAAACCCTTGTAGGATGGGAGATCTCTGAAGAGCCATTTGGTTAAGTTGCCTTATTCTATTCCATTGCACTCATGTCTCCACTCTCTTGTTTACTGTTCAGACACTGAAGATGTGCTATAAAAATACCTGCTACAAATTTTTATTCATAAATGACTCAGACCTTTGGGTCGCCTGTTGATACAGCTCTTGTAAATGATACCTTTATGCCATCTGTAATACAGCTCTTGTAAATGGTTTAAATTATTTTTCTGTTTCTAGATTCTGGTTATTGAATGTACAGTTTAAATCCCTTTACTGTGTCACTGAGGAATTTGATTGGGGAGCAAATATGGCCAATGCTGTCATTCATCCCATCCAAACTGTAAATAATTCTTTGCTGCTTGTTTGCATGAATGAAGTTTGGGTTTCATTTACTTTGTCACAACCCAGCTCCTCTGTGATGGGCCTACTTTTTACAGTTTCTTTTCCTGGCTTTATTACCATTTGTTCTGTATGAATGTTGAAACACTTACTTTTTGTCTTTTCCTAATAAATAATAATTTGAGATTGTTTGTTGTTTGCCTGCATTTGTGGGTGCTGGGGAAAGGATTTCTGGGTGTGTTTTATTTCCTGTAGCATCATAAATTGCTGTAATACTCAGTACTGGGGGTGGTTGTGTAACCTTTTATACTCAGGAAACATGAGGGGTAGCACTTTCATGCTCTCTTCTTCCTCTCCTTTAACAAAAGCCTCTACCTCACAGTTCTTAAATTCAGCTTTTGCTTTCAAAAAACATTTGATGACCTCAAGAACAGCAATTCTGGAGTAGAAAGCATGCCATAAGCTTTGGCTTTCCAGATTAACATGAGAGCACCTGCTGATTCATGCATGCTGGTGACTCAGAGTGCTAGTTTCCTGTTGAATAAAATACTTCATGTATACACTGCACATGATATATAAACTGCTGTTACTCCTCTATTGCAGTTGGGTTTTGCTTATGTCTTGGAAAAGCCAAATTCCACTGTCCTGGGGTTGTTCTGACTAGATGGCTAACGGGCAAGAAGGTGTCAGGATTGAAGTCTGTGCCACAGCAGCAAGCTGGCAGTGCATTTTGTAGCAAGCTTGCTGTGTCAGAGTTTGCTCTTCATGGTATTTGCTGTACAAATATTTTAGCCATCCAAACTACAGAGCCTCACTTTATAAACTGCCAGAAATGAAACCCTGAAAATTCCATTTGCTCTTCTCTCCACTGAGTCTGGCAAAGAGGGCCAGTGCACCAGGCTGATTCTTTTTACCTAGGGGAAGTGAGCTTGGAAGAAATACAAGTTCCTTCACAAGTGTTTCAGGTGTTGATTTGTTTGGTTTGCCTTTTTTTTCAATGCAGAGACACTTCTTTCTCTGAGTGAACTCTAGTAGCCTTTTGTGGATGCTGGTTTGCATTTCAGCCAGGGTCTTTAACTGCTACCTAGTGCAACATGTGTGCAAGCTCAAAGGATGAAGTAAGCTCTGTGAGCTTCATTTAGTTCTACCTTATCTGTGGATCTAATGAAACCAAAAGCTTGTATGAAACAAGCCATTTCCTCTTCCTCTAAGGCTATTCAGCCAGCTGGATTTGAATTTTTATTGGACTCAGAAATGCAAACCTCTACTTTAATAATCCTTATAACTTCCCTATTTGTGGAATTGTAGATTAAAAATGAAGTTTGCCTTTTGTCCCAGGGTGAATCCCTCTGCTCTAAAGGCATTTGTGTCCATCAGCAAGTGTTCAGGTAGTATAGCCACTTCCTGTCATTTCAGGCTACAGCACAAAAATGTGCTGATGCTATCTTTCAGTCACCTGGTGTGCAGTATGTGGAAGGTACCAGAGTGGTTGTGACCGTATTCTGTTTCCAGTCTGGCAGGAGCAGCCAGGGCACCACTCCCTGGGGACCCACAAACGTCTCTGCCTCAGGGAAGTGCATCCTCAGGGCTACAGAGCAATTCATGTTGCTCCCTGTCTGCAGGCAGGACAGGGAGAGAGGGTTTTTTATGCAACCTGTAGGTGTGTAGTTGAGAGGGTTAATTTGGCAATGGTGGCTCCTTTGTGACCTTACATGGCCAGGGGTTCATAGCCTCCAGGAGGCTGCAGTAACTGTGGCTGGTCCGGGCTCCTATTGTGGAGCCTGGCAGCAGGGTGCAGGAAGGGGTATGATGAGGGTAGCTCTTAAGGCAGGACCTGAGCAGTTACTGAAGAAGCAATAACAACTTTCTGTAGGGAAAAATGTCTTCCAAGGACACAGCAAAACTCTTCAGTTCCTGAAGGCACCTTTCCTGGGAAAGGACATAAAACTGTGCACTCCAGGAAGGAAACATATGTGCTAAGAGGGCTTAAGGGCTCAGAAACATGTTTGGGTTGATGAGCAACCTGACAGATATTTGATGTGGGGTCAGATACCTCTGTGGTGTACAAACACTTTATCCACCCAACCCTTTAGATTCTGGCTGAGAGCAGCTTTTGGCCATGGTTTATTGGAGCATTCTGCATTGTTTTTCTTGACATAATTATAGAGGAGATTTACATATTAGATCTTTGCCCCAGTAAAGCAGCTCATGTGTTGAGCAGTGGCAAGAGGAGGTGTTCCAGTGCCTTTCTGCATGATGAAACCCAGAAGGAAGAGGGATCCAAAATGACAGCATGTTTTAAGCAGCTGATGAAATACATTCTGGCAACTGAGGGGGGAAGAAATCCAAAGACAGAGTGAAGGTTCAGAGCCAAGGTCCAGACTCTGCAAGTCATGAAAGGTAAAGGGCCTGCAGCCAGTCTGATTTTAAGGCAGGGTAAACACCTAAGAAATTACTTGCATATTGCATTTTGAATCCTTTCTGTAGCCCTTGTCATAGTCCTTGGACTCTGGTTGTTCAGCCATGTTTCAGTCTACCCTATTGTTCACCCGTTCACTCTATATGTCACCAATTTGGCTGGAAGTTAACTGAGAGGTGACAAAGGCCTTGCTGAAAACAGGATAAAGAGCATCTGATGCCCTTCTGTTAGCTCCAGAGGCAGTCATCACAAATCTATGGGGTTGGTCATTTGCCCTTGGGAAAGCTGTGTGTGCCCAGCCTGCTCCAGGGCTCCTTAACTGTTTTGCTTTCCAGTGAGGAATGCCTCACTCCCACCACTTCTGCTCCTGAGGGCAAACCTTAGAAGTGAGAACCTGAAGCAAAGAAGGCACCAACTATGACAGCCTTTTCTGTGTGTCTTGTTACTGGGGATCATGGGGCTTAACAAACAAAGCAGGGTGCTTCTGTTGAAGAGGACCTGTCTATCAAGGTGAGTGGTATCAAGGCCAGTAACCCTGAGTTTTGGCCAGAGGCTGGTTTTCAGAGAGTGGTGGCAGCAGGGGAGTAGCAGCAAGGGGGCAGGTGTTGCTCTGCACAGTGAGTGCAAAGAGCCAATACTCAAATCAGTGGCATTAGAGGTGTAGGGCAGAGCTGTCACTGGAGGAACTGGCTGCAGCAAATTAATATTGCTTCTTTTAAAAAACAGTCTAAGTCAGTGTGATTGACCTGGAAGCAGTGCTAGCTGATAACTCCAGAATGATGTCATCTGCAGTGTTTGACTGTGTTGAGTTTACAGCCCCTTATCACCTTTCTGTTAGGATCAATTCCTTACAGCTCATCACTTCACTGGAATTCCCTGGCAAGGTCCTGCCAGTGGCCATGGTGTCCCTACAGTCAGCTCAGGACAACAGGAAGCAGAACATTCTGCATTGTCTCATTTGGGGTGGATACACCTCTTCCTAGGGCAATGCTTAGGACTCCTATCACCTACCTGCCTGTCACTTTTCTTACTTTGTTTCAGCCTTTCAGGTTGATGGCTGCACTGAAGAAGTGTAACCTCTTCTGGGGGGAAGTTGAGAGGCTTTGCTCAGTTATGCATTTAATTTCCATGGAGTTATGTTTCATTTAAGGAACACTCTGCAATGGGAGAATCTAATATAAAATCTTAACCAAGATCTACAGATTTATGATTGTTTATTAGCTTGAAACTTAACCTGCTGCCTGTGAGCAATAAAATGTCTCTGAGCAATAGAAATCCTCCCTTTTCTGAAGGGGCTGTATTAAATGTACACAAGGTTATGGGTTTTCATAACCCAAATGCACCCAGATATGCAGATTATTGAGTTGTCTCTGACATAACCTGTCCATGTTTTTATATCACAGGCTTTGGTCTGTGCTTTGCTGTCTTTGGAGAGTTACTGATGTCATTTGATAACAGACAATGCAGTTTCCCAAGGGATGTGCAGGGAGTACAAGGTATACTTAAGTTAAAGCCAAGAGGAAAAGGCATTACTCCATAGGAAAGACTTTTCAGGTCACTGTTGGAGAGCTGCATGCAGGCTATGGGGAATGCTGAATTGCTGCTTTGTTGCCAGCTCTGGCACTTGTCAAGGTTAGTGCTGGACAACATGCACCTGCTCTCCTCCACAACCCTGGAGCTAAGCCTGCTCTCTTCCTTCTTCACACTAAGTATGCTGTTGTTACTTGTTTATCCCCTGGTTACACAGAGACTTTAGTGAAGGGTTTCCCTTTCATGACTGGCACACTGCTAAGCTTAGCATAAATACCCCAAGAGCAGAGGATGCCTCTTCTTGCTGGAAAGAATAAGGGAGGAAAAAGCCACAACCCAAACAAGAGAAAAAAACCCCATGCTCAGTAAGTCTCCATGCTTTGTAACTTGCTACCAGGGGAATTGCAAGTGTTCAACATCTAATAACCTGATATATTTTCTGGCCATCATTAATTTATTGTAAAATTGCAATTGATTCCTCTTTCAGTTTGGGCTACTTAGTGGCAGACAGGTTATAAGGACGTCACCAGTCCCTGTCCTCTGCAAACTAGTCTGCTTTACATGACCCTCCTGCCCTTCCCAGCTCGTTCTCCCATGGGTGTTGGTGTGGAGGACTCACAGGCAGGGCTGAAAATCAGTTTCTGACCTACCAGGAAGGTGATGAATTTCAACCCTGAGGGTTTTTGCTTATAAACTTCCAAATAGAACCAATTCAGATGCCTCCCAGCCTCTTTAGCCATCATTTGCAGAAGGTGTAGAGCTGACAGCTGGAGGCTGTAGCTGTTTCAGTTTTTCTCAATTAATCTGTGCTTACTCCAGAGTTAACACCCTAGCTGTCTCTGGCATTTTGTGGGTGTTTGTCAGCTCAAACTGAGACCTACAGGACACAGGAAAACACTTCAGTCCTGCAGTTCTCATCTCTTTTTAATTTTGATTCTGCTAGCACAGGAAAACTGAAAACATGGAGAAGGCCAAAGTGAAAAAACCCTTCAGACAAATAGGGAACTAGGTTCTGGTGTGGGACAGTTTAAGAAAAGTCAGTTCCAGCTTCCACCAGGAACGTGTTGTAGCTGCTATAATCATCTTCCACAGCAAATACTGTTGCTCTTTGCTCTGGTGGGGTGCCAATGGGACCTTTAGGGACTCATCAAAGGTACCTGATTTCAAGGTCTCCATTTTCAGCTGCTTTTCTCCCTCATACTGGGAACTGGCACAGGGAAAGGAGGCAGAGAGAGATGCTAATGCAAACAGCTCTGCTGCCAGATCAGGGAGGAGCTCTAGGCAAACATTGCAATATGCAGGAGGCTCCCTTAGCACGAGATAAGGTTACAAAACACTCCACAGCGTGTTCCAGCCTGGGAAATTAATGCAGTATTAATTTTAAGCTGTTTGGTGACAGTTCACTAGCTGTGGTTGCACTTGGGCTCTGTATCCATTTCCTCTTTATCAACTGACAAACCCCAAATGAATCTTGACACTAACCTAAAGGCTCATTTCCCACCCATGGTTCTATAGGCACTGCCTCAGTGTGATGATTTCCCTTTACCCACAGCAGGATAGGACTGAGCAGGATGGGGGGCAGTCCCCTCCTGCCTGTAGCCCATGACTACAACACTATATGGTCCCAGAACTGGCAGCAGGCTGGATGGGGAGAGAAAAGTTTCTGAATCTTCACTGAAGGTTTAAAAAAAAAAGAAGAAAGAAAAAGGAAAAAATATTCTAACGTTTTATTAGAGATAGATCTTAGCTCAGTCTCTGACATGCTACTTCCCATGGAAGTGGACGTGATGCAGCACCATGTTCTTACATACAAAAAGGCAATCTCCTGACTTGCTTGATGCCACCAGTGCAGTGCCTCTGGACTTGGGCTGCAGGAGTCAGTGCTGAAGATGACCTTCATGTGCTTTGCAGTGCAGAACCTATAGGTGTATCATGCATATATGTAGGTTCATGTGTAAAGTGAATGCTGAAGCCCGAGCGTGGCCTTTCCACAGGAAGCTTTGTGGTGAGGGCTCCGTGGGTTGTGGCAGCACAGGGGGTGTGAGCTCCTGGCAGGGCTGCACACCCAGGAGAGCCCAGGCAGGGTGGTCCCATCCCTGGTGTTGGAGCAGCCTCTCCGTGCTGCCAGGGTTCTGGGGATTATAGATACCAGGCTGGAAGGGACCTCGAGAAGCATCTGGTGCTGCCAGGGCTACCAGAGTGACTTGCAGTGGAGGGACGGGAGAGGGAAGTGGTGGCCACCGCAGGAGCATCACCGAAGAAATACTAGCAGGTTAATTCCCCCTGAGGACGGCTGAAGAGCTGCGCTGGCAGCCCCTCTATCGCTCCTCGTTAGTATAGTGGTGAGTATCCCCGCCTGTCACGCGGGAGACCGGGGTTCGATTCCCCGACGGGGAGGTTGTTGTCAGTTGCTTTTCCTGCCCCGCCCGCTGCCCGCTTTTTAGCAGCTCTGCTGTCCGGAGCGAGGACAGGAGTGGTGGCACTCTCCGTGTCACCGGCAGTGCCCCAGAGGACTGTGCCCGACAGCCGCGGAGGTGTTTTTTTTTTTCCTTAGATAGGTGGGAGATGTCCCATCCTAGGAGCCATGGTGTGATTCTTCGGGTGGCCAGCACAGGCTAAGGAGCTGTGCTCAATGATCCTAGTGGGTCCCTTCCAGCTCAGTAGATACCGTGAACCATTCCAGGTTAGGTTGTTTGGAGCTCTGAGCAACCTGGATCTAGCTGAAGGTGTCCCTGCTGACTGCAGGGATGTTGGGCTAGATGATCTTGAAAGGTCCTTTAGCCCAACCCAATCTATGGTTCTATGGTTGGTTCATGTGGTGGTTGGTGGTGAGAAGAACAAGGCTCTGCTGGGGTGGCAGTGATGCCACCAGCATCTTAGGGATGCTGAGGGATTCCCCTGCTCCTCGGGAGGGCACTTGGCTGTGTGTAGAGCAGAAGCCTTCCTGGTGCTGTGGTATGAACACTGCATAACAAAGGCAGAATCATGGCCCTAAAATGAATTTCTGGTTTAGCAGCCTCTAGTTCTAGAAGAACTCTAACCTTATTCTTAAAAATATCCACTGATCTATTATGACCCCTGATCATTTCTGTGATGCCTAAATTGCCTGTGGTCACAATTTGGTACCTTATTTCAAGCCTGTATCTCCTTATCATCATCTCCATGATTGCATTTCTATGCCAACCATCAGAAGGAAAGGTTAAGCCTTTGCTTCTTGACAGGTGAAACACCAGCACAGAGATCACCTTTCACAAGCAGATGCAGTGTGAAAGGTAAAGTTGAGTTTCAGACTTCACAGACTCTCACGTTTAGGATGTGCACTTTAACATAAAAGAACAGGTTACAGTAGGGGTTGGTGGCACAGGAAGGCTTTTGGTCACTCCTGGCAATATTTGAGGGACACATTGCTGGTCTCTAGTTGCTTTAGTTACTGGGTTGTAGGATGTGGAACAGATTTTTTCAGATCACAGAGTGTCAACAAAATACTGAAGGAAATGTCACACTTAGAAGCCTCCTGCCCAGTCACTGCAGTTCATGCTGATGGAAAGGCTTGCTGGAGAAAAAAAAATTCCAGTGCTTTTAAAGAGACTTTTTACCAGCTCTTCCAACAGACAGCAGACTAGACATGTTGAAATAACACTTGTCACTTACATGTTTATTTGCAATATGATTCCACTTTATGGGAGCTTTCATGATTTCATTCAAGCCCCTCTGTTCTCTGAAGAAATATGACCCTGTCCTACTCCCACATGTAAACCAACACTACTTTAATCAAAGTGAGTATCTGTTTCAGGCTTTTCATTCTGTGTCTTCAGAGATCATAGCACCATAGAATTGTCAGAGTTGGAAGGGACCTTAAAGATCATCTGGTTCCAACTCCCCTGCCTGGCAGGGACACCATCCACTAGATCAGGTTGCCCAGAGCATCATCCAGCCTTGTCTTAAAAACTTCCAGGGATGAGGCTTCCACAACCTAATGTTGTCAGTTTATAGCCTGGTTATAGGCTTGTAACTGTATTATTCTAAAACAATGAGAACTAAAGTTGGGGGTTGAGGTTTTTGTTTGGTTGGGGGTTTTTGGTTTGGTTTGGGTTTTTTTATGGGTTTGGTTTTGTTGGGTTTTTGGTGATTTTTTTTTTTTTTGGCACAGTATTATCTTTTTATAGAGTTTCCTGGGAGACTGAGAGCATCTTATTCTAAAAATAAACTAAGGAAATCATTCCTGCAGCTCTGGACTCTGCTTTCCCTGCTACTTGCCTATGGATCATCTTTGGGTAAATTGCTGGAAAATTTACCTTCTTTTTTTTGAATATGAATCCCTATTTTTTCAAAAGGATGTTGTTTGGGTTTCTTTTTTAAATTAAGTGACTCCCTCAGCCCTCACAGAACAGCTCTGCAAGGCACAGCCTCTCCCCAGCACATCTCTAGTCAACCCTCAGCAGGCAGAATTGCTTCTGTGGCTCTGGTGAGCACCACATCAGCTCCAGTTTCTTATCTCTACCTGTAAACGCTCCTGAAAGCCTGCAGGGGCTGAGTGCCTGCAGAGCTGCATTGCTCCACCTGTCTCTGGCAGCACACACATCCTGGTGCCCATCAGGTCTGTCCCAGGTGGAGACCAGCGCTTCTCCCCACACCCGCAGCAGTGCCGTAGAGCTGGGCTGCGGCTGAGCCTGGGGTGGGCTCAGATGGGGTGAGTGTGCTGCTCCAGCTGGGACTAACTGCCCTTTGATGTCCCATGTGCTTGGTATGTCTGTGTTTCTATCATATATACATTCATTATTTGTTCAGAGGTGCCAGTAGAAGCACTGGTGAGCCTGATGTGATGTGTAGAAATAGGCTGAGCAGAGCAGAGGGAGGTGTTGCAGATGTGATGGGCTCTTCTGTAACCCTGGGCATTATGTACCTCTCCTCCCCACAAACCTTATCCTTGGCTGGCTGATGAAGTGAAACTGCTCAAAAAAGTTTCTTTAATGATTTAGGCTTAATAAAATCTTCCTTAAGCCTCTAAATTGTTTCCACAAAAGCTGCAGTGGGTCCTTTTGAGTCATCTGTTGTCACCTTCAGCCCTGGTGCTATTATTAAAGTGGATCTGTGTTCCCTCACAGGAGCAGAATCCTGGCTGGAGCTAATACCTTTCCTTCTAGGGCAGCAGCTCTTGGGTCCTTCCTTCGAGCACATCCAGTGGTTCTGGTTAACACCCAGTTAATGCCTCGTGGCAGCAGCTGAAGGAAATGCCTCCAGCTGGTGCTTACACTGAAATGTTTGCACTAGCATGTTCCCACTAGGCTAACTGAATAGCAAAATATTGAGTTCAGTGCACTCTCACTACTTGATGTTTTCATCATTTAAGGCTTGAGACAACTTGTAAATGCTTAAAATAGCATGAAAATCCCTGTGCTGGCACAGACTCCCAGCCTTACTGGAAGGCTGTCTGCTGTTCTCCTGGTGGAGAGTTCTCATATGTTCCACAGGACAATTATGGCAAAGCAAAATGTTCAATAGCCAAACCTATAGGATGGGTATCATTTAAAAGGAAATCCACAACATGAGGGAGTCAGGATAACAGGTTGATTGACAAATAAGAATTGATGAGTGACAAGTTGCCCATCAAGTGAGTACCTTGCCTTCAGTGCAGTATAGCAGCTCACCTTCACCTCCACAAGTTTTCCACAAAGGTATTAAATGAAACTTTGTTCATGTAACCTTCAAGTAACTACACTGTTTCCAGCTTCTTTACGTTGGGGTTGTCACATGTAACGTAAGTTTTTCCCTGTGAAGGAACAAGGGCTGTGGGAAGCAGGTGAGCATTTGCTCCTGATGACAGGGAGCCACAGCTCCTCCTGGTGCAGGCAGATGAACCTTTGCATGCTCATTGTGCTGGCAGGTGTTTGCACATGGATGGGCTGAGCCCTCTCCTCCTTTTAGCAGCTCTGGCCCTGGGCCTTTTCAGGACACCCTTTCCCAGCCATTGATGCTCCAGGCTATGTGCTCCCCAGAGTAAGGCTACTGCAGGTCTGCCCTTTCCCTGCTATCAAACTTCTCATCTCTGCAGAAGCACCAGTGCTGGGAGGGCTGTGGCTGCTGCAGTCAGTGGCTTGGTTCTCACTCACTGCTCCCTGAAGGTCTCTTGCCTTTGCTGACAGGGAAGCTTGAGAAGAAATGGGATGTTAGCCTGTGTGTGACCATTTGCCTGCTTCTGCCTTTCCCTGACTCTTATGTTAGGTCCTACAGCTCTCCATGGGCCACTGCTGCTGCCTGCTGCCCCCGGTGGTTTGGCATATAGGGGGATAGCACCTGCTGGCTTGTGCTCTTTTGGAAGCAATGAATCCGAAATAGGAGACACCAACTTGATCAGTTGGATAGGTGCAGCATCCCAGCCCCATCCCACAGGCTGGAGGGTCTGTCCAGAGGGTGGTGAGTACCAGTGTCCATCAGAGAGCCAGTGACTGGCTGGTTGGGGTACACCCACGGCACAGGAGGACACTCAGTCCTTTCAGTCAATAAGCTTACAACAGGTGACCAAAGTTGCCCTATGGATGTTTCAGAGTGGTTTAATTAAATGTAACTGCTCTGTTAATTTCTCTGTAAAGGCACACCTCAGAAGGTCTGGAGAGAAGAAGCCTCAGAAGCTTCTGGAGAAGGTACAGAAAAGGGCTAAAAAAATGATTAGGGGACTTACTTAGACATCTCTCTTACAGGGCAAGGCTGAGAGAGCTGGGGCTGGTTTGTTTAGAGAGGAGAAGGCTGGGGAGGGATCTTATCCATGCTTATAAATGCTTCTTGTGTGGGTGTCAGGAGGATGGGGCCAGGCTTCTTTCAGTGGTGCCCAGTGACAGGACAAACAAGAACATAGGAAGTTCCATCCAAACATAAGAAGGAATTTCTTTACTCTGAGGGTGGTGGAGCACTGGACCAGGCTGCCCAGAGAGGTGGTGGAGTCTCTCTCTCTGGAGACATTCCAAACCCACCTGGACACTATCCTGTGCAACCTGCTCTGACAGGTGGTTGGACTAGATGATCTCCAGAGGTCCTTCCCAACCCCTAACATGCTGTGATTCTGTGAAGTGCCAGCTGACTGCCACACAACTGCCAATGCACCTGTCTCCATCCTGTAACACAGTGCTGTTTGTTCCTGCCTTATGGAATGGATCCTTGAATCTCAGCTGAACACTCCTCCTGAGGAGGAAAGAAGCAACCTCTGTGTTGCTGTCTGTAATGGAGGAATATGGCTAAGGGTGAGGCAGACAAGGGCTGCTTTTACCACCATGGGATTTGGAAATGTTATGGACAACAGATAACAGGTTTACTCTTTTTTCTGAGTGTGAACATTGGTTAGAGAAATATGATCTTCTTATAACCTCCCTCTGCTAGTGAGACCTCTTCCTTGGTGTAGTCTGTCTTGGGAAATGGCAGCTTTAGCTGTCAGACTAGAGATGGGAAGGAAATCTCTTGTGTTGGTATCTAGCAGTTGAGAGAGCCAAATGTTTCATGTAAAGAGAAACCAGACATCCTTCTTCCTCTAGATCCTCCATGCCCAGCCCTGCTGCAGACAGGCACAGGGCATCCCTTGGCTCTCTCTGAGAGAGTGCCTTGAGTGCCCTGAGAGGCCTTTGGCTAAATGATAAGCCACTTATCTTCACACTGCATATTTTTATGAAACTGTGAATAAATACTCCCCCATGCTGGCTAAGCAAGCTGTCTCTTGGGGCAAAAGAATGACTCAGATTTAACCTCAGCTCTTGAGTCATTAATTATCTTTTTGTTAACAGTATGCACATGGTCACCACCCTCCCCCTTTAAATGTTTCTGCAAGTGACAGGAGCCAAGCACATGGTTGCCAGCTGCAGCCAGCTCAAGCTAAAACATCACACCCTTTTGGGTGCAGATGAAATCCAGATGCACAAATGCCTGAGTTCTCCACAAGGGAGATGCTAAATGGTAGATAAAAGCAGTTGCATCTTGGCCTTTAACAGCATGGACAAGTTCAGGTTATTTTTGCAGCAACTCTAAAGACTGCTTATTGGGGGTTTTGATTCAAAGATGTTGCTTTACCATTCTGGATAATTTTAAAATCCCAGTGTTACCTCAATGCATCTGCTGAGTGAGGATGTTTGCCTCATCTCAAAATGGCCTGATGCTTTGGGAAATGGTTCAAGCCTTGCAGGAGTCCCAAGGCAGAAATGTGAATGTGAGAAACTTCTAGGAATGTGGAGCAACTCTGCTGCTTTTTCCTAGCCACAGCTTTATTTTTAGCATGCCCCATGTTTAAGGGTCACAGCTGGGAGAAAACAGGAGGTACTTTAGTTCCTTTATGTGAGTAGCCCTGGTGTTCATTCTTGATTTCTTTTTGGCTCTGTGAAACAGATTTTCTTCTTTACAACTGCACTATCTCCATGAAATTGTGGGTGACTGCCACAGACTCAGTAGGCATCAGGGTAAAAAATGAAGCCAAATGAGTTTGTGCAGTACTCCAGGAGCATGCCAGTGCTGCTGGGGCTGGGAATGCTGAGAGGCACTGCAAGATCATTCTATTCTTTGGGGAGGGCCACTCTTTTTCTCCACAAGAGGTGATGTCAGCTGCCCATGGAAGGGCAGTGAATAGTTTTCACCATGGCCAGCAGCTGCCTAGTGCTGCCCAACTCTTCTGTGCATTTGCATGAAATCTGAGGCAGCTCTGACCATGCCATGAAGAGTTTAGTTCAAGAACTAAGTGTTGTCACTCCAAGGTCCCTGCATGTTGCACCTTTTAAGGTCTCCTGGAGCTGGGCAGGTGCCCTGTCTCTTGCACACCCAGAAGGAGTCATGCTACTTGGGGTGGCTGTGCTTGGAGCCCTGCTTGGTCAAGTTCTAGGAGAAACAGGCAGATGGGTTTGGTGCCAAGTGTCACCTGGGAACACAAGTGCTTGCATCCCCCAAGAAGCTTGCCTGGTGCCTGTGCTGTGCAGAGAGGTTTCTGCTGTACTGTACAGTGAAATCCTATGGAAACAGCCTCTTGCAGCTGCTGGGCAGAAATGTATGCTGCATTGTTTTCTTGGGCTGGAACCAAGAACTTCTTGATCTTGACAGATGCAAATGCATGGCAGAAACCTTCAGAAATAGTCTGCTTCCCTGGCTAAATTCACCTTTTTACCTTCATTTTGTCTTGTCTTTTAAAACAAAGGAATAAATAACAGCACCAGATTGCTCTTATTAGCCTTAACATTGGCTTGTCTTTAAAGAGTGAAAAAAACAATGCTAATTGATCCAAGATGGTGCCTAGAATGTGAGAACCTGACTCCACCTTCAGGGTGCTGAACTTCTAATTTTCCCATGTCATTTCTTAACATCAGCATCTCTAGTATTTCCTTGGTGTTTCTTGAAGTGGAATTGGCATCATCTACAAGCCAAAGCACAACTGGAAAGCTCTTAAGAATGTCTGCCCAGAGCCCACTTCATAAGCATTTGTTTTCTTCTTCTACCTGATGTTGTTGGGAAATCTGGGTCTGTTATGGTCAGTGCAACATGGGATTTTGGGCTGGCTAATTATCAGGGAACCAGCCTGAGCTGACAAGGCTAAGGGTCAGGTCTGTGCATCTCTGCAATTGTGTTGGTCACAGAAATATGTGAACTTGAACCTCCTTGCATTTGCAGGAAGCCTTTCTAGCATGTCAAAACTAATACCTCTAGCTGTCCAGTTCTCTGTCCCCAGTCTCCCACTCCAAGCTCTCAGGTTGTGCAGATGTGGCAGCCAGGCCAAGTGTGGGGCACTATGGCAGCCTGGGGGGATGGCAGGGTCTGAGCTGTGCTGAGACCCTCTGCTGTGTAGGGTCTCCTGCTCCTCCTCTCCAGCATGTGCCAGGAGGGAGCTGGCAGCATCCCAGACAGGGCAAGAGTAATGAGTGTTCTAGGTACTGAAAATGGCTTTCTAGGCTGTTACTGTTTTAAGAAGCTCAGTGGTGGGTGTGTAGCTCTTTCCACCTGTGGCTTGCATTCCTCCTGCAGAGACAGGAGGTTTTGTAGCAGTATTTCCCTTCAGCCACCTGCTGATCTCTTGCCAGCAGAGCATCCCTCACTCCTGCCCCAAGGCAGTGTTCAACATAAGTTGAAGCTGCAGCTGCCAAGCTGAGGTATTTCTTTCCCTGAGCCTACAGGCACTTTATAAGACCTTTCAGAGGTGCCAAGGGACTTGACTGTTATTGCAAAAAGCCCTGTTCCAATTTCAAAATGAGAAGCAAGTCATTCTTTGGGCTGAGGTTATGTGCCAGTTTGGAAGTTTATTGAAGCTACAAGCAAGGTATGATAGGTTTCTCCCCTAAGATGGAGCAAAGAGGCTGTCAGGTTAATTGGGGATTTCAGTGGAGGAATAGGACATTGGGAATGGTATTTGTGTGTAAGGTCTCTGCCTCCAAGGTCTTCAAACCACTTTCAAAGTCCTAGCTTTAATTTGTGTGGGCTGGTTGTGACTCTGGCATTGGAGCACCAGGTTGTTTGAGCTGAACTGAATGGTAACACCTAACCCTGTGTGGAGCTCATCACACCAGGCTAGCCTCACAGTCTGCTGGAAGTGGGGAACATATATGTACAAGGCATTGGTCAGTTGGAGCATGGAGTGTGAATGCTACTGAGAAGCAGAAGCAGCAGACATCCTGCCAGGTGGATGGTCTCTTCTGTAAAACAAGAGCCAGAACTTAAATCACAACTCTTCCAGGTGGAATGAGTAAGGCTTGGCACCATCAGGAAGCCTTTTGAGGAGCTCATTGTTCAGGGATTTGATGTCTCTCAGGAAGGTTTGTGTTGTCCCTCTGTCCTCAGGTGGTGGAAAGGCACAAACTCCCACCTCTGGGGCAGGAGCATATCACAAAGATCAGACTTCAGGGCTACAGTTCAGTGCCATTCTGGGTTTCTCAGAAGAAAAAGTTGCAAAAGAATAGTCCTGAAATGCATTGGAAAACACAAACACACATGCATGCACAGACCTGCTGAGAAGTGGCCTGTAAAAATCATTTCTACTTCAGAAAGTTACACTTCAACAAACAGAAACTCTTTCAATATTGCCTATGGAAGAGTGCATGCCTCTGACTGAACTCATCCAATCACTTCCCAGGGTGACACAGTACAGCTGTAGTTAAACCTCCAAGCTATAGTTATCTTAAAACCACGTGGAGATCATCTCTTATTCCAAATGCAAGTTTAATGTGCTTTTGGCAATCTGGACCTCTGCTCTCTGGGTATTTGAATTCTACTGGCAGTTCTGGCACTTCACTTGCCCCCAGCTTTTCCCTTCTGCCATCCCACATGCCCCACAAGCACCAACCTTTGTCACCAGGGCTGTGCTGTTACCCATGCTACCAAATGATGTTGGCAACATGGGTTAGGGATGAAGCTTCTGCAGGTACTAAATATCATCTGCCATTTGCCAGAGGAGAAAAATTACTTTTAATCTAGTGTTTGGTAGGTTTGCATTACAGAAAGATGAAGGAAAATTAGGCATGACAAGCTCCTTGCTTTGTCAAAGTCATTCCTCAAAGTCTAATTGTATTGTTTGCTGTACAATAACAAAGGCATGAGGAGTTCTTGTGACTGAGTTCAATCAAGCCTAAGATATTATTAGTTCTTCTAACTGGTGTTAAAACCAAGGATAACACCAAGAAAGCAACCACACTCAGCAGAGCAAAAAAATACCTTTTCTTCTGCCTCTGTTCTCTTCTACAAACAATGTTGTGATAATGTTTTCCAAAGAAGAAATTAGGGAACTTTTCAGTGTATTTCTGAGTCAATGAAGAGGAGGAAAATAAAGGCCAGGGAGTGTTATCAGACCTGCTTTGGGCAGGCTATCTGGATGGGGAGCTGTGCACCCACAGGCTCAGGGGCATGGGCTGTTACAGCAGGCATGGCCACAGGGATCCTTCAGCAAGAGCCCAGCAGGATGTCAAGCACTGCACTGAGTGATAACTCCTTCAGAGCCATGTTTGGTCCTGGCATCCCTCCACTGCACCTTGAGCTCTGGGCTGCATTTGGGAAGGGAGGAAACTCCTACAGGGAGCTGCATTTTCAACCATTTGTTTCTATTTTGGGATATAATAGAAGCCACACCAAGAGCTTTGGAGGGGGAGACAAGGCAGAGCCTTTTGAAACAATTCACTTTGTGCCAGTCCAACTGCTGTGTGGTAGGAAGGGCTGCAAAGCAAAGACTCAGCAGCCTGTTTGGGGCTGGCTCCTCTCCTTTTGCCTGGATGGCAGCTTGTGCTTCATGCCAGGGGTCCCCCAGGCAGATCCTGTGGGCTCTCAGGAGCACAGAGACTAAGAGACCCATGCACTGTGCTGGGAATGAGTTGGAGGTCAGGTGCACCCCTTGGATCTCCTCCCTTGGTCTCTCAGGGGCTTTTTCCACAACACCTGTTGCCTCGACAACTATTTGGCAGTGTTGTCACATGCACCCAGGGAGACAGCAGTCCCTCCCCTTCTGCCCAAAGACCAGCAAAGCCCCATGTAATCCTTAAAAAATGAAGCATGCTGTAGCCTGTGCTGCACTTCTGGGCCAGGCAGAGATGCTTCTTCTCCTGCCCATGCTTCCTCCACACAGCTTACGTGCAGCTCTGAGTGTATGTGATCCCCTCCTGGGGGATGGCAGACCTTAGATGTGGCATCTCCAGGAGTTGCTTCATCTTCAAGGGAGGCCACTGCAGGCTTGATCTTCACATTGTGTCCTGGTGCTGTCCTCTCCTGCCTTGTCTGTACAAAACAGAGGGGGCAGGAGCATTGGATTTTGCCACAGTGGCAGCTCTGTGGGCAGCAGGGCAGGTTGTGAAGTCCTAACATGGAGCTCTGAACATGCCTGGTGGGAACAACAGGGAGGATAGACCTGCCTGGGCTGGAGGTGCTCAGGGTGCTGCAGAAGGCAGCCAGCCACACCCAGGAGCAAGACAAGGCTGTGTCCCCACTCAGTCAGGTCACTGCCTGCTCTCCCAGCAGTGACTGTCTTGCTGAAGCCACTCCTGGAGCTCTTGCTGAGCAGGACAGAGCTCTGCTGTGTGTGGCTGATCAAACAGGGAGAGACACTTTCCTCCAGCTGAGCCCACACTGCTCCTGCTCATCTCAGCACAGCACCAAGCACTTCTGACCTGCCCACTTCTCCTTGCAAGTGCATGTCTTATAGGAATGTAGAGTGATTTGACTCTGTATGGTTTGAGACCTCCCCACCTTTCTAGTCTTGCAGCCACCACAAGGGACTTGTGTCAGCTCAAGCTTCCTTCAAAGACGCCTTTTCCCTGCTTGTACTTATTGGGTGTCCATAGTCCAGCCTCTTCTGGGCTTATGTCTGGGCACACAGCTCTGCTGAGCCCTTCTTTGAGATGAAACATCTTGTGTTGACTCATTTTGACCTGGACGACCTTCCAGAAGGAGACAGTTGCACATGAGTTATGCTGGGCTGTGAGAAAGGAGCATGGACTTGTTTCCTAAATATAAGGGACAGAGCTGTGGGTAGTCCCACCCTGCACCATGTGTAAGAGCCCTCATACAACTGCTTCTTGGCTTGCCCAGGGCTTTGTGAAGAAGAAAAGTGGTGGTGAATGGGGGCTGAGTCTCCTCGTGGCTGCAGGAGGAGCAACAGGAGAGCACAGCAAGTCTGGTGTCTGCCTGGCTGAAAGCCTGGAGACACTTTCTCTTTGCTTTAAGGAGAGCTTCAGGGTCTGAGGCCAGGGGCAGTAGAGAAGTGTGATGAACATCAGGTAGTGCTCAGCCATGCACAGCCCTCATCCCTTGCAACACAGGAAGGGGCTATGAGGCTGAAGTGGCATTTGGTGAAGGATCTGTAATGTTGGCTGTACCAAAGCCTACTAGCTGGAACCCAAACTCACAACTTGTACATGCTGGAAGAACAGTAAATGACATTCACTGGTGTTACAGCATGAGCTTTAGGGCATTCATGCTGAAGCAGACCAGAAGGCACCTATCTGGTGTCTTCTACCCAACTTTTCTCAAGTGCAAAGGCGTGGGGACTCCAAGCCTACAGAGGCACACCTGTATGCAAACAGCACACATGACCATACTGCTCCAATCAAAAAGTATTTAAGATGTGAGGATATGGGCACCAGTGACCCTGAAAAGGTCTGTAAAGAAAGGAGAAAACAAGATGTGGCTCCACTTGTGACAAGATGGCCAAGACCCTAATGTGACTGGTGGACACAAAATTCAGGTGACTTCAATGAGGAGATGGTGATGGTTGGTTACTTTTCTGACCACAACTGTTGCCATTAGTCCTGGGCTGCTGTGCTTAGCCTAAACACCACAGTTCATGAAAGAAACTGGTAGGGTGAATAATGCTTTCAATGGAGATCAAGCAGGAGATCAAGCTGCTTGGTCCTTGCAGATCCTTGGTTTCACAGTCTCCAGTAGACAGAGGGGGGCATCAGAAGCCTGTGATGCTCCCACACTGCTCCTTCTCCTGCAGAGTTGAGTCATGGTCGAGGGGAGGCTGCGACTCTGGGTACTCAGAAGAGCCTCAGAAGAAGAAAATGTATTGAAAGAAAGGCAAAATGGTCATGTTCTCCTGGTTCTCTTTCCTTCTGTGATGCCAGCATCTACACTGGCAAACCACCTCTCCCTTGCTGCCCAGATAGTTGCCAGCTTACCCACCAACTGCACAACTTCTGTTCGCTCTCTGCAAGCCACAGAGAAATGTACTGCTCCGTCTCTGTAAACAGGCTAAAAATACCACGGAGCTGTTCCTCCGAGGGCCTGGGAGTTCAGAGAGGCTGGGAAGGAAGCTGGGGTCAGGCTGCCTCTGGGGAGCAGGCACAGCTTGGATGCGGCATGGAGCCACGGGACGGTTCCCTCTGGCTCTGCAGAAACAGGGGCTGGCTAGGAGACACCCAACAGGTCAGACACACTGCTGGTGTCCTGCCATGCTGGCCCTGGCACATCAGCGGTGCCAGGTCTCCTTGGTTAGTGCTAATGGTGTGGTGGTGAGGGAAAAGTGACTTGGAAAGTCCCAAAGCTGTGTGAGAAGGCTGGTGCAGCAGTGGAGAGCAGCCTGGGGTGGTGGGACAAACATAGAATGGCCCAGGTTGGAAGGGACTTTAAAGATCATCTAGCTCCAATCCCCCTGCCATGGGCAGGGATGCCACCCACTAGACCAGGTTGCCCAGGGCCACATCCAGCCTGGCCTTGAACACTGCCAGGGATGGGGCATCCACAGCCCCTCTAGGCAACCTGTTCCAGCTTCTCACCACCCTCTAGGTGAAGAACCTCCTTCTAATTTCTAGTCTAAACCTCCCCTCCTTCAGCTTATATCCATTCCCCCTTGTTCTGTTGCAATCTGACCAGCTGAAAAGTCTCTCCCCTTCTATCTTATAATTCCCCTTTAGGTATTGAAAGGCTGCTATAAGGTCCCCTTGAAGCCTTCCCTTTTCCAGGCTGAACAATCCCAACTCACAGAATTACAGAATCATTAGGGTTGGAAAAGAGCCTCAAGATCATCTAGTCCAACCAATAGCCCTGCACTACTCTTATCCCTAAATCATCCCCTGAAGAAACACATCTATCCTCTTCTTAAAAACCTCCAGGGATGGTGACCCCACCACCTCCCTGGGCAGCCTATTCCAATATCACCACTCACCAGTGCGGAGTACAGTGGTAAGATCACCTCCCTGCCTGTCCTCACAGGGGAGGTGCTCTAGTCCTCTGATCATCTTTGTGGCCCTCCTCTGGACCCACTCCAACAGGTCCACGTCTTTGTCATGCTGAGGACCCCAGAACTGGACACAGTACTCCAGGTGGGGCCTCACAAGGGCAGAGATTGGCTTTGGTTTTGTTTCTCTTCTAAAGAGTAGTTATCCTCTTTTCTGTATCACTGCATATATTAGGCTCAGTGGTGCAGGTACCAGCATCCTGCAGAATGCTGCCTTCTCCCAGCGATGTCACCTCTCAGTCAACAAGGGCAACACTGTCTTCTTGGGCCCCTTTTCTGAAGGATGTCCCCTGTGAGGCTTCTGTCTCCATTTCCTCTCATTTCTGGGCCCAGAAAAGGCTACGCTTTCAGATACCCTATTTCAGAAGCTATTGAAAGCTAATTACTGTTCTCAGAACACCAGTGCACCATGTTGAGGTGTGTGGCTACCCTAACCACATCCCAGTCAGGGTAACCAGGACCCAAGCCCAGATGTGTCCCTCCACAAATGATGTAGAAGCATGTTCCAACTAGAAGCCTCATCAAGAGTTATTTTAGTTTGCTATATATGTCTGGGAGCCACGAGGACCTGGAATACTTTTGGATTTTCCTTCATTAGTGCTTAACCTCGTTACCTGGTGTGAGACTGTGTGGCACAGAGTTAATTAGGAATGAGCACTGGTGCCCCAGTAGGTGTCTGCTCTGTGCTGTGAGCAGCTGAAAATGGAGACCAGGGATCAGCTCTGGTCTCCCAGCAATAACAGCAGTGATCTCTGCTGTTGTGCACCACCTGCTTTTCCCATCTCTCCACTGTACTTGTAAATTTAAGTTTCCCCAACATGAGCTGTGGTGGTGGGAGCCAGGGGTTGGCTGCTCTCCCTGGGACTGTGGGAACTGCCTGGTGCTAGGCAGTTCAGTCAGAAATGAAGAGGGATTAGGTCCAAAACTGAACAAATGCACATGGTGGCCAGTAGACACATTAAAGTCCAAATATGCTACTCACATCCTCTAGTCTCTAAGTGCCTGAAAGCTCAAGGGTAGCCCAAAGAGCCCAGCGCTGAGGTGGGTTGGCTGCCATCTCACCTGCTTCCAGATGCCATCGTGAGCCTGCGCCCATGTCTGAGCAAGTATGGACACACTCACTTCAAACTGGGGTCAGCTGCCTCTTCTCCAGCCAGAACAAATTCGATAGCTAGTTGTAAAGACAGGAACCTCTGCTGTGTTCGAGTTTCCATGTAACAGCACCGGATCTGACACGCTCTTCCCATTGCCTCTGGCAGAGCTAGAGCAGAGTGTCAAGAGCAGTGTTCACATTACAGCACTCGGCAACGTGCTTTGCACTGAGCTCATCCTGCTGGGCCATGCTCCAGTTCAGAGAGGAGGTCTCACTGCCAGAACTCGAGTGCTTTGAGTACCTTTGAGCGCTTCACTGGTCTCCTTCCTGCAGCTGATTTGAGCTGTGTGTATCCTGCATTTATGTCCTGACAGTATTTCTGGCTGGGGCTCATGCCACCCACACCTTGGCACTGTCAAACTCAATCCCCCTTGCAAACTCCGTTGTAGATGATGATGTGAGATGGCAGCTGAAGGGACTGCTGCTGAATACCGAGGGAAAGAGAGAGGAAACAGCATATCAGAGCCTCTGCAAGAAACGAAGAGAGGCTGGAAGGAGCTGTGACCGAGCTGCTCTTTCCCAGGGAGGATTCTCCACCCCATCCTGGGTGGGATCTCAGAGGTCCTGCTTAAAGCCCAGCAGACAGGCTTGGAGTTCCGTCGCCCTGGACAGGACTCTCGCTTGCAGAGCCACAGGAATAACTTCTGCACAGGACGGTGATACTTTGCAGTTCGCTCTCCCCATGGAAGGTAGGAGGAGGTTTGTTTTATCTCCTTGCTTATTCTGTACTAGAAAACAGAGTGTGAGCTCTTTTGGGAGGTGGAACAGGAAAGAGGCGAGTCTGGCTGCTCCCCTCTGGGGTGTTCTGCTTCTCTCTGGGCTCGTTTAGACAGGAAACAGAAAGCTTTACAGTGACAGATCTAGGTTGGGACTTAGAAAAGAAGTGTAGTCATTAGAAATTTTGAAATCTGATGCTTTAGGGTCTGAAACTCACTCACAGGGCGTTTAGTGCCCCAGGAAAGCCTGATCGCGGCACTGCAGCTTGCGCCTTTGCTGCTCGGCAGAGCTTTCTCCTCTAGAGGGTAGCAGCTCCCTGCGCTCTGCGGGCTGCGGCGGAGCTGTGAGGATCCTGCTCCAGATCCTGTCCGGCGCCGGCTGTGCGGGTCCTGCCCCGCATCCCCGACGTCCGCTACCGGCTGTGGGGATCCCTGCTCCCTGTTGTCCGGTAGCAGCTATACGGGTTGCTTTCCCCTGCTGTCCGGTACCGGCTCTGCAGACTCCCGAGGAGGACCAGCGAGTCCTGTCAGGGGCTCTGTAGGTGCAAGCAAATATAGACACATGGACGTGTGTGTTTATTTTGTTATACCTCTCACGGGTGATTGGCCATGAAATTCCAAGTGCTGGCCAAGAAACGGAGGATTTTGATTGTTAGATGAAAAGTTCTGTGTCTCCCTGTGAGTGTGTGCAGGGAAGGGCAGCAGAAGGCAGCCCTGGGTGCTCCTCGCAGGGATCTCCAGGCTCCTTAGTACTCCCCACGAAAGCCTTGTCCCTGTACAGGCAGGACAGGAGAAGGCTCTCCCACAGGGGGTGGAGTGGGTGATGGGCAGTGTGGGAGCTGGGAAAGCAGCAGCAGTGTGGTGGTGATGGGGAAAGAATGCCAGCCCTTGGGAAAACATAAGCTTCAGAGGAATCACCCTGAACGTTTAAGCCTCTTGCTGAAAAGTAATGGCGAAAGCAGTCTGTTTACTGGGAGGAAAGAAGCCGAGAGAGGGACTTAAGGGGTGGGTGCCCTGAGCTTACAGCAGTGGGGTGGCTGTCCCAGCACCCAGCAAGAACAGGGACTGGAAAGGGCCACTGAGTCGTAATCCAGACTTCAGCACTCAGCTATTCTACTGGGTCCTCCCCATTACTCAGAGCAGCAGGAGGTTTTTGGTATGGGGTGAGCACCTCTGCTGTCTCACCTGGCTTGTCCTGTATGTTGCTGTCCCATCTCACCCCTACTGAGCCTGGGTACCTTTCGCAGGGCTGGAGCCCCTCGACAGCACCCTCATCTTGCAGGAGCTGATGCCTCCGTGCTGGAGCAATCCTGGCATTGCTCTGGCCATTATTTGGTCCAGCCTTAGCTCCTGCCTTTGCCTAAGGCTTGCTTTGTGATGCTGAAAAAAATCCTACAGTAATTGACAGACCGGTAGGAGGGTAGTAAGTGTCTGCATGTCAGATGATGGCTTTTATTTTATCACTCTGTGTAAAACATTTTGTATTCTCTGGGCAGGAGGTGGAAGTATTACAGTGACTGTTTCCAGAAAATGAATTAGTGTCATGTTGTCCCTTCCCAGCCATGTTCCCCTGATAGAGAGCCACTGGGGCTGCGGCTGCCCAGCCTCGCCAGCAGCTCTGCTCTCTCATGGGCTTTGAGGACTATTTGCCAGGACCACAACTGGGAATAACACTACATTTCTTGTCCTTTGCTTCTCTATAAAACAAATCAAGCTGAGTTTTCAACCCTCTGTTTGCTGATGCTCTCCAGCCAAGTTTTGAGTCCATTTGTTTCTCATTGCTCTGCATCACCCTGGCGATGTGCCGAGCACAAGAGCTGAGAAGAAACACAATCAGCTTGCTGCTTTCAAGGCCAGGGCTGAGCATCTGTCCATTGGTACACACAGATCTTGAAGGTGGTGGAAAAGGTATATTTTTCATGGTAGAGAAGTGCTTGCCTTTTGGAAATGAACAAATTGTTGACATAAGCTAAAGGTCTTAAAAGAAGATGTGTTATGTTGCCAGATGGTCACTATAAGGATGTTATGTGCTTGAGCGCTGATACAGGAGTTGGTTGGAGGGCAGATGGGGCTGAGCCACTGGCCATATCATGACCACCCTGCCCCACAGCTGCTGTGCCACAGAAGCCACCATCTATCTGCTCCCCTATACATTGCATTTGCTGGTGAGAACTGCTTGTAAGGCCAGTAGAAGTGTCTGGCACAAAGCACAAGCCTGATGCAGGGTGACTCAGGTCCAAGCAGTACCACTTCAGGGTGTGTGGTGGTGGAGAAACCTTCTGGGGTGCTGCAAGGCCCCTTGAGGGATTGTGGGGCTTGCTGGGGTCAGCACTTCTGGCCATGAGCAAGAGTACCCCCTTGCTCCCAGCACCTATCCTGTGGTGGGAGAGCTGTCGAGTGGAGGAGATGGTTCTGGGAGCATGTTCATGTGGATTGCTGTTATTTTTGGTATAATTTGCCATTCCAGCTTCTGAAGTCCACCTTTAGGAGCACTTGCAGGGTTAGCATTATCTGTCCCCTTGCCAAAAACCTGTCCCTGGGGGTCTGGCAGGACCTGTGCATCAAGGGCCGGGTGGACACACTGTCGGTGTACCCATCCCTACTCCACCTCTTCCCATTTCCCTTGATGCTCCTGGGAAAAGGCAGGACCTGGAGCTGTGGGAATGCTTGCTTGTGTTGGAAGGGAACTTGTCTTCTCTGGTGAATAAGTAATATGAAATAAGCAGCTGGTTTGTGCATTAAAACAAAGCTTTATGAAGGGCAAAAGACAAGCAGAAAGCTCTGCTCACAGCTTGGTAGGTTTTTACTGTGGCACCTGATGTCTTCAGGCTGCTGGAGCCTGGAGACCACTTGTGGGTCTCAGTTAATGCTGGCCACTCTGGTTTTAGGTTTCTTGGGCTGTGGTACTGCAGGACTTATTGCTTCTTCCACCTTCTTCCAGAAATGGGTAAGGAGCAGGACATTTGTAGGGGACAGATGTTTGTGGTAGGTGCACAGAGCATAGTTATGAGAAGAGGCTGGTCCTCATGTGCTGCACAGCAGCTTGCCACTTTCCTTCCTACCTCCAAACTCTCACACAAGAATGAGGATCCTCTTGACATGTGATGGTTTTCCTCAGTTTTACTCCTTGTTTTTGGTAACTGTTCCTCCCTTCTTTCACAAAGCACCACAGTACTCAGGTGATGTCCCTGGCTCATGCTACCCAGCCTTGCATGATGGAACCTTTCTATTTGCCAGATTTAATTTCTGTATCATTATTCAAGCTCATATGGAATATATCACTGATGATGGTGCACGAAATCAAACAGAATCTGAAAAAAAAGGGTGAAACATTAAACAAACATTGCCAAAGGATGGGAAGGAGGTGGAAGTGAATGTGCACTACAGCTACGTGGGGCTGTGGGTGCTGCTCCTCTCTGGCTGCACATAGGCTGTTAGTGCCTTCAGCTCCTGGGAGATGTTGGCAGGGCCACCTGAGCAGGTCAAACACCAGCACTGCTTGGATTAGAAGCCATGTCAAATAACAAATGGCCAAGCTTGTATCCAAGCCCAGCTGGATCCCGTGACACTATGGAGCTGCAGCCATGGCTCTGAAGGTGATGCCAGCAGAGCAGTTTGCTCAGTGGCTACCTGGGACAAGAGGAAGATAAGACCTTTCCCACCTCTGGAAAGGAAGTTGAGAGCTGTCTGCCCAGGTGGACATGCTTTCCCTTTCACCTCAGCAGAATAGCTGTCCTACTCATCCCTACACAGAAATAATCATCCCTAAAGATGCATCTGAAGAGCATGTAATAATGCAGACACCTCTGGCTGGTTGTCCAGGGACTGTGTGAAAGACTCCTCAGACATCATCTTCCTCTGGCTTCTCCTGGTAACCTGCCACTAGATGTCACAGCTTGCTTGGATTTGCAGTGAGGGACCAGGAGTGCCACTGAAGCTGGGGACCCCCACCCAACCCACCCGGAGCAGGGACAAACCTGCTCCCTGAAGCCCCTCTGTTGGACTGAAGCAAATAAATAACACCTTTATCTCTGTTGTTTTATTTTAGAGCATTTTGGAAACACTTTTAGATTCCATATGCCATTCAGCAAAGTCAGAGAGACCACCAGGTAAATAAGGAGAGTCACCTGCTGCCAGCCCACAAGGGTAACCCCTATGAGTCCCTTCCCCTGGTGGGTATCCAGTGACCCTTCTCCCACTGCTGCAAACAGCAAGCTCTTGGTAGCAACAGTTAATTTAGCAGAAGCACACCACATGTGTTTCAGAAGCTCTTGCTCCAAGGGGGATCCATTTTCCATCAGTCCTGCTCCCTCTAGCATCTAGACCACAGATGGTGCAGTTCCCTGGTGCTGACCTCTGCCTAAACCATATCAAAGAGCTATTTATAAGCACACAGGAAACCATGCTGGACCTTGTGCTTCCTCTCTCCTCTGAGCTGAACCTTTCATCAGCTTGGCAGTGCAGGGGGTGTCAATCTGTGTGCTTTTTCACTGAGCTGTGGTAGGTGATGGACATGGTGGGGTTTGGGCAGGCTGGTGACCAGGTAGGCAAGTCATCTTCTAAACTTGTTACAGTTTTATAGAGAAATGGGTCTGTTGTTAGAAGACTAGGAGTGTAATGCAGTTGCTGAATAAATAAGTGAATGACAGCATTGAAAGTGATTTATATACAGACCTAGACTGATGAGGACACATTACTGCCTGTACCCAGGCAGTTCTGCAGTGAGGTAGAGCTGGTGAAGTAATGATGGCATCACTCTGCTGCCTTCAGTCCCCATCAAAAGTGAGAATGTTTTTGACAGTCTCAGACTGAACAGGTTTATACCCAGGTCTTGCCTAGGATGGACAGTGATGTTCTTTCCTTGTGTTCAGAAGCATCACTAGGGTCAGGATCTGCTCAGTCTAAGCAGGGATGTCATGCTCTGAATGATGGTCTTCAAGCTGGAGAGCAGCTCCCTGGAGAGGACACTGCTCCCTCCTTGCACAGCAGGATGTTGGGTGGATGCTGGCATGCTGCAAGGGGAGCCAGGACTCGTGTACCCCATGTACAGGGAGGGGAGCCACTACCTGTGCCCTCTTGGAGCACAGTGCCCTTGGTGTCTTCCCATCAGGTCAGGTCTGGTGACCTTCAACACACAGCAAAATGCTTACTAGTCTAGATGTCCCAGAGTCTGCAGGGAGCTGCCTAAGGTGGTGCATGCCCATGAGTAGTAGACTTACCCTTCCCAACAGCAGCTGCACTCCAACCCCAGCTCACACACTCTCCTGCCGCAGGAGTTGCCCTACAAGTGACCATGAAAGACCAAGAACCCACTTTCATGCTGGCCATAGTGAGATGTTCCCCATCAGACCCCACTGTCTTCTGTCAAAGATGGAGAAGACAAAGCAACATTTTACTTTATAAATCACACTTTTTTTTCCCCCCAAGTATATATATATGCAGTTCTGTTCTTCTCCCCATGCCCAGGAAACAGGGCTGTTCCCATGCTGACTCTACCTGCTATCAGCACATGAAGATACCCTCATAGGGTGTAAGGGTTTTTCAACAGAGTTTATAAGTTAACCACAAGAGTTTGTCATTTTCAAGAGCTGTCTAGAAAGAAAACTCTTTTTGAGCCTTAATACTCTTCAATCCATGGCAGATTTGCTCTGGCAGTCACCACTGAGGCTGTGGACTCAGTGTGCCTCCTCAGACCAATCTAGTAGCAGACTTTGTACTTTCAATGCGTTTACTAATTACAGAAGCTAGAGAGTTGTTTAAAGCAGCTGGAAGAAGAAATCACAGGGATTTTTTTCCTTGAACATTTTCCAAACTGATAGGACATTAAACAAAGAAGAACTTGGAGAGATTTAAATTGAAGCTTGTCACCTGAATGTCAGCCATGGTGCTGCACATACACTGGGGAGCACAGGCAAGATGGATGGGGTAGAGCTGCAAACCACTCACTACTACATTTTCACCTGGTGAATCTTTCTGACCAAGAACACATTATTGTCTTGCTTTGTCTGAGATTGCCTTTGTTGTTTTGTTCCCCCATGGCACCAGTCCAGAAGAGGTACAAATCTTCTTTAGTCACACTTAGTGACTGTGCCTTAATATGAGGAGTCTCCTAAAATACTTTCTCTGCTGCTTTCTCCCTAGAGAATGAGACTCAAGCCATGCTATCATTCACCTCCACTTGCAATAAGTGCCACAGCAGGAGGTGCTTTGAGCCCAGCAGGTTGCTCCTCTGGAGAAGAAGAAGAGTTTATTGGTTAAGGGTCACTCCTCAGCACTAGGAGATCAGAGTCCAGTTCCAGCTCTGGGGAAATGGCATGGCCTCATCATGTTTCAGAAGAGAATTGCTTTCCTGTTTCAGTGGGGGTGGGAGGATGGATGCTCAGGATAGATGAGGAGAGAAGAAAAGGTGAGAAGTAGGTAAGCACCAAGAACACCAGCAAAAGCTTCTCTGAGCTGTTGTGCTTGAGTGTCTTAAGGCTCATTGAGGTCCTCAGAGAGGAAGCAGTGGTGCAGTGCTCAGGTTCACCATGAGCCAGCAATGTGCCTTCCTGGCCAAGAAGGCCAATGTTCTCCTGGGGTGCATTAAGCAGGGTGACCAGCAGGGCTAGGGAGGTTCTCCTCCCCCTCTCCTCTGCCCTAGGGAGGCCACATCTGGAGTCCTGGGTCCAGTTCTGGGCTCCCTGTTTCAGGAAAGCCAAGGAACTACTGGAGAGAGTCCAGCAGAGGCTAGGCAGATGCTGAGGGCACTGGAGCATCTCTGGCAGTAGGAAAGGCTGAGAGCCCTGGGGCTGCTTAGCTTGGAGAGGAGCAGCCCCAGAGGGGAGCTGCTCAATGCTGAGTAAGAGGTACAGGGCAGGGGACATAAAGATGGGGTCAGACACTTTTCAGTGGTGCCCAGTGACAGGACAAGAGCAAAACCCTCGTGCCAGTATGTTTCATATACACTGGTGTCTATATTAAATGTGTTTTCTGGACATATTAGGGTTTCTCAAGGAAAGTGCATATAAGGCACAGGCTGGGAGGCAACTGGCCCAAGTGTTCTGCAGAAAGAATGTGTGGGCACAGATACACACAGGGCCTCAAGATTCCTTTCACTTGTTGGTTTTTTTCCACTCCTGTGCTGTTCTGTCACCTTCAGATGTGTCAGTGTTTGGGTTGCACCAGAAGACCTGAATCTGGAGCCTAACAATTAAAACTCCCCAAGGAAAACCTAGGGTACATTGAAGACTAGGGTGGTTGGACTTGGCTGTGCTGAGTTAGTGGTTGGACTCAATGATCTTAAAGGTCTTTTCCAACTTAAGCAATCCTATGACTCTCTGTGGTTAGCATGGCTCCAGAGCAGCTACTGAGGGAGGGTGGTGAGGGGAAGACCCAGCACCAGGAGCTGCAGGGTGGGTAACTTGCTGTCCCAGCAGCTTGCCCTGAGCACACATCCACACAGCCAGAGGGTCTGACAGAGGCTTTAGCACTGCTTCACTTTGTGCCTAAGGCTGCCTGAATACTGCTGGAGGTGAAGTGCATTAGCTTCTCTTCCTCCTGAGGCCAGAACCTGACTTCTTCTCATTTATCCTTCTCCCAGGTTGGCTGGGTTCATGCTGTGGCTGAGTGCAGTGCCCCTGAAGGTGTGATCTGCTGGGGCCAGGAGAGTCTGCACTTACCAGTTGTAAGGAAACTGCCTCTTCAGATTGCTTTTAGGCTTTACCTTGAGAGCAGCCCAACTTTTTAATGTTCTCTTGCAATGTACTGTGGAGTTTGCCTAATCTAACTGTTCTGGTGGGCAGTGTCTCTGCTTAGGTCAGCACTGCCCTTGCCAAGGAAAGGAGCTGGAGCCCAGTGGTGGGCAGTGTCCCTGAGTCCCTCTCCCAGCACCCATGGGTCCTGCAGCCTGGCTGGGGGTGGGCTTGGTGTGGGCACAGCTAACAGGGCTCCTGTGCCTGCTGTAGCCATTGTCTCAACAACAAGGGACTTCAAGCACAGATCAGGCTCCTGAGGTGTAGAGCTTGTCCATCTCTGGGAAAGAGAAATTCTTACCTGGGGCCTTTACTGGAAGTGGTTGGCTGGTGGGAACATGATGGCTCTGCTTCAGGAGCCATACCTTTCCAGGTGAGGAGACAGCAGTGATGCCCTAAAGCCAGCCTATCTTCAAGTGGAAACAGACCCCAAAACTATTCTGTGCCTGGTGAAAGTGCACAGGAGAAAAGCTGGCAATATCTACCTCAATTTAGTACTTGGCTCAGTATCAGACCAGTTACCCAATGAACATTTTTCCTTTGATTTTGGAGCTGTGGGGTGGTTCCTCCACAACCTGCAGACCAGACCATGGACCAGACTGTGTGTTCAGGCATAGCAGTGACCTGGAATGAGGAGGGCATGCTGGGCATGAATAGCAAGGACTTTGACTGAGATCCAGAGACAGCTCAGCATTTTGAGTCAAACTGGGCACTCAGGCAGAGCCCAGGTGCAGTCCCAAGGTATGGGATCCACTCCACAGTTTGTCCTGGAGTTGCTGCAGAAGTTGGCACAGGAGTGATCTTCTGTTGCCAGGAGAAGAGAGCACAAGATGTTCAGGGAGGAGAGGTCAGGTCTCTTCCTGTTTAGATGTTTCCAGAAAATGTTTGAGCATTTTAGTGGAAAAATGACTGAGGGAACCATCCAAATTAGGAAACAGGGACTAGTGCACTAGCATAAATATAGTCTTGACAGCTGGAATGACAGGCAAGAGGTTGTCAGGTAGGGCTGGTGAGCGTGCTGCTGGGGCAGCAGCTGGTGCTGAAGCTCAGAAGCCAAGGGCATGTTCTCACTGCCACACACAGGGAGATACCTGCTCAGCACTCATCACTAGTGTTGTGCCAGCTTGGATGTAGGAGCCGAGTCACTGGGTGCCTTTCATCTTGGGTTCTTTGAACATAGTGCCAACAGTCAGGGAGATGTGTCCTTCAAGTGAGGAATTCTTAGTATTTCCAGCAGTGGATACTGAGAACTGTGATACTAAAAGCAGAAGTTTTATGGAGTACAAATTAGTAGCAGACTTTCCACTGCTAGCTTACCTGTGCAATGGACTTAGCTGCTCATACCTAAAGTCAGCCCTGCTCTTGACCCTTTCTCCCCTTCAGCAAATCACTGAACTCCCTCAAGTCCCCTTCTAGCCATTTGTTAAGTTGCTGTAATGCTGCTTTTTAGTCTGTGTGCAATTGCTGAATTACTCTTGCATCTGGTTGCAAGGAATATGCCTTTAAGGCTGGGATTCAGTTTTGCCACTGATTTGCTGTGTGACCTTGAACACCACATTAAATATACTTTTAATATTCAAAGGAATGGTGCTCATTTATGCTTATGATGATGTTATCCATACTCCTATTCTATAGCAAACTTTCCAAACACAGTCTGCTTGTTATTTATTGCAAAATTTAAAGGCAGAAGCTAACTTCTTCTAAAACACAAAAGACATCTGGGAGCCTAAGTTCCATTCAAATTCACCTCAAGCAAGTTTCAATGGAGCTTGAAGAGTCTAAGAAGTTTTAGATACTTCTGAAAACGTCACCCAAGCTGTACCTCCAGGGTCTGACATTACACAGACACCTGAATTACTAAGGCAAGTTCCCTTTGCTGATCCAACCTGATTGCTGCAGAGCCTGCAAAGCTTTAAGTATGCACATATTTAATGCCTGCTAATGCTGGAGGGGGAGGACGCCTCAAAGTGAAAACTATTGTGCATTTAAATGTGCTCTTCAAAGCTCATCTCAGCCCCAAGCTGAGGGGTTGTGAGTGCTGCTGGCTTGCTTATTTTAGTCACCTATGTGCTCTATGCATTGGAGAGATGAGCTATTGATCAAGGCATGGTGTCTGTTTGAGGAGAGGGCTTCTGGAGGAATGAGTTACCAAGGGAGCAGTGTGGCCAGGGCTTGTCCTGTCACTAGCATTGTCCCCTGCCTGTGGTTTTCAGAGTGTTTTCTCTTGTGCAGGTCTGTACAAGGAGCAACTGTGGTTTTCTTGAATGGTTATTAAAGATCTTTGTGGGAGAACATGGGCAAGAAGGGAACTTGTTTTTCTGAATGTTTTAAGAAGTTGTACCTTGGTATTTTCTGTATATGAGTTGAAAGTAGAGGAGGCTTGGGAAAGGAGGCAGTGTGGCTTTGACCCTGAGACCATTCTAGGAACAAGCAAACACAAATAACCCTTTCCTAAAAATGTTCTTTGCCCTCACCCTTCAGGAGCAACCTCTGCCATGATGTAAGTTGAGGCAACATTGGTAGCCAAGAGCTGAACTTCAGCTCCCATTCATGCATAGCTGATACTCTAATAGTACAAACAGCTCCCTGGGCTCAGGAGGTGAGTTGGGAAACCATGGACCACACAGGCTGAGTGAGGGATGCAGACTCTGACTGCTTGTCATCCCAACCCAGTGAAAAGCCATGGGCTGGGGGATGAGGTTGGAGTGGGACCTCACTGATGGTGGCAGCAGGATTTCATACCTGCTCTGTGTTCCTCTCCATACCTGTAAACTGCAAAATCCCTGCACTGCTCTGAAGGCATCAGTGCTGTGAGCAGGTAGTGTCAACACACCTGTAAACAGGAGCTCTTTTTTATGCAAGTTAGTCCTTTGGAGACCTCTGTGAAGTGCTTCATGCTCCTTGCCTGTGGAGCAATGTAGAAATAAGCCTGAGGGGTTATTTTCAGATACTCCAGCTTCCACACAGGAAGTCCTCAAACCACTGAAATAGTTCTGCAATATCAGTGGAGGCAAAGGTGGTGATAGACTGGAATGGTTAAAAAAGTCAAGCTACCAGACCTCAGCTGTGTTCCAATTATTTTCTTTGCCTTTGTTTCCTTTTCACTGCTTTTTTTATACTGAGACATAAATAATGTTAAATTCCAGATCACTCATGGGGCTGAAATTTAGCTGTAACAAGAACTTCTGCCAACTTCTACAGAAGGATTTTGCTAACATGAAAGAAAAATAACTCATACATAAGAAACACCCCTCCTGACCCATCCTATCCTTTTGCATTTAAGGTCAAGCATCTCTGAAAGGGGGAAAAAAAAAGATAAGGGGGATGTAGAGAGTCAGCTGCAACAGCAACCCAAACCTCTGTGTGAAGGTCCTCCCACCAGGGTTTGGATTTTCAGACTGTTCACAGCTGCCACTACACTTTTTCCTTGGCCTGAATAATGTAATTTCTGGGCTCACAGTGCTTTCCTTCTCACTGCTGTTGATCTAGGTTGGAGCTCAAACCTTGACTTGACTGTGCACACACTTTATCCCTGGGATCTCAGCAGGACAGCTTGTGGTATCAAATTAATCAGGGGTGTAAATCTATGCAGGACTTCTGCCCAGTGCTGTGAATTTGACTTCAGACAACCTCAGAGCAGTTCCTCTGGGCTTTAGCTGGTGCAACATGGGTTGAATTTGATTTAGTACATTCTGCTGCTCTCACCATGGAGGTTCTAGCCAAGAGCAGCTATTGGGCAATAAACTGATAATTTTGAAATTGTTCCAGTTTTCTTTCTGCTAGTGATATGTCTTTTTGTCCTGCCAGAGGAAATACCTCCAGGTTTCATAATCAGCTTATGCTACTGCTGAACTGATGCTGTACTGGCAGCCCATCAGGCTTTCCTCTAGGTGCAGTCAGAAGAAACATCAGTTTTCAGCAATTTTTCTGATCCAACACACTCTCTTCTGACCATTTTCAAGAGTTTGGGCAAGTCTGACTCTATTTTTAAGAAGTCATCTCTTCAATCTGTTTTGATGCAAAGAAAAAAGTAAGCAAAAGAAGCCAGTCAGGGGGAGGATAGACTCAGTACAGGGATCACACCCAAACAGCTTGCTTTACAGTTCCTGCATCTGGTGCTTCCTGTAGTGATCCTTATAGACTCTGCTGCTGCTTAGCTGAGCTTTAAGCAGCAGCAAGGGCCCTGAGGGGCATGCAAGGCATGTCTGAGGAGCCACCAGCCGTGGTTTGAAGACTATCATGACAGCAGGGGCTCCTACTCTCAGCTCCTGAGAGCCAGGGTGAAAACGGGTTATTTCTGCATGCCAGGTTGGTTGACACAATCCTGTGTTCTCCTGAGTGGACAAAGAGCAGAAGCCTCCAGCTGGGAAGCTGAGATACTTGGGTCCCCAGTGGTCATTGCCCCAGAAAAAGGGGTGTCCATACCCTTGATAATCCTCCAGCCCAGTTTCCCTGGGCTTTCTCCACCCACCCTCTGGTAAGGGGATCTGCTTCCTCAGAGGATTGTGCCACCCTTTGATGCTCACTGCTGTGTTGACAAAAAAAAAGAAAAGACTGAATTCCTCTTGTTTCTTGAAATAAACTTACAAAACCCTTGCCCTTCCTGAGCTGGAGGAATATGTTTACAATCCTTTAATTCCATTTGTCTTCCTGAGCATGTGAGAGGCACAGCAGTGTGGTTCAGAGAAGGCAAGGCAGGGAGTGGTGTGACCAGCCCATTCCAAGAGACACTGCTAAATCCCATCCACTTTGCAGTGTGCAGCCATTCATATTAGCTTTGAAGGGGTAAGGAAAAGAATTATTTAATTTTTCCTTTATATAAAGTTCACAACCCAGCAATATGCCAGAAAAAAAAATATCACATTTTGTATTATGTTATCTGTACTTACAATGTCTTCCAGGACACTGGTGCTTGTGGACTGCTAGCAAAACACCAGGAGATGATCCTGCAGCAGCTCTTTTCTAGTGTTACACCATCAAAGCCCACCTTTAGAGGATGTGTCTGAAGTCAGAGTAGCCAGAAGAAACAAAGCTTATCAGAAGGCAAAAGAAGCAAAACACAAGGAGAGGAGGTTACTGGCATACCTCAATGAAAGTGGATAGCTTTGTTAAAAGGTCTTAGAAGCTGGAAGAAACTCTTTAAGACAGAAACCATCTTTGCTCTGAGGGTGTAGAGCTAGGAGGTCTCATGGGTGTCATCATCAGGTACTTGTAATAATGTCACCATTTCCAAGACTCTTAGCATGAACAGCATGGCAGGAGAGGAATTGCTAAGGGTAGCTGGCTGAGGATAATGGATAGCAGGATGAAATTGAGAGGAAAAACTTAATTGGAATTAACTAGCTGAGAAAAGCCTCTTGATGTGTCAGACAGTGAAATTGCCTCCCAGGAGCAATGGTATAGTCCCAACCATGTGGGCATTTAAAGCCAGTCTAATGTCTATGATTCCCTGAGTTAACTGGAGTATCTCAATAATTGGAACTGACACAGAGATTTATCTTCTTTGATTGACTGGCTTTCATAGAGGCTCATCTCTTTGTGGGACTGCACAGAGCTTTCAGGGCAGCTGTTTGCACTTAAACTGCCAGAAGCTGACAATATGTATCCATTTCAGCTCTTCAAATGTGTTCTTTGAAAAAACACTTAAATCACAGGAAGAGACAGTGCTAATCAGTCTGCAGGAAAATGGAGCATCCTTACCTGGGGCTCCCTGCTATAAATCTTCCTGTGCCAAAGCTCAGTCATCATAGAGCAGTAGAAAGCCATTTAGGTGCATTACTGCCAACTGCCCTATCAGCCTGAAAAATTGGGCTGATTTTGGCCAAGGCAATAAAAGGGAAAGGTGTTTTGCCAAACTCATCAAAACAAATGGTTGGTATTTCAGCAGAAGCTCCCATGATTTACAATAGAGAAGGATTAATCCTACCCAGATGTTGGAAGTTATATCCCATGCTGATTTTAGGGAAGACAACATGGGGCAACCAACTGACCCTAAAGGGTGACTTTGTGAGGAGGTTTTGTAGCCAGCATTGCCTGGTCACCTGCTGTGTGACCATGATCTCCTCTCCTGCTCTGCTCTCTCTGATCAGCACAGCCCATCAGAGCAACACCTTCTCTCTGTATTTTGGATCCTTTTACAGTACACATATAGGACCTGGGGAATGGAGATGTCTCTCTTGCTCTGGTGAAACACAACCCTTTGGAAATCAGAGTTTACAGAAACATTAGCTCTCAAGCTGATTAGTGTATGAGATTTATGAGATATGCCACAGGTTGGAAGTAGATGGAGGAATAAGCTACTGCTACCAAGTAGGAGATCTGCCTGGCATGTTTGGTAACTGCAGCACCTGGTCAAGCTTCAGGCACTAGCTTGTGGCTGTTACTTTGTGCTTGTAAGGTGGCAGGAGGGCTGAGGCAGAGCCTGACTTCTCAGCCTAGAGACACAGCCCCTGAAAGCTCACATCTCTGTGGAGAGAAGTTGTACAACCTAAGTCTGCAGGGGGAGAAGGCAGAGCAGTGCTGCTGACTCTTGCAGGGTTCCTACAAGCCAGTCACTTCATCTCTGGCTGTCTCCTTAGACTTGTCCATTTGCAGGTCCAGAGGACAGCTTCACTGCCCTTCCAGTGCCTGCCCCTCCTGGAACCAAAGGAAGCTCTTTGCTCTGATGGTTCCTCTAGTGCTTCAAGCTGGCTGAAGTCTTGCTCTCTGTTATACCTTTAGGGGCATTAATGAGTAGCCATGCATGTTCTTCCTCTGCAGGTCCTTCACCAGTCTGCCTGCAGACTGACATGGAAGGAGTGGGAGACAGTTCCTTTGCACCAGGATGCATGTGTGTGCTAGAGAGTTGCTTCTCTTGCCTGCTCTCCCTTGGCCTTGTGTAGTGAGACAAAGGAGTAGGGGAGCAAAGCAGGTAGGAAAAGAGGAGCCTCTCTCAAGGTCCCAGCCCCTGGCTGGAACCTGCAACCCAGAAGGGACATGGGCACCAAGGAGGGTTACAGATCTGGGAGGTGAGGCACTATGACACTCTTGCCTAGTGGGCTCAGGGACACAGGCTTGCAAGCATGCCAAAGCCATGTTGAAAGCACTCATCCCATTGTCCCAGCTACATCCTGGTGACCCAGTGAGTGTGGGTTCTGGAAGGTGCTAAGCCCTTCTCTAGTTCAAGGTTTCAAGATCTTCACATGTAGGAACCCACTTTGTCTTTCAGGATGAACAGTTGTACTGTTATGCCTCTGCTGTTCACTGCCTAAATGAGAACTAGTTAGGGAAATGAAATATTTTTATTTATTTATTATTAATAAACAATTGTTTATTAATGACATAGTGAGATTGAGTGCACCCTCAGCAAGTTTGCAGATGACAGAAGCTGAGTGGTGTAGTTGACACACCAGAAGGACAGGATCCACCCAGAGGGACATAGACAAACTTGAAAAGTGGGCCCATGAGAACCATATGAGGTTCAACAAGTCCAAGTTAGGATCCTCCTCCTGGGTTGAGGCACTCCTAGACATGAATACAGTCTGGGAGATGAAGTCACTGAGAGCAGTCCTGCAGAGAAGGACTCGGGAGTCATGGTGGATGAACAGCTGGAGATGAGCCAGCAGTGTGCACTTGCAGCCCAGAGAGCCAACTGTATCCTGGGCTGCATCAGGAGAGGCATGACCAGCAGGTCTAGGGAGGTGATTCTGCCTCTACTCTGTCCTCATGAGACCCCAACTGGAGAACTGCATCCATTTCTGGGGCCCTCAGCATAAGAAAGACATGGGCATTTTAGAGCAGGTCCAGAGGAGGCCATGAAGATGATCAGAGGGCTGGAGAAACTCCCCTGTGAGGACAGGCTGAGAGAATTGGGATTGTTCAGCCTGGAGAAGAGAAGGATTCTTGGGGGACCTTATAGCAGCCTTCCAGTACCTAAAGGGGGGGCTATAGAAGGGGAGAGAGACTCTTTAGAGTCTCTTTAGAAAGCAATAATAGGACAAGGGGGAATGGCTTCAAACTGAAGGAGGGAAGATTTAGATTGGACCTTAGGAATAAATTCTTTACCCAGAGGGTAGTGAGACATGGGAACAGGTTGCCCAGAGAGGCTGTGGCTGCCTCATCCCTGGCTGCGTTCAAGGCCAGGCTGGATGTGGCCCTGGGCAATCTGGTCTAGTGGGTGGCATCCTGCCTGTGTCAGGGGTGTTGGAGCTAGGTGATCTTTAAAGTCCCTTCAAACCCAAACCATTCTTTGAATTCTATGAGTGTTAACAGTTTGCCTGCAATATTGCCAGGTGTAGCACTATGAGGACAGTATTCTGATTTACTTTTGAAGAGCAAATGGTTATAAAGGAGTTTGCATCTCATTGCAGCTGTCTTTTTCAAACTACTAATTCTTCTGCTATGAGAAGGTTGGGTTAAATATACAGATACAGGCAGAAAAGTTGAAAATTTAAAGTGAAAATTAAGGAGAGGGTTGATAGAAAATGGTTAATTAAAGATTAAAAAAAGAAAAAGGAAAAGGAAAAAGAAGGTTAAAAATACACTTTGAGAAATGTAGACTTTGGGCAATATTTGCAAAGCTAGAGCCAACTGGAACCAGAAGGAATTTTACACAGATGTGTATTTGTTATTACACACTGTCTTCATTCCTTCTACTGTTTGTAAAGCATTCTCTGTGGATTGTATGTTCTGCTGAGCCTGATTGTCTCTCTATGTGGGCTCTGGGGTTATCAAGTGCACCCTTTCAGAAGAAAAAACCCTTCACTCCAGCATGTGCCATTGAACCAGCTGGACATGGACTGGGAAGGGTCTATTAGAGAGACCTTTAGCTGATGGACATGGGCCAAATTCAGCTGTGATGGCCATCAAAGCATCTCAGGAAAAGAACCTGTTGTAAGAAGGCCCTGGTGCCATCTCAAACAGCAGGAGCAGCAAGCAGCCTCTGTATTTGCTCTCCACTTATCTCAGAAGGGGTTTACTTCTGACCCACCATTTCCCATGCTGGTTTCCCATACTTGTTCTCCTTCAAAAGATCCTTGAAGAACACTTGCCTGAAGCTGCCAGCTCATGTAACCTACCACAAACCCTGCTACTTCCCTTGCTGTGCAGGAGTGCAGATAAATAAATATTGGTTGTAAAATGGCTTGGTCTTTATGAAATCTAGCTAAACTGCTTGGCTTTTAATGGCATCAGCCCTGAATTACATGTCTGGACTAGACACAAAGCAGAGATGAATTCCCTTTAATTTGTTCCAGAGTAACTCATCATTTAATTTAACTGAGCAGTTCCTTGTTCTACTCTTCTGGAATGATGGATTGTAAAATGCACTCCTTTAAATGAATCCAGACACTTGATTCCTGTCAGCAGGGTAATCTTTCTCAGTGGTATGCTAAGTATGCTTTTAGAAGGTATGGGGAATATGAATGCTATGCACTTGGTTGATGATTTAAGTGTTTACACTTTCCAAACATCACAGAGAAAACAAATGTGGCTTAGCTACATTTGTTCTAACCTTTCAGAAGTCATCATTCAAATCACATCAGAAGGACTTAAATGGATTTCTAAATTGGATGGTACAAGTGAGGGCAACTCCCCCCTCATCAGAGAACCATCAATTTGCAGTGGGGCTGAGCAAAGCTTATAATATTTCTGATTGCAGGGCTCCCATAGATCATCCAGAAAGCTTTCCATTGGAGCCATTAATGGTAAAATATTTCATGTGCTGCTGTCACTGCTTCTGCTGGCTTCATGTTGCAAGGGAGCTCTGCCCATTTCTTTTTTTTTTCTTTTCCTGTTTTTACTTCTTAAAGATGAAGTGAGGCAATTCTGAGAGGAGAAAAGAGGAAAAATAGGAAGGCTTTGTGTTTCTGTACTGTCTTCTTTACAGGAACTGTAAAAAGTTATAGTGAAGTTGAGAAAGTGAGATTGATGTAAACCAACCCTAGGGTCCTAACAGAGCAGATACTCTCTCACTCTGTGTTATCAGAGGTAAGGGCTATCTGAATGCCACAGCCAGAAATTGCACAGAGTTCCCTGGTCCAGCTGGGACCTGACAGCAACAGTTGTTTGTAAATGTGGAGCTGGTGGAGCACTGGCCCAGGCTACCCAGGGAGGTGGTGCAGTCTCTGTCTCTGGAGACATTCCAAGCCCAGCTGGACACCATCCTATGCAACCTGCTGTAGGTGACCCTGCTCTGCCAGGGAAGTTGGACTAGATGATCTCCAGAGGTCCCTTTCAACCTGTGTGAAATTCTCCTGTCACTGAAATATATGTCAGTGCTTTTTAAGCAAAGGTAAATGTCCCTGAACTTTCAGCAAGACATGAACTGCTGCATGCACTTGCCTACTCATTCATTCTTGGCAGGTTTGCACCTACAGAAAATGGCACATCTCACAACTGACCTTGGCCAAAATCTGGATTCCTACCTTCTATGCAGGAGCAAGATGTTGGAAAGGGCACTTGCAATTACTTCACTGCCAGTGGGAGACATAGAGATGGTACCTGTTCTGCAGAGAGATTTAGATCTTATGGAGAAATATATAAAGGGCTTGGATTATCCAAATATTAGGTGAAGATGTTTTGCAGGAAGTGAGAAACTGAGCTCTTCTGCAGTGAACAACTTACAAGGTGCCTGCATGTGCTGACATCCCACTATTGATAGGAAGATGTTTTTTCTTGATCCTTCTGAAGTCTTTTAGGTATGGAATGCATACCTGTCTGGGTAGCTAACTTGTTACCTTACCTAGGTAGCTAATGTGTGCCTTATATCTCCAACTGTAACTCAGCTCCAGCCACATTTGGCTCATAATATTTTTATGGCTACCTGGCAGGCAGAGGACATGGCATGTGTGTTTTCTACTATTCCGACTTAGCCACCTTTATCTGCCCCATTGCTTAAAGAAGAAGGTGAAGAGTTGAAGTCTGCTTCTTACATCTTGCCAGCCCTCTCTCAGGATGGCACATAGTGTTGTGACCTGCCAACTCCACATCCTATAATAGCCTACACTGCTAAGCCATGGAGGGGAAAATTGCTTGGTTCACTAAGGCAGGAGTTGTGTTGTGCCTGGATACGAACAAGAGCAGATGCAGTCTCCCACCATAAGCAGGCTGGCACCAAGGTTTACTTCAGTCTTGGGCAGGGACTGGTACTGCTGAAATCTGAAGTGAGCTAAACCAAATCAAGGTCTTTTGATCTGAATTGCTTTTATTAATGGGGTTCGGTGCTTTGGGTGGTTTAGTGTCTGTATTTCTTTCCTGAACATCTTAACAGCAATCTTCTTCCAATGTAAAATGTATGCAATACTCCTGAGTTTTGAAAGTCTGTTATAGCAAAGTAGTTCAATAACCAACCCAAAGGCTGTAAGGTCTTAAACCCAAGCTTTACTGGCCTGGCTATGTTTCCAAACCAAAAACTGATTATAACATTGGTTTGCAGTAGTGCCTGGCTAGCAGATGCCTTTTAAACCATCTCCAAGGGGAGAACTTGCAGTCACTAGAGATGTTATGGAAGATGTATGTGCATTCTAAATGTATATTAAATAGAATTAAAATCCAACTGGGCTTCTGTCTTTGTGCTGCTGTGTGGTAGGACCATTGGCTCAGTTAGTCTTCAGAGCTTAGCTTAAAGCCTTTCTTAGAACCACTAAGGGTTTGTTAGCCCAAATGGGTTAGGAGAGGAGCTGGGAGAGGCTGAAGGACCTGACAGAGATCACAGAACCAACGCTGGGTGTTGATGTTGTCGGTAGTGATTTTGGGATCTTTGTTATCCCCTAAAATGCAAATCACAACTAAAGCAGGGCTAAGGCTTGATGTCTCAGACAGCTGCACCGTGAGTACCTAGCTTTGTCTCTCCAGGACTTCTGGCTGGGTGCTAAAAGCCTCCCAGGCTCCTGCTGGTGTGAGTCACAGGCCACTCCAGAAACTGCTGCAGTGCTCTGCTCGCTTCGGACCAACCAGCTCGGCTACTCTTGATATTACTGGATGTCTCCTAAACATGTGAGGCTTCTAGAAATGCTGTTTAAATATTTGCGAGGTTTTTTAAAGCTAGTGCGTCACATCAGCAGCCTTGTGACGCCCGATAGGGATCTGGCTCAGCTGAGGGCTTACGGGGAGGGAGAGGTCAGCGGGAGTTATGTACACAACTGGAACTCTGATGAGAGACACGCTGGGTCCAGAGGACCCAGAGCGAAGCAAGTCCCTGCTGGGAAGCCCCCGCGCACATGGGGCCCGTGGCGAGGGAGGCCGGTGGGACTGAGCGGCGGCTGGTGGGACTAAGCGGCGGCTGCTGGCCTCCAGCCTGGCTGCAGGGATGCTCAGCCACCCTCTGGCAGGTCCCCAGCTGAGGCAGGAGGTGCCTGCCCGTGGTTTTGGTGTGTCGTGGGGCTTGGTGGCTGTGCAGCGTGGGTGTGTAAGCAGAAAGGCTCTCTGGAAACCTGGAGGACAGGCAAACGGTGCTGGTGCTGCCAGGTGTCCCTGCCCAAGCCTTGGGCTATATAAGCTCTCCTAATATTTCCCCTGCTTGGGGGAAATGTACATGTATTTAAAATGTACATTTACATTTTAAAACTAAGTTTTCAGAAGCTCAAGGGAATGCATTTGCAATCCAATGACTAAGGCCTTTGGGCACTTTCTTCTCAGTAGTATTAGATAGTGTTTTAGGTCAGGATAGGTGAGTGCTGGGCAGGGGGGAAATGGGATTCCTGTGACAGGTGTGAGGGCTGGACATCACCTACTAATGATATTAAATATTTATTTGATGAGCTTTAAAATATTCCTAGGATGTTGTAAAAGCTGTTTTCTTATGTGAAGTGTATTCTCTTCTTTCAGTAAACAATTATCATGTAAAAATTTAACTAAACTACCAGACTGTGCTGAGAGATATCATAGTCTGTTAAAGAGGCTGAGCCTGCTACAACATTTGAATACAGTTTTACATTGCCTTTAAATAGATTTGACACCAATTCCAGACCTATTGTAAAAATGATACATGATTAGAGCACCACTGTCATCTTCCCAAGGTTTTTCCACTTTCTGGAACTGCTGTAAAGGAAATGATTCTGAAAGCATTCAGAATATTGACCTGTTTCTCAGCTCTTGTCACAATCCATATAATGGCTGCAAGGGGAGATCCTCTGCAGGTACCTGTCCAGACAGCACATCTCCTACATTTGGAAAATGGATTTACAAGTTACTGCTGCAATTTTACACTTTGCCTTACAGATTCTGATCTGTAGTCTATTTTTTTTCTCATTGGTTGCTTTATTCCTATTCTCTTTGACAGCTTCTTCTCATTTAAAGTGTCAAAGTGAGAAGCCAAAATGAGTCTCAGCCTCCCTGAGGTCCAGACACAAGTTGTTCTGCTTGTCAGATGAAAATGCTACATCTACTTATGGAATACATTGAGGCTATTTATTGAAATCTTTGGGCTATTATTTCTTCCAAATGGCAATTTCATTTTCAGAAGTTTATTATAGGCCTGACATTAGTGATTCAAATTAAAAGCTTAAGCATATGTCACAGAAAAGAGTAAAAAAAGAAGCCACCATCCCAAAACACCCCCCACCAAATAACCCCAAAACCACACAGAAGAAGAAAAGGATTCTGGTGTTTTCTGGAAAAGTCTCAAAAATATCAAAGAACTATCTATGGATGATAAACTTGAGCCAGGAAAATAGCCAATGACACAAATTGTATCACAAAATCAGTCCATAATCTTTAATAACACAGATTTTGGTGCCCAGTTGTTCATTTGAACAAAATTATGGTTCCACAAATGCTTGCAAATAATAAAACCAAGATGTGAATGTGACCAAACTGAATTGTTGTGGAGAATGCAAGCAAGAATTTGTTAAATCTGTCTAACCAAGCAAGAATTTGTTAAATCTGTCTAACCAAAACCTCATTGTCTTCAGTTTTGACTGTTCTAATAAGTAATTTCACCAATAAATTATCAAGATTCTCAAAATAAAGTATATATATTCTAGTATGAAGCATATAATTCCAGTATGAAGCATATATATTCTACTGTTTCTTATTTCTCTGAGCTATTATACCTCTCTCTCCTGTACTCTATAACACTAGATGCTCCTTGGCATCACATTGCTCTCACCTTGGTGGCAATACCACATTGGTGGTAAAAACCCTGCACCACCTATTCCAGAACACTGAAATTCAGATGTCTTTAGTTCTGTGACTTTTATTTAGCTCAAAAGCAAGAAATTCTAGGACAAACTCACAAACAAACCTGTTCTCAGGAGGTTTCCAACCAAGCAGATCTAACTGCATGTACAGATAAGCTTAGGATAGTGGTTGGTCTAGTATGGCAGTTGCCTATTGCTGATTCCTGAGCTGTTAAGACGTTGTTAGAAACTGCAACTGTCTTTTCATGTGTAAAATGAATCTGCTAAAATTAGGAGGTACTGGCTTTGGCTGATTGGCAAAAAAAAAAAAAGACCTTTTCAGCTGTTTTGTTACTGGAATGAGCAGCCACAGAGACACAGAATGGGCAGTCTGCTTTTATTTCTTTAAAGAGCTGAACATGTCCTGGTGAGCTTGTTCTCTCTGTGTGCTGCTGAACTGACAGTCACTGTGAGTCAAAAAAAAAGTGCTGCTGGTTGGGTGCCCCCAGGAAGAGCCAGAGGGCAGGCAGAGTTCTCAATCACTTCAGAAGACTTGGGGCATTGCAGAATACAGAGTGCATCTCAGAGCTGACACAAAGGTGAGCTGCTTCTTTCCCTACCTTCTGCCTTCATGTAAAATTTAAATGTTGAACACTGGCAGATGAGTGCTCTGTTGAACTTCAGAAGCTCTGATTTGTTTTATTATTCCCCTCCCTCAGTTAAGGACCATTTATACCAGTATGTCTATATTAGATAATTAAAGGGAATTTGGTCATCTGAGCAGGAATTACCACTTGGGGTTTTGTTTGTTTGTCTGTGGGGGTTTTTTGTTTGCTGGTTTGGTCTTGTGGTTTTGGTTTTGTTTTGTTTGGGGGGTTTTGTTTTATTTTGTGGTTTGGTGTTTTTTTATTTTGAGCTTGTGTCTGTTGGACTCAAATTCACAACCAGCACAAACAATTTTCACAAGCCAGGGGAGCATTGCATTGAAAACTTGAGGAGTCTTGCCAGGGAAATACAACAATCCCCATCTCTGTTCAGGGATCACTCATTCCCACTGCCATGCCAGAGTCCCATCAGCCTCACCTGCCAGAAGAGGATGATGTATCCTAGGAGGTGGTTAGCATTGGGCAGAGGAGTTGTGAAAGAAGGCTTTGGGACTCAAAGCTAACTGCAATCTGTTGGCTTCTTGTGTGGGAAGAGTCACAGAATCCCAGAATGTTAGGGGTTGGAAGGGACCTCTGGAGATCATCCAGTCCAACCCCCCTGGCAGAGCAGGGTCACCTACAGCAGGTTGCACAGGATGGTGTCCAGGTGGGTTTGGAATGTCTCCAGAAACACAGACTCCACCACCTCCCTGGGCAGCCTGTTCCAGTGCTCCACCAGCCTCAAAGTAAAGAAGTTCTCCTTATGTCTAAATGGAACTTCCTGTGTTGCAGTTTGTGCCTGTTACCTTTTGTCCTGCCCCTGGGCACCAGTGAGAAAAAGCCTGGCCTCACCCCCACAACACTCCCCCCCTAAGTATTTAAAAGCATTAATAAGATCCCCCTCAGCCTTCTCCTCTCTAAACTAACCAGCCCCAGCTCTCTCAGCCTTTCCCCATACAAAAGATGTCCAAGTCTCCTAATCATTTTCATAGCCCTTTTCTGTACCCTCTCCAGAAGTTCCCTGTGCTTCCTGAACAGGGCACACCAGAACTGGACTCAGTATTCCAGATGTGGCCTCACCAGGGCAGAGCAGAGAGGGAGAAGAACCTCCCTTGACCTGCATGTTGATAGAAGAGTTTCCATACATACTTTCCCATATATTTCCAGCCATATTAAGTAGAGGAGCTTCATGATGTCTCCATTCCTCCTGTGTGATCCTCTGGCACTCCCACTTTACATCATGTCTTTGGCAGCAATCACCACTCTCCAAGGCAGGACACTGTGTTCACTCACACTGGAGCAGGACCTGGCACACATCTCCAAGGCTGTGCTCTGACTTGCTCCTTTGGGGTTGTTTCTCATATAAAACCTCTCTAGGGTTCCCTTCTAGGGAACATGTTATGGCTTCACACGTTTCCTCTGGAGGGTAGCAGATCCCAGTCTGACTGCTTTGCTGGGAAAAGCATTTTGTCATGTATGAAATAGTCCTGCTTTGAATAAAAACCAAACATTAATGACAGTGAATCTGGAAGGGCCCCTGTGTGGTGCATGCAGAAAGAGTTAAGAGTCATCTACTCCCAAACCTCTTATGTCCAAATATGAATAGATGTGATCTGAAAGCTTCCTCAGGACTATTTCAGCTGCTTATTCACTCCATTGTGCAGGACCTCCTCTAGCTGAAGAGTAAATAAATCAAGCACAAGTATTCTTGTGATTCTAGAAATGCACTGTGACAACAGAGATGGCAAAACCTTTGAGAGAGGATACTCTACTGGAAGTAGGAGAAGTAAGAAATTACAAACAACAACCAGATTTTTCCTGTAACCTCTGCAAAATTATTTTGTTTGAATTCAGTATGCTTTGCAACCAGTTCTATTTAAGCAAAAAATTCATCCCATTTTGGCAGAAAGACCTGAAATTCACCCTTCCAGGTTGTGTTATGAGGTTGTTGAGGGCTTTCCTTCCTCAGAGACAGACAGATTTTGTGGAGCTGTGTTCCTTAAGCATCCAGACTAATGCTCTGTGGTGTTGATGTTTTTATAGAGACTTCAAAGATGTTGGTGGCTCATCCTTTAGTGTCACCTTTGCCTTTATGATTGGCTCTTGAGACAGGAGAAAAAGAAAAGTGATTGAGAAAATCAGTGTTTACTCTGCTCATTTTTCTTGGTCAGCAGAAGGTGAGAGCTGTGATTTTGCTCAGGGTACCCTGCTGTCTGCACCAGGCAGTTAAACTCTCAGTGCACTGTTCCCAGGCAGGAAGGTTTGTGGATATACATGGATATACATCCCTGGAGGGAAGACACCTCAAGGAACTCCATGGGCTCACTGTAAACACATTCTCCCTGAGTTTTTTCAAGTTAAATGTTCCTTGTGATTCTATGAAATATGTTCTTTGTTGCTACATTTTTTTCACCCACATTTTAGGAACTTCACTAGTTCTGGAAGAATTCTTCCATTTGTTTAGTCTAACCCTAAAATTTCCTGAAGAAAATCCCTGGAATTCATTGTGACAGCATACTGTTTCCCTCTTGAAAGAATCCTTGTCTTTGAATAACAGCAGACAAAAGCTAAGTTCCAGCTTCAGATCTGTCCACAGTTTGGATGGAAAGAGAGACATGAGGGTTTAGCAAAGGAGTGAAGATCAAACCAAGTCTGTGTCACCTGCTGGACAAAGCAACACTCCAAACTGTTTTCCAGGATCAACACTTCCTTTCCTAACAACACAGAGTAGTTGTGACTACTGTAGCAGCAGGTAAACACCCATATAAAAGGAATAACTTCTAAGGGACACAGGAATAACAAGAATGCTTTACCTTTCCCTTTAAGAAGTGGGTAGGTTTTAGTCTATCTTCCTTCTGCTATCTGGTATTAGAAGGGCAGTTCTTCCTGGTTTTTATTTTGCAGGCATTGCTAGAAGAGGTAAGAGGTACATTGCCTCCCATTGTGGGTCTTTGTGACCTGATTCTTGAAGGCTGAGTTTGGAAAGGAAGATATAAAATGAAAACTAATGGATTTTGCCATGGACCAAAACCCATAGCAGCACTGTCTCTGGTGTCAGCTCTGTGTTTCCTAGGTGAGCTTGGAAACAGGAGAACTTGATCTGCTGCAGGTTTCACTGGAAGGTCCCAGTGAAAGCAGCCAAGCAAAGTTGACTGGGAGATGGAGGAAATAGGATGAAAATGACTTAAAAGAGTTTATAATTTAAGATTTTGATGGTGAGGACTGTAAAAATCAAGTCTGGGTTTGCACAACTACAGCCTTGACAAACTATGGGGTTCTGTTTGCTGTCATGCAACAGCTTGACTGACTTGGAGCCACACTGTCTTATTTTGATTTTTAAGGGAAAACTCTAATTTCAGGGAGCCCTTGAAGGTGCTTGTTTTCACATGCTTCTCTTCTCACACAGATGCTTTTGGACAGAAAGACCACAATGGCAGCTAGATACTCCTTTTATAATACAATAGGTCACTGGTTTGCTTTTGCCTCCACATCACTTTAGTGTGTCCAAGATTCTATTTTTAACAATGTTATTTTTCTCTTTTTAAGCAAGGTTAAAGACTTTATTCAGCTTGTTCTTGTCACAAGTGAAGAAATATAATCATGCAGTCCAGGTTTTCACTCATACATCTTGCTCCCTGAAATACATGTACCAGCAATTTGTCTGATCTGCCTTGCATCATAGATGATAAAGTTTCAGTCTTTGTCCTTGGGAAAATACTTTTCAATCAATGCATTTCCTTGTCAGGAAGTTTTTTATTTTGTTAGCCTGGGTTTTTTTTAGTTAATTTTATCAAATTATTTCCTATTTTAAGCCCTTTTCTATTGAGCTTATTAATTTTCTTCTGTGTAACTGACAATTCTTCCCCACTACCCTTAATATTCATCTCTTCTAACTCTGTCTTAATGTATTGCCTGTGCTTTGTTCTTCATTTTTCATCCCAATTGATCTAGCTCCTTAATTAATCATACAGCTTTTCTCTGAACAACTTGTTTCCATAGAAATATCTGTCTTGATGCCTACCAGTAGTCACAGCTGAAGTGCCTTGATCTCATGTCTTAACTCAAGATCATCAGCAAGGAAAATGGAAAACAATTGCTTTGGGATCTTACTAGGAGAAAGTCTCAAATGGAATTCCACTCAGCTCTGATTCCTCAGCAGTGTTTGTTGTGGCAGGCAGTAAAGGGGAATGATGAGAAGGAAGGGGTGGGGTGGTCTTTGGTAAATGTATTTGCATGGGAAATATTCCAGTGACATCAGAATTAAAATATACAAGAAGCTTGGCTTTAATGAGATGTGACTCCAATTTTTGGCACAGTGTCTGTCTGAAATAACTTCAGTAACTTGGGGCTTTTGCACTGTTTTGGTTAAGTATGAGTAAGGGATTTAGAAGCTGCAGGCTCATTAATAACACTGATTCATTTGGTTCATGCAGTATTTTTTGAGGTGGTTTGAAATGACCTGCTCTGGAATTGTCTTTCACCATATTTGAGCAAGGGAAAATGTAACTGGTTTGGAGATGCTGTGGGCAGAATCCCTGTATGTGCTGACCTGAAGTAGGCTGAAGGCTGGAGATTTTGGTCAAGTTAAGTCAGCTTGTAATGCAACCTGTCAGAAAGGCTCTGGAGGGTCTTCAGCAAGGGTGAGTGGTTTCAGAAAGGAGGAAATCAAGCACTAATGAACATCTGGGGAAAAGATCCTGTTTTCCAGGCTTCAGTCTCAAACTATGGTATAAGCTTTGGGGCTCTAGTGATGTTATTGGGTGGTCCTTGGTGAAATGGAGGTGAGCAGGAGATAGATGTTCTTGTCATCTTTCCTTCCAGCAAGGCAAACCTCCATCAGTAGCCCCACAGATCTGCAGCCAGGCAGGTGGGTGTAGAGGGTGGGACACTGTGAAAATACCCAGCTGCCTCTTCTGACTCTGAGACATCATTATTCCAGACATCCTTGTGAACAGTAATTCCTACTTCTGATGTAGGTGCTAAGGGCCAGCTTCTGTAGAGTACAGACTTATTGTGTGTGCTGAACCTCCTCTAGTCAGGAGCTGATGCAAGGATTCCCAGGTTCATTGTACTGCAGGAGAGATAAAATGATTAAGAGAGAGAAATGTGTTTCCTTCCTGAAAAGCCTTCAGAAATTCTGTACTTAATGCTATATCATACTGAAGTAGTTCCCCCAGAAGACTTTCTGCAGGTCTTTTCTTCATCACTTACCCATACAACACTAGGAGGCCTGACATAAGTCTGTGGTTAAACTTAACTACCTAAAAGAGAGAGCAAATGGGCACTTCAGGGCTAAGCTATTTGTCCTCTCATGGCAAATGCCTACAGGAAAACGAGTGGGAAAGAGAAACTACATGGTCTAGTTGGAGCATTTCTATCACATGGAAGCAGTCTACTGATGTTATCCCCAGATACACATTTTGTCACCCTAACCCAAGCACATAGCTGAGGATTTAATCAGTGCAGGGTGTGTACATTTTATGTTGTTTGAGTGGGTCTGACAAAAAGCATTTTCTTAACTCATCATAGCTAGGCACCATACATCACACTACCTTAATTTCTTTTCTATTGGGTAGCCCAGTGCCAATATCAAACATCTTTTTCATTGTGCCATACAAACTGCCAGCTGGGAACCTCCTGCACACAAAGGAAAGTCTGTGCAAATTTTGCATTTGGTTGTTACACAGAAGAAAATCTAGTGACAATAAAACAAACCCATAAATTGCAAATTCATTAGGGTGTAATGATCCTAAATGAGATTGGAATAAATTAAATGAACAGGAAAATTGATTACTTCACTTCTTAAATCTTAATTTAGAAATAAAACCCAGCCACATACAGAAAAATTTTAGTTTTAAGTAGAAATCTTTTGCTTATCCAGTGCATTCAATCCCCCCCCCCCTTTTTTTCTGTCTGCTGTGTTTTAATCTCCAAACTGTGAAAGCCTAAACATCACAAGCAGTTGTCCTACAGAAATTTAGAGCCTGATCTGGTTATCTGGATTGGTTCAAAATCATAGGAGCAGTGAACCACAGGAAATGCAAAGAAATCTGGTTAGTTGCAGAGGTCACAAGGCATGCTCATGTTTTTAGTGCTCAACTGCATATGAAGTTTTTCAGACCACGAACTAGTTTTTGTCTGGACTAGGTCTATATAAGCAAACTAAAAGTAAAGGTTCTGTCTGTTCCATGAAAACTACTGTGGCAAGGAACCTACTTGCAACACCCTAACCGTGTCATGTGGCTGGGTCGCACTCAATAGCTGGGGTCAGACCTTGCTTTTAATCGTGGATGCTAGCTCCTGTTGTGTTCCCTCTAACGTCAGAAAATCTGCTCTAGGCACAGTGGCTCCTTTGAAGGATGCAACAGCAGTCTGAATTTGTGCTGTGGAGGGTACAGGCAACGTTGTTCTGGGCAAGCCAGCAATGTGCCCTCCTGGCCAAGAAGGCCAGTGGTCTCCTGGGGTGCATTAAAAAGAGTGCGATCAGCAGGTCAAGGGTGATTCTCCCCCTCTACTATGCCCCAGTGAGGCCACATCTGGAGTACTGGGTCCAGTTCTGGGTCTCCAGTAGTCTCTAGAGAGACAAGGAACTACTGGAGAGAGTTCAATAGAGGTTACAGAGGTCCGGGGGGGACTGGAGCATCTCTGGGAGGGGGAAAGGCTGAGAGCCCTTCGGCAGCTTAGCCTGGAGAAGAGCAGCCCCGGGGGGGATTTGATCTATGCTGAGCAAGAGCTAAAGGGTGGAGGCAAGAGGATGGGCTCAGATCTGCTCAGTGTTGCTCAGTGACAGGGCAAGGGGCAATGAGCACAAACTAGAACCCAGGAGGTTCCACTTAAATGTAAAGAAAAAATTCTCTGCTGTGAGGGTGCGAGAGCCTGGCCCAGGCTGCCCAGAGAGATTGTGCTCTGGAGAGATTCCAAAGCCACCTGGAGATGATCCCGGGCAACCTGCTCTGGGTGACCCTGCTTTAGCAGTAGGTTTGGATCAGATGATGCCCAGAGGTCCCTTCCAAGCCCCGCCACGCTGGGATTCTATGCTACCCTGTCTAGGTGGGTCTCTCCGAGAGACCTGCCCTGCAGCGCAGCCACAGCATTAGGGTCCTGCTCACGCTGAGGGGAGAGGTGCTGCTGGAGCCGCGGAGGCAGCCCGGGACAGGCCAGCTCTGCCAGCCGTGCCGTGCCGTGCCGCTGCGTAAGGGCATCGCCACACGCGGGGTGTCCGATGGGCCTCCCAAGCCCCCATACGGCCGAGCGCTGTCTAACGGCACCCAGGCACCACCGGCCAGCACCGCCCGGTCCCGGCACGACGGGGAAAGAAGCGGGGAGAGGGGAGAGGGCAGTGAGGAGTGGGAAAAGAGGAGAGGGCAATGGGGAGAGGGGAGAGGGCAGGAGGGAGAGGGCAGCGGGGAGAGGGCAGCAGGAGGGGGAGAGGGCAAAGGGGAGTGGGGAAAAGGCAGAGAGCAGCGGGAAGAGAGGAGAGTGCAGTGGGGAGAGGTCAGCGCGGAGAGGGCAGCGGGGAAAGGGCGGCAGGGAGAGGGGAGGGGGCAGCCG